>OY756421.1:33062496-33604996 GCA_963576905.1 Mystacides longicornis | reverse complement strand
GACGCCGCGCATATCTGCGCATGCATGAATCGTTCCACCAGATACAAAAGTTGAAAGGCGTTCAACTTGAGACGATATCGCTTCAGATTTATCGACAATCTGTTCACACGGTTCAATTGGCTGACGATATTTTAGTGTCCTGGCGATATTCGCCTCGTCTGAACACCGCATTACGGCCCTTACCTACTATTTCTTTTCACGTGATTCTCGGTCGATTCACATGATTCTATTTCTAAACCTTTCTTTAAATACTCAAATATTATTACAATTCTTTAAACATTCTTTCACCATGCCAAACTATCTCAACTAGTTTTTATTTTTTAACAAATCGTGATTCACCCAAAGTGAACGAAACACTTTTATTTATTGTTCACATTAGTTTGTAAAGCTTGTGTTTCAAAGAGGAAGATGGTCGACATCTGAGATTGAACCTAAAACCTCCACTACGAAAGTCGACTACTGAGTCGTTAGGCAACCAACCCCTTCATAATTCTTCTTCTATAAAGCCTGTCGGCCTGTTCTATCGAACCTACTCTTGTGAGGTGGAATCCCAACTGTCTCGTAAACTTTAAGTGGTCTTTCTCGAGGGCGAGTACCGTGACGCTAGTTGTGCAGAGTGATGTAAGGGAGTCTGGTTGTCTCCATTCTCTGCACATGGCTTTAACATTCCCTCCTTATCAGCCCCATATATTTCGCGAATTTTGATGTTCCTCACTCGATCTCTCAAAGTTTTGCCGGCAATCGTCCTTAATGTCTCAATTTCGGAAGTTCTTAACATCTGCTTACTCATGTTACACGTTACTAATCTTAATATTCCCAAATTCTCATTTATTTTTACGTGACACAAAGTTTTTCCAAATATCCTACGTAGACAAAAAATACATTTTACAAAACAATGAAAGTTAGTAATTTAATAAATATTTGTTTTTGCAGCCGATGCGTGGTAAGCCATTGGAGCAGCCGGCAGAAGAGGAAGACGAATTCGCCAAGAAGGCTGCAGACGTCCTGGACTCGACGATACTCTCTTTAAAGGACGGACTCAACACTCTGATCGAAGACAGCAGAATCGTAAGTACCTACATATTATTAAAGTAATTATGATTGATTGAATGATTGAAAAAGGCTGTCCTCGAGTACATACGGAGGTTAAAGAGATTGTATGAGAAATGTTACGTCGGCAAATGAATCGTTTCTGGATTGAAAGGCCTGAGATTCTATTCTCTGATGTCAGAGACCCCTTAAGAGACATAGCGTAGTGCGAATGGGTTAAAAATGTTCGAAAATGTTTCATTAAACAGTTCTGTAGCTGAAGGTCAAATTGTTCTAACTCCAAGTTTTCTGTGTCTTTATGGCCCCGAAAGAATAAACATTTTACCCAAAAAATGGAGCTAAACATGTTAACTCTCAGGTATAGAGATTTAAATAAGGAATAGGTGCTGTGGTGATTAAATTACAAAATTGAAATTTCTTTCAGCATCTTTGCAGTTTTGTAAATTTAATAAGTAGGTAATACGTATCTATAATTGAAGTGGTTTGAATACTTGGCGGTTACGACGCCGACTTTCGAACTGTTTCGTGATGGAGGTCGTGAGTTCGATTCCAGATACCGACCATCTTCCTCTTTCACGAATCATGCTTTTGAACGTAGCTTACTGCGAAAGAGTCAAAGAGTGTATTTGGGTTTAATTTAGTTAAGTTTCTTACTTAATCGCTCCCTAGGTGGAGTATGTGGTCGTCACAAATCCTGGGCTACATCCAGGGCATCATCCCAACTTAAGCCGGTATCCTGAAGGTCTTCATCGTAAGCTCTCTTGATCGTGAGTCTTGATCTGCCACGTGTTCTTGTACCACCTGGTGTAAAAAATAAGCTTCCATAATCTATGGACTCGGGAGACATATGTAGGACATGGTCGAGCCAGCTCAGTCTACGATTCAGGATAACTTTTGTCACTGATGGAGGTAGATCGGACGGTTTCGTTTTGTTACAAAGTCGAACCGTCTTATCCCCAGGATTCGTCTAATAAATACAGTTTCTAAATTAATTTTGTTGTATTCTTTCAGATAAGCAACGTTCTAGACAAATTGGCCACAGACATCCTCAGTCACGCGCCACATGGTAAAGTGGTCAACACCGAAGAGTCCAAACAAAGGCTTCAAGCCATGCACGACAAGGCCAACAGGACGCTCTACTCCGACTTGTTCAAGATGGATGACGAAGACAAGAACTGAAAGAGAAGTACATAGAATAACAACTGACTCGCCAGTAATGGTTCATCATAATAGACTGTCTCATACATAGGTACACATGGGTATTAATTAATATTAACGACTTAGCTAGATATATAATCCTAATAATAAATATTATTATAGATTTATTTTATGCATTTTTTTTAATTTAATGGAATAATAATTTTATATTTAAAAAAATTACACCGTGTTTTATTTAAAACGGTAAAAATATGGATGTTTACATAAATATGCTTGGTAAAGTAAGCTAGTGGATGATGTGATGGATAGAAGCCAAAAACTATCCGGAAGATAGCTATCAAGCAGTTTTCAATGTTGGCTGTACTGAAATCGTCTTTTTGTAAAATTGGCCTTTGAACTAATAATTCTAACTAATTTTAGTTTTCACATTTTTTTCAAATCAAAATATTCAAAGTGACAGCCAGTTTTGAGATTAAGAGCTCCTAACTCGTTGAAAATTGAACATTTTGACCTTTTCACTAAAAAGCGGTCTTAAGGTACCAAGCTTTTTATCAAGGTCCCGGATTAAATTCCGGCTTCCCAGTTAAATCAGGAAGTCAGGTTAGGTTTTTTGTTTTCTAAAAATCTCTTCTCGATGTCGGCATCTTCTCCCAGATTGAGAAAAATGACTGGATAAAAACTTCTGTTGACGCTCTCTTAGTTGATTGGTCCTGAGACAGCAAACCATCCGAGGGTAACATTGTATCAAGTAAAAAATGGTTGAGAAATCAGACGACTGAATCGGATCTGACGAAGATAAGACGACCCAATGACAGTTTATGGTTTTATAATGAACCTTTTTTTTATATTTATCATTCAAAAATATGAAAGTTATAGTATATCTACTGTTTTCTTTTTAAATGTAAGGCAAATTAGTTAAAAATATTTTTAGGCGATTTGTTCTCTATCATTTTGAGCTCATCTCTAAAAATATTAAAAAATAGGTAGGTACCTATAATATGTCTTTTTATGGAAATTTTAATATTAAAAAGAAGTCAGATCAGAACTGTCAGTTAATTTTAAAAAATGTCATTTGACAGTTTTATGTTGACAGAATATTTGAAAAGAAAAACAGTCAAACATAGAGTATAATAATACTACTTAAAATAGAGTGGCAACTCGAGCGTTTTTTTGTAGACTGGGAATACAACGCCATATTTTGTTCATCGTACTAAAATTACGCGCATGCGCGCTTTCAATTCTTATACCCCTCAATATATTCAATTTTATCCTTAACTTATGAATATAAATAGTTTCAAAAATGACCTACTCTATTTCATCAGCAAATATATTTTTATTTTAACATATCATTTTAAACTTTTTATTACACATTCAAGATTAAAATGTTAAATTAAAACAAATATACATCCATTTTAGAAATAGGATAAGTCACTTTAAGAAACTATAAATATTCATAAGTTATGGACAAAATTGAATATTATGTCAGTGTGTTGATGAATATTTTACACTATATATTTTATGAAAAGGAATTAAAATTTGAGATGTTATAATGCATGAATAAAACAATCCAATAAAATAAAATTACATTTATTTGTTTTTTATACTTAATGCTTTGACATAATATTTTTTTAAAAATAAAATTTATATCACGAGTGAAGACTTAAAGAAAATTATCACAAAACTTCCTATTTCTTGAGATTTGTTCATCACTCAGCCATTCCAATATTTAACCACAGATTTTGCATTAAATTACGAGACAGATCGTTCAAACATCGCTGCACTGATGAAAACAAAACAAAGCGACCTATATCGCAACACATGAATGAAAACAGGGAATAAAGCGTCCAAATATCATACAACGATACAAATAATACATTTACGTTAAATGAAATCACAAAACTTATCATATCAAGCTTCGAAATATAAAGAAACTGACACATGGTGAAAAAAATATAAAATGGCGCAACTCAATCAACAACTTCTTAGCAACACAATCAACAAATTCTTAGTAACCCAATCAACAGTTTCTTAGCAACAATCAACAACTTCTTAGCAACTCAATAACAGCTGTCTTGCGGCTGCGCGGCTGTAGTTCCAATAATTTCCGAAAAAAAAGTTCTGGCTCAAGGACCATGAGGTGTCAAACTTATCTGTCAAATATATTGTCTATGGTTTGTATGGAAGTTTCACTACCGTGCAGTCAAAATTTCTGTAGCTATGTGAAAGTTAAATTTAAACAATTTAACATAAATATAAACAAAAAATAATTAAAAAAAGATTTGTACTTATGAATTATGAATATAGGTAAATTATTTATAGTTATATGTGAAACAGTGCAGAGCTGAGGAATCTGGACATGATGTTGGAGGAGGTCATAAACGTTGCGCAAGATCGAGCGCAATGGAGAGCTCTTGTTGAGTTGTTGCCTCCCTATGCCCCTAAATGGGGTCTTAAGGGAGTTTGGATTGGATGTGTAACGAGTCTTATATAGTTCTATCACAATTTTTTAATTAACACTAACCGGTTTTCGGAGAATATAGGTAAATTGTATAGTTGCCGCGCGAGCACACATTACTAAAAGAACGTTAGTACTAGTAGTAGGCAAGTAACTATTTTAGTAAATTCTTTGCTTTTTTGGACATTTATTTAAAGCTTGGGTAATTATTTACTTTACGGGCTTCTTCGGTTTTTCACGATTTTTTATATGAAACACATATCAAATGTTTATGCAGATTGTAAATAAGCATTTTATTGATTGATTTGATAACATTTGAAGTATTTTATCAACCAGTTTTAAGTAAAAATCAATTTTAAAAGTTGCCTATTTTCTCATACATACTTTTCTTTCATGGAGTGACATTTAGTTTTTGATTCTAAAATTGGTGTTTTTGTTTGAAAAATGAAAATATTGTTGGTTATTGTTGTTATTTAGATAGTCAATTTGGATAGATTAGGGGATTCGATAACATCCTCGAATGATAAGATTACGACTTGAATAGGTTAGGTTAAGGTTGGAACGTAGTTTTTAAGGGGTGTTTGGGGGGGTGGAGCCCCCCATACCTCTTTGGACCCCTCCCCGAATGATAACACTACACTCTGTTAGGTTGAAACATATCCATTTAGAAGGGTTTTGTCGAAAATCGTAGAAGCCCGTAAAGTAAATAATTACCAAAGTTTGACGCATATTATATAGCTATAAGTCTGGCGTAACACAGTGGGGGATGCAGACCCAAAACCAACCTGCCAGGGCATAGGTATGATGTTTCTACATTGCGAACAAGTAGAAAATCCTCAACATGGATCTGGGATATCACAGCAGAAGCTTGCTTTAAAAACACCTGCACATTAAATTAGAAATCTAGTGCTTCAAATATTAAATTCAAACATCAATATGGTAAAGTTTACTTTCATCCACGAAAATAATTGGCAATCGATCGAAAATCTCATACTAGGGTACCCACTCAGATCCTCTTGTATCTGCATAATTAAATTTTTATTCATCATAATAAGAATGTTTAAGTATTTAAATAAATTTGATATCAAAATATACCTGCAGCTATTTTTTTATTTATTCAAAATAACAATAACAGAACAGGTGATGTCTAGGAATGCATACTGCCTTTTTTACTGCCATTCTATTGTAATCTCAGCAAGTCTGGGGGTGTGTTATCCCAGCTGTTTTCAAAAGAAGCCCTCTATTGTGCTCTGAATCTATAAATCCACCCCCAACAGGGCATCGCATTCAGTTTCTATCCATACCTGTCTTAGAGAACATCAGAGCTGTGACACCATGACCAAGAAAGGAGTTCTACTGTTGGCCGCATTCTTGATTGTGCAGGTGAGAAAAATTTAACAATATTCATTTTTTTATATAAAATTATCTAAAATATGAAGTAATTTCTTTAAATTCAAGTTAGTTTTTACTTTTAAGGTTTTTTTTGTGAGTTTTTAATTAATTATTTAAAATTTGACTTCGGTAACTATGCAAACCAGTATAACATTTACTAACGAGGCAATATTTACCTTTCTTTAATAATCACGCAACGATAGTCTTCGCCTTGAAACCTTCAACTTTTTGAAATTTTAGATTTATGTTTCAATAGATTTAGACCTCTCATCTTCAGGCAATCATTCATTTTTAAAAACTCAAAAAATTGTTAAAATACAAACCATTAAAACAATAATTGAAAAAATAAAATTGAATGTTTTTGTCTAATGAGATTGTGAATTGTGATTAAAAAGCATTCCAAGTCAAGATTATATTGTAGAACGAGTGCAGTGCTGAAAAAAAGATTATTTAACCTAAACTAGTTGTTAATATTTCTAATGAAAACATTTTATTCTTACCCACTGTAGAATTTTTATTATTTCTTTATTTTATTATTTACTGATGTATAATAAAATACATAGGTATATGTACCTACATTTAAATTAAAATACTCTACGTGCACTGTGTGTAAAAAAAAATTCGTTCATTGTTCTTGATTTGTCTTTCAATAAAATTAGTTGCCTCTCCCATAGTGTTCTAGGTGATAGAGATAAAAATAAAATAACTACTTATATTTCCTATGAGTAGCAATGGCGAAAAATTCTTTTTGATTGTACACAGTGACAGATATTTCTAAGATCGCCGAGTGTATTAATGTCCGATTAAAAAAAACCTTTGTCATCAAATTTTACAACCACATCTTTATAGCATTAATTTAGATTCATCTTTCTTGAGATTTAAGATTCTTCAGTCTTCCATCCAAGGCAGTCAATAATAACTTCCTAAAACTAGTAACAATTAATTAATATTTGGATAAGAAATTGAAGAATCAATGGACAATTTTCACATCTGCAAAAAGGCATCTTGTTGCATTCTTTGAAATTCAAAATACCTAATTTACCATCAGAAAAAAATATCTACCCAAAACCAACTTGGATATGCTAAAACAGGAATTAACTAAAAACCTGTATGAATGTGCCTATGGGTGGAGGAGTAAAAAATAAAATAAATAAAATATAACTGCCAAAAACACTTAAACTTAAACACAAAAACACAATATTAACTTAATTATATTTTTTGTATTATTTTTATTTACAGATCTCCTGTGCAGCAAGAGTTCCTCCACCAAGTAAAAGTATCCCACCCTCACCCGCTGCCCAAATCAGCTTCTTTGATGAACTTTCAAAGAGAACCACGGAGTTCGTTTCCGTGGTAGGAAAACAAGTCAATCAGCTGGTGAATGTCAAGGATGCCGTCGAGCTCCAAGTTATTCTGAAGAACAACACCGATGAGTTCATTGCCAAGATTTCTGAGTTGGCCAAGAGCTTACAGGAACAGGTGAGGATGAATATCACACTCCTTCCTTAGATTTTGGTTATGTCATTAATACGTCATAAGAATAAGATCTCGATAGCCAAGCTCTGAACATTGTGATTCCTACTAACTATTACGCCTTTTTCTCTACTAGTGTTAAAAATTGTATCATGTTTTATAATTTCGTTGTATAGATTAAAGGTAGAAACGAGAAACTTGTGTGAAAAAATAGTTGGGTGAGAGAATCTTTCTATATTTTCCATCCTGTTAAGTACACGGCGTTTGCCGAAAAAAAATTCTGTTCCAAAGAAAGTACCTACACAGCAACGTTAATAATATAAACAAAGTTAGTAAAGAAAATGTTCCCAATACAGTTCATCAACCACAACTATACATAATACGCCCGATTCTGTTTGAATTTAAGTGCGCACTAACTAAAATAAGAACGTTCCAATTTTATTAAGTGCACATCGGTATTCTATAAAAATTAAGAGCGTTCTTAATATGACTAATATTGAAATTAGTTCATTTTGGTATTCTACAACACTATTTAAGTCAATTTTAGTGCGTTCTTATGTCAAAACGTTCTTAATTTTAGTTCACACCTAATTGTATGCGACTTAAAATATATCTGATGATATTTTTATAATAAAAGTATTATTTTAACCTAATAAGTTTAAAAAAAGTGTTAAATATCTTTATTAAGGTAAATAAAATCATAAAATTGATTATTTGCGCGTGTTTCATTATGCCGAAATCGAAAATTGGAGGTTAGATCAAAATCACTACTTTCATAAAATACTCTTGCGTATATTACAACACGAGATTTGCACTAAAAATAATTATACTTATTTATTTCAAAAGGAAATCTAAGAGTTGGTCTGATAAAAAGGCTAATTTGAGATGCCTCTAACCCATTTGGTCACCACTTTGACACTCGTATTATTTTTAATAAATAAACATGACCAATTGCGCATGCGCGATATAGACCATAGACAATTATAATTCATATTTTTGTTTATGGTGAACTAATTTAAGCCATTTTAGTTTTTAGAACACATCGCTTTATAGAATACGAATTTTAATTCATATGACCTTAATTCTTAAATTTTGGAACGTTCTTATTTTAGGTCGAACAAATCCAGAATAGGGGGTAATATTGTTGCATACAAAATTTGGCTCATGTGGAATGTTAGGCTTAAGGGGCCTTTCCCCGAAAACACCCGTTTTTGGCAGTTTTACCAAATAGATTACTCTGCAAGTCCGTAATATACAAAGCTGAAAGTTACGATTTATTGTAGAATGAACTTTAATTTAAAAAGTTAGGCTGGCAGATTTTTTAATAAAAGCACGCTTTTCGAGTAATTTTCATTTTACAGGAACATCTCGCAAATTTTTCTCGATAGATAACTCAAAAAATACAATACTTATAGATACGCAAATATCTGGATATTTTTACGATAAAGCGAACTCAATAAATTAGCGTGAAACTTTTTTAAATTTCGTCTTTGTTTTCCTGGAAAATCAAAAAAACTTAAATTCTAATTCAAATCTAACCAAAATCTTGCTAAGCTATGTTCTAGTAAGATTTTAATATAGGCGGAACCATTTCATGGACTCTTACTGGACCAACCCACAAAAATATTTCTATTGTATATACTTTGATTTATGGCTTGAACTAATTTACGATCTTTGAAAATATTAGGATTGCCTTTTATCTACAGATTTCATACAAACATGTTTTGAGTTTTAGTGTAAGTATTATAACCAAATAATAGGTATGTCGCATACAAAATATAAAGTAGGTACTGCTCAGTGCGCTTTCATAGTAATTAGGTATGTCGTTTGTTTATGTTGCAGGTTTCAAGTTTCAAGTCAAATTTTGCCTTCTTTTTATACAATGACATGTAATCCTTTCTACGAATTAATATTTTTCAATATTTTTGTGTTTTCATTTTTATGGTAAGCGATTGCAATTGATTACAACATCGGCAAACATCACCACGATATTTATCGGTAGCATAGTGCTGTAAGTGCTATCTTCTCCCAATCAAGAGGTCCCGGGTTCAGTTCTCGGTCGGGTAGGGTGAATTATTTTTCTTAAACTTGGTGGAATCCAAATTGCGTGGTTTTATTGAGAAAATTGTAATCCAAATTGCGTGCTTTTATAGAGAATGTTAATTGACTGACGTTATTGTTTATTGTTTACTTTGAATCCCAAAAATTAGGCCGATATCATACGGCATTATGTAGGTACAATTAATTTATTTTTTATATTTAATGAATTCATTTGTTCTCACTCAAAGTGAACACAAATATATACAGTCTCTGGTCCTCCTAACACAATGATATTATTATCGTGACGTTTCATGAGAGACAAGGCCGATATTTTTTATACAACGTGCTCCGACCGAGTTCAGATCCGGGGTCCCGTGTTCGATTCCCGGTCGGGTCAGAGTTTTTTGTGTTTATTCACTTTAAATTTCTGCCCAGGGTTGGCCTGTCTCAGATTGGACGGGACCGGTTGACTGGAAAAATTGCCTCAAGCAATAAGTTCCACCGGCTATAGGTACTGACACCTTTGTATAGAAAATTAAATTAATTTACTTATTTACTCCATGATAAATATTTATATTTTATTTTCCTTATATTAATTGGTTGAATGAAAGGGATTGCTTCGAAAAAAATATCGCCAATATGCTCACTACTTTTTTTAATATTTTACAATGTAGGTATACTTGTGATCCCTGCATAAAGTACCTATTTGGTAATGATTTATGGCTTGAATTAATTTACGATCTTCGAAAAAAATATTAGTATTGCCTTTCATCTACAGATTTCACAAAACAAGTTTTAATTTCTGATCAAGAGGTTCCGGGTTCAAATCCCGGCCGGGTCCGAAATTTGTACATTTTTTTATATATGTACCTATGCAAATTTATTTATTATTTTTCACATAATGTGTCTTTCAAATATGTCATTGAAGTTGTAAAAATAATAATAAACAGGACAATAAAACGCGCTGTTTTGTGCATATTACAACCACCTCATTAGGCTACTATAAAAGCTTGTGCCGTGAAAGAGGAAGGTGGTCGGCAACTGGAACCCAACCCACGACCTTCAGTTACAAAGTCGGCGACGGAACCTCGTACGTAGAGCGTATTGGAGGTCGTGGGTTCGAATCCCGGTGCCGACCATTTCCACTTTAAAAACACAAGCTTTGTTTTGTGTGAAAGATGTCAAAAGTATATTTGTGTTTACTTTGAGTGAGCCCAGATTCATTTAAAAAAATATCAATCGATATTGCACCTTATATACAGGTATATTGTAACAATATTAAATTGAATAGGTACGTACGTATAATATGACTGTATTATAAATCAATTATGTATTATGCGGAGCTGGGTAGGCTGTAAATGGAAAAAAAATATCGAATATTACCAGAATACTACTAAAATAATCCAACCAGCAGCAAAACCTGTCGGTAGACGGACATAGGAAAGTTTGATAAATTGATTGTTCTATTTGACGACTTCCCGTTGTAACAGTTGTATGTAGGAACAATATTTCCCGCCGCGGACATCTTTTATTGTTGTTAAGAAACTATCGACTTTCTGACGAATAATATACCTACCTAGGTACCTAAGTACGAAAAATATTTCCGAAGGTAGTTGGGATTGTATAGTTCGCGTGGAACTGTTTCAAAGAAAATATCGAGTTACGAACGAACCTAACGAATTATTATATTTGATTCTTTACAGAAGAGACAATATTGTAAAATAACGCATTTCTCTAAAACTGATATAAAAACAGATTGTGATTTCACCTAAGTCAGAGACATTGTTTGCGTATACAATGGGAAGGGTTGCTTCTACCTGCTATTATTTGTATGTAAAGTACCTACCCAACCAAACAACACTGCGACCATATTATTATTATAACACGTCTCTGACTGCGACGTCATAATGTTCTAGAAGAAAAGCCTTTTTTACACTGTATTACATTCCTTCGAAGCAGAGGTGAGCGATTTCGAAAAGGTGTGGGAAGTCATTGAAGTCGCGTAGATCGATCGGGGCGGAAGAGTTGTACGTAGGAACATTTTTTTTTTTTTACAAAATGAATCTGTGCTCACTCGAAGTGAACACAAATACACTTTTGAGATCTTTCACAGTAAGCAAATGCTTGTGTCGTGAAAGCGGAAAATGGTCGACACGGCCGGGATCCGAACCCACGACCTCCGCACGAAACAGTGCGAAAGCCGGCGTCGTAACCGCTGGTCTATCAACCACCTCAACAATAATAAACAACAATACTGTGGTGATGTGAGTTCCTTTTCCTATGTTTCAACATATTATATTTCCTTCCGCGGACATCTGTTATTATTGTCATAGAAACTACCTTCAGACGAATAATATAAATATATTTTTTTTTTTAATTTGAAATGTTTTAAAGTAAGTACACATTCCCGTAGTCAGATTGTTTTTGTCATAGTATCTACGAAAAATATTTTGCGTGGAAGTGATTCAACGAAAATACCGGGTTACGAACGAACCTAACCAATTATTATATTTGATTCTTTAGAGAACAGACGATATCTCAAACACGCTAAACTTGCTCTAATCAGTCTAAAATATTATTTCTGCCAAAAATTTGAAAGGACCGTTATCTGCCCATGCTAACAAAAGACGTAGGTACCCATGAAACGGACTTACACCTCTGTAGATAAGTTCGAAGGAGACAGGTATACAGGCCTTTCCTTATTGTTTTGCTAATATTCGTCAAGTAATAATATCTATCAGGTTCTTTTGTAAATCTTAATATTATTTATGACATGGGTGGACCTACAAAAATTAGGCGTTTTTGGAATTTTGCTCAAATACCTAAATATGAAATTCTGCGGGCGTTACATGGGGCCTTAAGTGTAAACTTTGCACGCATTTCAAAAACGATAATTAGGTAGATATTATTGGTAAATTGTATCGTTGAGCAGAATGAACTAGTCGACGATACAATTAAATTGTGTGCGGTGGGAGGGAGCGGTCCGTCGTCGTATGTTTTTTGTTACTACGGTAACAACATTGAAAATGTTCTCAGCTGTCACATTCACCGCTACCGCTATACAGTACCTACCGTAGTCCTAGCAAAACAGACAATTTGTGGAAAGAATAAAAAAATAATGATTCAAAATAAAAATAACTTTCAAAAAGCTTTCACTTTACTCCATGAATCTTTTTTTTGCATAATAATTTTTCTTGTAACCTTTCATTTGATTCTTTATTTCTTTCTATCGTGTCTTTCGTGTTTAACTTCTTTGTTTATCCACAGGTCAAGGTGAAGGCTGCCGACTCAGAAAGCGTCATCGGCCAAGTGGTGACAAAACTCAACCAGACCATCGTGGATCTGGAAAAGAAGAATCCCACCATGAAGATCAAAGCCAAAGAGTTCCAAGATAATCTTCAGAGCGGCTTCAAGAACGTTTTGACCGAGGCTGACAAGATCACGAAGACCATCGCCGAAAACACCAAGGAAATGCAAGACGACATTTCCAAGTTAGCGAAGAAGGCCTACGATCAGGTTTGGACTTCTGCTCAAAGTTTACAAGAACAGATCCACGAATACGCCAATAAGCCATCAACAACCGTATAATCTGCCGTTGCTTTTTTTAATCTGCAATCGTATCCATCTTTCTGAATAATAAAATTAATGGTTATTTTCACCAACAAGTGAAATAACATTAGAATAGTTTCAATAAAAATAGTTTAATTTTATTCTGACATTGAAATTGAATTTTGTATATACTTATAATAAAAAACAATAATAATGTATTTTTTATTTTATTTCATTTATCAACTCTCATCCTTAGGCTTCTTTAAAGCACTTGGAGTCGTCAAAGTGTGTACATTTTTTTTTCAAATATTTAACATAAAAAATGACATAAAATACAAGTGAAATAACATTAGAATAGTTTCAATAAAAATAGTTTAATTTTATTCTGACATTGAAATTGAATTTTGTATATACTTATAATAAAAAACAATAATAATGTATTTTTTATTTTATTTCATTTATCAACTCTCATCCTTAGGCTTCTTTAAAGCACTTGGAGTCGTCAAAGTGTGTACATTTTTTTTTCAAATATTTAACATAAAAAATGACATAAAATACAAAAAAAAAAAATAAAACAAACACAAAAATAAAAGCAAAGGCTTTCACACGAAACAAGTTTACAACAAAAGCATGAGTTAAGCAAAACAGAACAGAATCAATATCAATTGGCGAGGCTGAAAATGTGTAATGGGCCCTTTCAGCCTCCTGTCGGCAAAAAAGTTATATGGAGTACAGGTAAGAGAAGCAGTTATACTGATCTTCCATAGCCATACTAGGTGTATTTAAATAAGACGGTACTAGATTAGTGTGGTTGTTTAATTTTAAAATATTACCTAACTTTAACTATGTATTTTGGGATCCTTATATTATTTAGGCGCCGATTTTTTATCAAGAAGTTCAACTTCTGGTCATGTCGGATTTGAATTGGTAGAAATCGCCTTAGGTTATTAGTTCCACCTGCTCATATGGCTAAAATGTCAGCTTTATCACTGATATTTACTAAGAAACGAATGGAGAAAATATAGTATCGACCAGTGGTCGGAAAACTTGCATAATATGAATGTAGGGAAACTAGGTATGGGTTAAAAAAGAGCCTGATCTGATTATATCAATATATCCTTATTTTTTTGTAGGAGGCCCAGACCCACACAGGGTTGTAGCGCCACGGATGTTATGTTATTGTGTTATCCTAATCTTGACATTGACTGACAAGCACTTCGGTACTTACTTCCAAACTTCCATTACGGTGTTTGGACAAAAGTTATGTTTCAGGTAGGACTATGCATTCTGGTGCAAAAAAAACTTCATTAATCTGTTTGGAGAGTTCGAAGATATCAGTTTTACCTATATAAATGTTTTTTTACCCATCAAGGCGTGTCCCGTAAGGGGTAGGCAGAGAGAACTGACATCCATGCACTCTTTTCTATCACAACATAATATGTATTATAAAACTAGTGCATAACGCAACTCTGTTACCATCAGTGAAGTATGGATGTGAAACGTGGACATGGACGAAAAAAGAAGAATGCAGGATAAATGCAGTAGAGATGAGAGCTCTACAACAAATATGTGAAAAGACTCTGTGGGATATGGAAAGGAATGAGAATATTAGGAAGGAATGTGGTATGAAGTTCTTGTTGTGACAAAGATAAAAGTCAATGAGTTGAGGTGGGTTGGCATGGGGAAAGAATCAATGCAAACAGAATGACAAAGAGAATTTATAAGGCTGAAAGGAAAGGTGTAAGAAAGCGTGGCCGACCGAGCTGGCGTGAATCGAACACATCGATTTCGTTTTCAAAGAAGGCCAGGTCAGAAGTAAGAGAAGTAGGAGAGGTTGTATGGAAAATGTTATGTCGGTGAAATAAGTATGATTGAGTAGAAGAGTGGAGGTATGATTGAGTAGATACCCGTCGTGACGCATACGTTCTTTCGTGATGTTGTTTTTATAGCAATGCGGAATTTCTATTATAACATAGTTTAGGTTGCTTTATTTACAAAATAATATAATAATTTTCAAATGACCCATTCGGAAAAAACTGATGAAGTGTGATGAAGGTCAAGGGTTTTTATTCGTGGCTGAATAGAGTTGACTCGGTGACTGTTGGACCAGAACCAGAGAGAACCTTGCACGCTGTGGTCTGATTAAACGTTTACTTATTTTTAGATTTAAGATCTTGTCTTTGAAATAGAAGGCTTCAGGTAGAGGCCAAATCAATTTGCAAAAAAAAATCAAGAAGTACCTACTTACTTATTTAGAATTTTTTGATTTCGTAGAATACCGACGACATGGGAAACTGGAAGACCGGAAAGAAGCGGAAGTAATATACCTACTTACAGCCGTTTCCGTCCACTGCTGAAAAATGCTCAGTAGCCAATAGCCAGTCTCAAGACTCAGTTCAAACATCATGTCAGATGTTAACCTCTTCTTCTCTTGTCTTTACACGGTCTTTCCTAATAGAATATCCTCTACCTGCATAATAGGTAATATGTCTCTCAACACTACACGTACTTGAACATTTCTGCATATGTTTCTGGTTAGTCATACAAACCAAACTGCTAGTAATAAATTAATTAATTAATAAACACTTTTCTATACAAGGTGTCAGTATAGCCGGCAGAGTTTCTTTCCTGAGGCATTTTTTCCAGTCTCGTTTAATATGAGACAGGCCAACCCCGTCAAGTGAAAAAACACTTGCAAAAATTCTGACCGGGACATCGTGATCTGAAGTCCACGTCTATACAACTAGGCTACCGGGATCGGTCAAGAATATTAAACTTCAGCCTGGATTAAAGACAGTACCCAAGTATATTATAAGATCTAGTCCTGAGAAAAAGGTCACAAGAATCGAGACATAATTAGAACGTTGTGCACCAACAAAGCCAATAGGCAATAAAGATGAGACAGTAACAAAAATGGATATAATCATATCCTGGCGCCAAATACATGACAGCAGTCGCAGTCTTTAAATTTGGTTGCTCTCTTGTTCTCAATAATTTCCAACTTTTATATCTATATTTCATTTCTTATTAAATTTCTACTCGTTGCATACAGGAGATTTTTCGACATGTTGAGAATTCTCATGATTAGGAGTTTCGGAGACAAACATTACCACCTAATGGCGAACGTTGTTAACATAAAGTGATCACACTAAGCCAGCCTTCGAAATAACAGTAGAAGACTAATTAATTACATTATTTTTTTATTTCTTTCGTTAATTAGCTATATTGAGTATTCAAAATTTTATTTCTTCTTACAATTTTATCGCTTTAAAAAAGCACATGTTGGAAAGGGTGGAAATATTCCATATGCCCGTTTTTTATCTATTTATAAGAATGGAAACAATACATAATCACAAGACAAGCATTCAAACAAAATAATAACAATATTTTAGAAAAACGACTCAGTCAAGCTTCCCAAAATGTATTTTAATATGATTAAAACTTTGGTGATAACAATGCAGGTACCTACTTATGACTTTACGTTCGACTCTAATCATCGCTGAATCTTGCACATATAATTGAAGTAATGTTAGAAAGGAATCCAAATAATTTTGGGCAACAGGATTTCTCAAGATAACCGCTTAAAGGCAGAGTTAAAGAGTAGGCAAGATTTGCCTTCAACAAAAGATAAAAAATATTTGAATCCCCTTATATTGATATTTGATATCAAGGTGAGGAAGAATTTGATCAAGACGTTTTTCTGGAATGTACCATGGACCATTAGCCAGAGCAAGTTCGGGCGTCTAACTGCTTTAGAAATGTGGTGCTGCAGAGGCATGCTAGGCATCCATTGGTAGGATCATATCACAAATGTGGTGCTGCAGAGGCATGCTAGGGATCCATTGGTAGGATCATATCACAAATGTGGTGCTGCAGAGGCATGCTAGAGATCCATTGGTAGGATCATATCACAAATGTGGTGCTGCAGAGGCATGCTAGGGATCCATTAGTAGGATCATATCACAAATGTGGTCCTGTAGAGGCATGCTAGGGATCCATTGGTAGGATCATATCACAAATGTGGTGCTACAGAGGCATGCTAGGGATCCATTGGTAGGATCATATCACAAATGTGGTGCTGCAGAGGCATGCTAGGGTTCCATTGGTAGGACCATATCACAAATATGGTGCTGCAGAGGCATGCTAGGGATCCATTGGTAGGACGATATCACAAGTGACTAGGTACTGAGTAGTGCCGGGCAAACAAACTCCTTAAAATAGTTGGCCAAAAACGTAATAAATGGATCAGGCATCCTCGCCTGCTCTTTGCCATCGTCGAAGGTTGATTGAGGGAAAAAATCACAGAGGCCAGCCCAGATATAACTTTATAGACCAGGTGATCAGGAACATGTGCTGCAAAATCTACCAGGATATGAAGAGGCTGGCGAGTGACAGGGAGGAGTGGAGGAATGGAATTTTTTTTACCCATCACGCTGTTTCCCGAAGGGGGTAGGCAGAGAGTACGGACATCCATTATTTCCTATCCAAACAAATCTCTTTCGCTTCCTCCAAACGCATAACATTCCGCATACATGCTCTTCTATTCCTTTTGCTCCCGACTTGGCCCTCCTCTAAAACGGCACCGATATGGTCGGACCATATGTCATTCGAGGTCGGCCTCATCTGCGTGCACCAATTCTTTCAGATTTATATATCCTTTTAGTCATTCTCTCCTCTTTCGTTCGTTCTACATGCCCAAACCACCTTAATTCATTAACTTTCATTCTAGTCACTACACGCTAACATCCACTCCACATTCCTTTCTAATATTATCATTCCTCACCTTATCAATCAGTCTCTTTCCGCATATCCTAACGCAGTGATCTCATTTTTACAGCATTCATTCCAACTTCCAGATTTTTCGTCCATGTCCAAGTTACCATACCAATCTTATGATTGTAAAAAGGAAGAAATAAAATCATTGTTTCATTTTCTCGAATAAATTTAAAGTTTAAATTTATAATAAACTTTGATTGTAAAATTTTAGTAGAATAGTAGACATCTTTGAAAAAAAAATTATAATGTGTGATATGTACTTAATCCGACTGCGTTATTAGTCATTTATTTCACTGACTCTTACGTAAGTATGATTCGAACACTAACAGTTAACATAAATATTATTTGTTGTCACTGAGTGGTTTGTAAAGTTTGAGAGGCGGTGGTACCCCTGTGAGGGTATATAACCAACACGAGATGGCTGGTGAGGTTATCAGTGGTGAATCCTTGTTGGTGCTGTGTACACAAGACAGAACACTCCTTATCGCAAAATGGCCAAGTTCTTAGCATTCTTCGCTACCTTCCTCCTCATCCAGGTAAGAATCAAATTCTAATAATGACAGTCTGTAGTAGTTAATATTAATATAAAAATATAATTGTGTACAATACGTTTTGATATTTTCTTACTTGACAAATATTCACCATCTTACAAACAATACAAAGTTTACTAAAGATAATTGATTTTTTCAAAGATGTCTAAAAGTATTCAGTGAAATTCGCCACTGAAAACGTGGTTTGAAATATTATATTCCTAATTTGACCATATTGGCGTAAAACTGCAATGCTATGTTTTATTTATTTATTTTCATTTTCGAAATAGACACTTTTTTTTATAAAGATAGACATCTTACATAGATAAAGATAGACATACAGACGGGGGAACTTAAAGCCTAAGACCAATCAACCGGTGCCAACCCCAGGTAGAAATAGGGTGTGAAATGGTGAAAAAAAAATAGAATAAACTAAGCTTAGGTTTGATCTGATGATGGCTGGCGTATAGCAGAAACCGGTCACCAATAAAATTAAAAAAAAAACAATGTTTCATTACTAACAAAAAAATGTTACGAAACTGTTTTAAACCCTAAAAAAATTTTTCACTTGAAAAAATCTAGCCCAACCGATGCTAACCGTGAAGCGAACCCGGAAATTCTTAAACAGTACTCGGTGCCTATGTTTTATAACCGAACAAACTCTCAAAAAAAGTAAAACAAATAAGATTTTTCAATAAACCTTTCGATATTATCCTACAGGTCACCTTCGGAGCAAGAGTTGCTCGCGAAGAACCAGCAGAAACCAACCTCTTTGACGAAATCTCCAAACAAGCCACCTCATTCTTATCAGATGTCAGCAATCAAGTCAGCCAAGTGACAAGTGCCAAGGACACCACTGAACTCACCAACATTCTCAAGACAAACACAGACAACTTCGTTGCCAAGGCCCAGGATATTGCCAAGGGACTTCAAGAACAGGTGAGAAAGACAAAATATACATCTAGAGGCAAGACTTTATAGAGTAAAATCATGATTAACTTTTCAGAGCTTGCCACATTATATTCATATTATGAAATAGCTAAAACAATTAATTATTCTGTGGAACAATTTTAAAGCATCGGTAATTTATTGTTAAGAGATACTAAGAGAAAATAGCCTTGTATATTAAACAATCTCTCTTATTGCTTTTTTTAGTAATGCAGACTCTTTACTTATATGATGAGATTCAAATAAAACAGTTTTAAGCGACTAAATTTTACAAAATAAGATAGTACATAATATGTACCTAAGTTTATTATGAAAGATTTTTGTCATTCTCAGTTTGTCTTTATATATGTTGTCATTTAATTGTTTGGATCAAGAAACTGTATATCATAGTATCATAGAGTTTAGTTGCAAACTTCAGAAACGCATGTCACTATCTGAAAAGTAGAAAAGATGTCGTGAAAAACAGTGAAGTTTTAAAACTGATAAAAATGATTAATCTGAAGAGAACCATTACTTTGTATGATTCGTATTGTTACATAATTTTCAGTGATATAATGAAATATTTATTCTACTTTGTTCCTCCAAGGTATTACGCAATTAATATAAATTGATATTATTATAATATTATCTTATTCGCAATTCTCTGAAATGCGTCTGACTCCGGTTGACCCCTAAAAACCCCTGATGATAATATCAGCTAATTTAGCCGTGCGTTTTAATTTAATATCATTATCACTGTAGGTACAAAAAATCATTCCACATATTATGCGCTAATATTCTTTCAAATACTAGGTTTCCACAACCTTGAAAATCACTTGTGATAATGTTTCTTTATCTACATCAGCTCGGAACAATTTATTCATGCACGTTCCTGCATAATCACGTGTGTGATTGAACTAAGAAAGATTTTCCTTGCCAATACATCAACATACATAGGTACACCCCTATTCCTTGACTGAATAGTCAGATTGAGTAGATATTTATTTGGAGAGCATTTCAGGTCATGTCAAATGTCAAAATTCCAAAGAAATATCCATTAAGGATTTAGGGCCGAAATTACAATTTGTAGCTTATCCTGGAGCTTTATTGAGGAAGCTTTCAAGTTAAGTGGAGCTTACCGCTCACACGAGAATTTCAATCAAAATTCGACTGCGGCTTGGCTAAGCCTTAGATATTATGGTTAAGTTGGTAGTCCTACTTGTCTTTTTTCGTGGTTTTATCTATGCATTAGGCTCCACATCTGTCATGTTCACCGGGACCCCCGCCATTGTTTGTGTGTGTTGTTGTTTTGGTTTTATACTTACTCTTAGTCAATTACTATCTCACAATTCTGGCACTCCAATGTAGGTGACTATTTGTCATTTTTTCCAGAGTATTCATAATAAATAAATAAATAAATAAAACTTTATTGTGAAATAAAAAACAATTTCTATACATGCATTTAAAGAGTCAAAGGGAGGACTTATCTCGAAGGATCTCTTCCAGCCAACCCCAATATTCATAGCATTTAACTAAAATATAACCATACTTCAAACGCATACATATAATTAAAAGTCCTTGATTCCACTCCAATTATTAACATAAATCTAACCATTTCACTTTATACAACGCTATGAATCATTCAACTTATAATTTTTATTAGCGTATTCGTCACTATAATATCCTTTTCTTATTTACAGTTCACTGCTGCCACCGGAGACTCAAAGACCATTCTTGGACAAGCCGTTGCCAAGATCAACGAGACAATCGCCGACTTGAAGAACAAATACCCAGAAGCCACAGCAAAGACCGAAGAGATCAACGAGAACCTCCAAAAGGGACTCCAAACCCTCTTGCAAGAAGCTGACAAAGTTGCCAAAAATGTGGTTGACAACTCCAAAGGACTTCAAGACGATTTGTCCAAGATCACAAAGAAGGCTTACGATCAAGTTGTAGAGACGAGCAAGAACATTCAGAAGGATGTGCACGAGTACGCCAACAAGGAATAAAACGTCCTGTCGGGATCAATTAGAATTATTTATTTGAACATCAAATTAACTAACGCTATAAAATAGGAACCTAGACTACAATAAACACACGTAAAATAGACAATCTTGTACTTTTATTTAATAACCAGACCCTAGGACCTTCTTAGTCCTTAGAAATCCAGTGAATAAACAAGCTCCCGGGATACATTTTCATCCAAGGGGTATTTTTGGTAATTAAAGAGGACGTGACGAGTAAGAAAAAAAGTAAAAGGCCTGCTAATCTGACACTTTTGGACAATGGTAATTAAAATTAACTATTATTAATAGCCAAGTTTTGAAGTAACCAGATCATTTTGACAAAAATAAGGTTGGAGGTTTTCTAGTCTAGATAACAGATATTATCTAAAAGAGGTCCCGGGTTCAACTCCCGAGAGATCATTCACTTGGAATTTCTAATCGATCCTGCCTTTCAAATTAGATATAACTGACTAACAGCAAAAAAGTGGCGACAGGGATTAAAATATTTTCATCGCCTATACACTACTTTTAAATATATTTCTTTCTATAACCATATTTACTAATTTCTCATTCTATAGAGGCGCATCTTTTAAATGCCCGAGTTACTTTACCACCAGTAAGGTGTACAGCTTCATCTATCTGATTCATCCATGTTTTGGGAATCTGTCTCTTACACGATCAATCTACATCAGCTGACAAAACTTTATGCAACCAGAAAATAAGTAATCTTTACTAAATTGAATTTAGAACTACTGAGGAAACTTCTTCTAGTTAGCCAGTCTTTTTTGGGAAATGAAGATAACTTCTTTGGAGTCTTTGGAGGAATATAAAATGAGTTGATTATACAGTTTTGAGAGGTAAGTACTTACTTCCTAAATCACTCAATAATGAGTGGAAGGCCATATGATCAGGAAGCCTTTGTTCCACTTTTTTATCCAAAGAATTGTAAAAACAAAAATGACCATCATCGAAAACCGTACTATTAGGGTCAGGGTGTATAATCTCTCCCAAAAATTGTTGGTCCAACATAACCGACCTCGAATGGCTCAAGGTTGCTGCAACAACCTAATGTGAATATAAGGCAATATGTAGTCTCATGAATGCGTTCATAGAGTTCACTCCCAAACAATCCAACACTTGTTTGAGGGTCCAGGAAGATTGTATGAGGGAGACTGGTCGGATATTCTGGATCGACTCTAAAGGTGGTTCTCTCGCATTCTGGACGGCATCCAGGGTTTTGATTTAGAATGACTCAGCAATAAAATCAACACATCTATAATATTGTGGTTGGATGTTAGAGATTGCTTTGGTTATAATCCCGCCATTGCCACATTTTTATACACTATTTTTTTAATATGCATAAAAATAAATAAATAATCTATAATATAAAAGAAAGTCGGGTTAGTGCGAACACTCGAGATCTGCTGAACAGATTCTTCCGATGTTTGATTTATTGGATTCTTCTCCGCTCCGGATAACAGAATAACTATTAAAAAATGCATAAGAAATAATATAAAATATAATATTAAAATTAGTATGGAATGGATTTCCTGCGACTCTAACGCCATCTATGAAAAGTTCTATAACAACAAAATTATTGTTTACCTGAAATTAAAAATATTGGTACGCAGAATTTTATTGGATTTTTTTCTAGCTTTCAGAAATAATTTTTTAAAGTACAAACATATTTAAACGTATTTTTGTATAAATTACAAATTCGAAATCATTATTCATAGTAAGGACTACAGTGGGGCTAGTACGAGTTTTATCGAAAGCTAGTTGCATGCTAATAAGCGCTTATAAGCGTGCAATTAGTGTTCTAAAATCAAACGATCGAATCATTCGATCATTTTTGTATGGAAATTTTTCGAAACTCTTTCGATGATCGTTTCGATATTCGATCATCGAAAACTTATAGATACTACGGCTACAGGACAACGTCTGTCGGGAAAGTTAGTAGTTAAATAAAAATGAAATTACCAAAGTTGATTCATAGTTCAGGACTGACAAAACTTTACTTTTATATAGATTAGCGAATTTTTTTTATAAAATAACTAGCCGACCCAGCGAAATTCGTCCCGCCTTAGAATAAATAAAATAAAATAAGTCAAAAATAATCAGTAAAGGGGACCGAACAATGGAAAATTTACAAAAAAAAAATACTTGAATAAAGAATTAAAATTATTATAAGAAATTATAAGAAATTGTGTCAAAAAGCTGCGTAACTATAGTTTTAAACCCAATGGATGCTAGTTAAATAAAAATAAATTAATTAACACTTTTTGTACAAAGGTATACTGACACCTACCGGTGGAACCTATTGCCTGATGCATTTTTTTTCAGTCAAACGGTCCCGTCCGATCTAAGACAGGCAAACCCGGGTAGAAATTTCAAGTGAAAAACCCTTAGAAAACTCCAACCTGGCCGGGATCTCGTGATTATATATTTTACTTTATTCATCATCATTTTTTCGACGTTTCAATAGTTATTCTGTTATTCGGAGCGGAAACGAATGTAACAAACCAAACATCATGAAAATCGGTTCGGCCGTTCTCGAGTTATAAACGGTGTAACTAACCCGACTTTCTTTTATAATATTTAGATTGTAATCTATCATTAAATATGATGACGATGCTAGGTTCAGTTGGACGTACGGAGTATGTCTCCGTGTCTATGAAATTAAAAGATATGGATCAGACCAGTATATAAAATTGAACAATTTACGAGACTTCCTTTGTCAATTATTACAATAGATACAATTATGGGTCGGTTAGTTCAACATCCTGATCAAATAATTGCCCAAGAAAATATTGAAAAGATGGAACAACAATTCTATTCTTATTATTGATCTTAAATTGTTCATTATTTTAAATAGGAACTGCACACTTAGTATTCAATAATTAATATTGGTGACAACTGGTATGGTAATTACCAATTAGGTATCAAACCAAACTAGATACTATGCAATTAATTGTGGGTAACTAGCATTCAATCATTTAAAAAATGCAATTTTCTTACTAAGAAGACGAACTCAATCAATACTCTCTTTAAGACCCTACTTAGGAGCATAGGGAGGCAACAAGAGCTCTTCACTGCGCTCAAGCCTGCGCAGTTATGATGACCGTCTCCCACACCATGTCTTCAGCCCTGCTTAGAAGGAACGGACACGGTGTGAGAGAGTCTTACTCGTCTTCGGAACCCTGATAGGAGAAAGAACAATGCTCTGATGAAAAATTCTTTCATTGTTACGAATAATAAACTGTCATTTGGCTGCATTGACACACATCCCAGCGATTCCTATGTATGACATTGGATCAATCGCCTGATGTCTTTGATAGGCAGAAAGAACTGCCTCATCTTTTTTCATCCCAGAACTCCGTTGTTTCTTTCACTGAAGGTATTTCTCTAACAGTTTTGAATGTAGGTATATATTTTACTTCATATTATTATCATTTTATAAATAGGTAGGTACTTATGTGTTCTTCTTCAAGATTTCAGTAGGTATGTACATTTGTGAGAAAGAAAAAAATTCTTTGACAACAAGCAGAAAACTGTTTCATCTTCTATTTGAGTCTTTCAGGTTGAAATGTCATATATTTTGTAAATGGTAAGCTGCTTCCTATGGAAGTTAATCATCGCCCATTCTTTCCAGATGATCTCGAGATTGATGGTGTCTTCTTGTAACACCTCCACCGTGCAATTTTTCCATGTTGCTGGACTAATAAATAACGAGTTTTCTTATCATATTTCACATATTTTATGCATCATGTAAATTATTCCAAAATATTTAAATAGTGTTACAGCAATATTGGAATGACTCTGTGGGATATGGAAAGGAATGAAAATATTAGGAAGGAATGTGGTATGGAAGTAGGTGTTATGACAAAGATGAAAGTCAATAAGTGAGATGGTTTGGGCATGTGGAAAAATGGATGGAAACAGAATGACAGAGAAAATTTATAAGGCTGAAAGGAAAGGTATAAGAAGGCGAGGCCTACCGTGGATCGAACCCATTGATTCCGTCCTCAAGGAAGGCCAGGTAAGAAGTAAGAGAAATAGGAGATATTGTATGAGAACTGTTATGTCGGTGAAAAAAGTGTGCTTGGATAGAAAAGAGTGGAGGTCCGTTCTCTCTGATGCCTACCCCTTACGAGACACGGGGTGATTGATAAAAAAAAAATTGTAAACGAAGGAATAAAAATCCTGCTATTTGAGATTACAAGTCTGGTCGTGATAATTATGATATTTTAATTACGTTAGCAATATTATAAAATATGTCGAGTAATTATAATCTTCCTGGAAATTATTACAAGATAAATTAAAAACGTATGGTTGGCACGAACAAAATAGGTTATCTCTTTTGTAAAAATGCGATATGTCACATTTATACATTTATCTCGGAGAGATACCAATGCAGATCAACCTTTTTTATTCATATAAAACAGATGGCAAAGAAATTCATTTAAGTTTTTCCAACCTTTGAACGGTTGAAAGCGCTCGTGAAAATACAATAGAGTCCATTATAATATTATATTACTTAACATAAATACAAAAAATCAAAAAATATAATATCAATAGTAGATACCTACTTTGACAAAATGCAGTTCAAAAATATATTTTACGTCGCTTTATATTTACTGGCAACATTTTTTATCATAGAGGTGAGTGATTTTTATTTCCATAAATAATATAACATTATAAATTGTGTAATACCTAACCATTGAATATTTGTAAGAAATAAGACATAATGGTGAAGAGCACAGGTCGATTTGGCTGAGATGAGCGCTATTCTTCCTCCCACCACGCGTCTCGAAAAATAGGAAGACCTTCTAATATCGTGTTCCGTTCCTTCAAATCAGAGCTGAGGAATCGGTATATTGTATGGGAGGAATTCATCGAAGCTGCGCGAGGTCGAGCGCAGTGGAGAGGTCTTGATGTCTCCCTATGGAAAAAATGGAGAATTGACTGATATATTTAGCCAGATAGATTAGGCCCGAGAATTAAGTACGTGGATCGAACACATCGATTCCGTCCTCAAGGAAGACCAGGTCAGTAGTAAGAGAGATAGGAGAGGTTGTATGAGAAATGATATGTTAATAGAAGAAGTGAAAGAAGTGTGCTTAGCTTAGGTAGAATAGATTTTAGGTCCGTTCTCTCTGCCTAGCCAATTTTTAATAATCTTATAATATATAAAAATGGAGAGCTATTTGCCGATGTCATCGCATCACGCCTAAGCGGCTGGACCGATTTCGCTAATTATTTTTTGGCGTGTAGGCTTTTATCAGGAGAATGTCCTTTTAGAAGAAAAAAATTAAGAAAAATGCATGGAAAATTAGAAAATTAAAGAAAACTCTACGTAGACAAACTTATAAGTACTTTTTACCTTACAATATTATTCCAATTTTGAAATTTTGACAGAAATTGTCAATTGGTGTGATTGACAGAATGTGGATGGAATATACATGGTTTAAAACAGACGCATCGGTCAGAATTACATTGGTCAAATGATAATTAATTCATCACCATACAAATTCGAATTCAATATTCTTAGTTAGGAACACAGGACGTCTGTCGGGAAAGCTAGTAAGGGGGCGTTCAAGTATTACGTAACGCAATTTTTGAAGATTTTTTACCCCCCCCTCCCCCCATGTAACGCGCCGTAACGTTTTTCTGTACCCCCCCCCCCCCTAAATGTTACGTAACACTCTGGAAGTGACTATTTTTTACTGAACTCTCGTATAATACTATTTATTATGTTCCATAAATTTTTCTTTATTTTTTCTTTTGATAAAATTAACCAACTCGTGAACATGCATTTCTTGATGGATATATTTGAAAATAATGTTCAAATAAAACAATGTTTAACTTATCCACAAATTTTTATTTTCCCGACTAGTTTCGTAGGTACACGTCCTACATGGTCACGGGAGACTAAGAAACTGCGTAAAAAAAGAAAAAGTTTCTTAGTCTCCCGTGACCATGTAGGACGTGTACCTACGAAACTAGTCGGGAAAATAAAAATTTGTGGATAAGTTAAACATTGTTTTATTTGAACATTATTTTCTTTTGATGTTTTTCAAATTTCATTGGTATTTTTTTGACATAGATGCGTTGGAAAGTCAGCATGAGAGCCTTTATAGGCCAAGAACAGTTGATTATGTAAATCTCCACCTTTTGTGGACATTATAGTACCTATCTACAAACTCACTAACAACGCTCACTACAAGCAATTTGTGTTTATGCGTACTGCGTGTTTAAAGCACTAACGAATACTAACAACGAAAATAAAATAAAAATGACGTAAGTATAATACAGTCGAGGGATTCCCCGTAAAAAATAAAAGAAAAGGTTTGCTAACTTAGGAGAGCGAAATGAAAATTTCGACATACAATGCAGTCGAGGGACTCCCCGTAAGACGTAATCGAAAAAGGTTGCTTTTTACGCAGAGCAATAAAATTACATACAGTAGAATTGAGGGACTCCCCGCATTACATAAACGAAAAATCGAGGGACTTCCTGTAAAACATTGTCCAAAAGGGTTGCTAACTTCGGAGAACAAAAAATGATGTACATTACAATCGAGGGACTTCCCGTAAAACATAAACGAAAAGGGTGTCCAACTTGGAAGATTTATTTCACATTTTTTTTTATTTAAGAAAAAAAAACGTTACGTGACGCATTGTTCGAACCCCCCCTCCCCCCCTTGTAACACACAGTAACGTTTTGCAAGACCCCCCCTCCCCCCCAAATTGCGTTACGTAATACTTGAACGCCCCCCAATATGATAAAAATAAAAATATGACATATTCTGTATCATCTAATTTCGAATTTATTTTCAGGCAAGAATATTGGGAGATCGCCTAGATCGGGGAATTCTCCACAGAAGACAAGAATTTGATCCATTCTACAGGGATCGTTTCGAGTCGCCTCTGAAGAGACCGGAAAACCCTTTTCCAATTCTGACGGGCATCTCAGAACTCGGGAAGAAAGCCATTAATGTGTTTAGGGCACTAACTGTTAGAACATAAAATAATATTTTTGAAAATGGAACAAAGAATTTATTTCATAACAAGACTGACAGATCCATATGTCAAATTCTATATTTTCAGTATTTTTCTATTCTATTCGATTGATATTTAAAATCTATGATTGTATAATATTATACCAACCAGTATTTTGTAGTTTTAGGTATCTATAGTAATTAATTATTCAAAAATCGAATGATGTTGTAAGAATAAAATGGCTATAAACGATCGAAGTTTTTAGCCGTGAACTGCTGATAAAACAAATAGTTTTGTAAACATAAAAGAATAACAATTACTGTTTTAGAAGTGTTTGTACATTAAATAAAATTTATTATCTTTCATTAACCCTTCGTTTTATTACTTAGGTACTTATTTACCACAAACAATCCCTATCTGATAAATGTACCTACCTATATTATACCTTCATATAGGTACCTACCTACTTTCATTGAACACCGAGAAATCCAAAATGAACGGTGAGGTTTATTACTGAGTCAAGTAGTATCTTTTGTAAATAACTTAGCACGGTTCAGTAAACGGAGGTCGTGGGTTCGAATCCCAATGCCGACCGTTTCTAGTTCCATCCCTTAAAAAAGGCAAAGCATGTTTTGAAAATTTTCCACATTCTTAAGAATTAATGTAGGCTATTTGGAAGAATATGTAACAACTAATGACTCTAACAATTCAATATTGATGTTCGATTTTTAAATGGAACAAACCACTACGACCGTCTTCTACTGTTATTTCGAAGGCTGGCTTAGTGTGATCACTTTACGTTAACAAAGTTCGCCATTAGGTGGTTAAGTTTAAGTCTCCGAAACTCCTAATCATGAGAATTCTCGACATGATCAACATGTCGAAAAATCTCATGTATACAACAAGTAGAAATTTAATAGTCAATGAAATATAGAGATAAAAGTTGGAAATTATTGAGAACAAGAGAGCAACCAAATTTAAAGACTACGACCGCTGTCATGTATTTGGCGCCAGGATATGACTATATCCATCTTTGTTAATGTCTCATCTTTATTGCCCATTGGCTTTGTTGGTGCACAACGTTTTAATTATGTCTAGATTCTTGTGACCATTTTTCAGGACTAGATCTTAAGGAATATGTAACAACTAATGACTCTAACAATTCAATATTGATGTTCGATTTAAATTAAACAAACCACTACGGGCTTACAACCGTCTTCTACTGTTATTTCGAAGGCTGGCTTAGTGTGATCACTTTAAGTTAACAACGTTCGCCAATAGGTGGTAATTCCTAATCTCTGAAACTCCTAATCATGAGAATATTTGGACCTCAGATTTTATAATGGCCATATGTATTCCATATTATGCTCACTGAATTATATTGATAAGTGCAGTTTGTTCATTATGGTAACGCTATTGTATTAAAAAAAAAAACGAAGAGTTGAAAAAGTTTGTAAACAAGAATAATCTTATGAATATTTAAAAAAAAATATCTGGATAAATCGATTATCGTTTATCATCTGTCTACCCGCGTTTTTTCAGAAAGTTCGTGATCTCCAGTCTGTTGTTTTCCTACAATGTACGTCATCACTCGTCCCTATGGGATACATCAGTCCACTTTCATCTATAATCTTTCATTTCAGCCGTACACGTTATCACCGACATCACCGATTCTTGTGCGCCTTTTAAAATTTACACATTTTTATTCCTTTACGGTCCCTTATTGAGATAAAAAAAAAAAAACATAACAATAATGAATCTGAAGAAATTCAACCTGGACCACAACTCAAAAGGCAGACGTCTAGACCACTAGACTTATAACGAAAACATACTTTAGAATATTTTAGATAAAGTTTGTCAAAAACGTAAAAAAATAACCTGAATGTTTGTTTATCAGCTACTCAAATGTGCTTGTGCAGGATTTTATCAGTTAAGTAGGTAAGAGGCGAAATCTATGGGTCCTTCTATCGTCACATTGTTATTCTCTTTGCAGTCCTAATGGATCCGGCGCCATCCTTTAGGGCTCTGGCGAGGACCCGCGAGCCAATCTAGAAATACGATAAAACATATCGTTTACCTACCCATAAACATTCTTTCAATATGGTCACATTTTTTCTAATGTTCGGTCCTTTATGGTTCCATTGGTGCATTAATTATCAGTTTCCTTAAATTACGTCTATTTACAAAAACTTCTCAAAGTTACATAAAAAATTAGCTTGTATTATCTATATTACCTATATGGGGAGAAAGGGGCATCATATTTATTTTAATAACTCTTTGCGTGGAGTATAAGTCGTCATTATTTGGAATCCAAGATCTAAGCAAGGATTGATTTGATCTCAAGTTTCTATTTCCACACCTCTTCGACATTGGTCTCCCCTGGAAACCATACAATTTATACGTCGAGTAACAACTAACCTCTGATGTTGACTGCCAACTCGATCAATCAATTAATACTCCCTGTCTGACCCCAATCAGGAGCATAGGGATGCAATAAGAGCCCTCCACCGAGCACCGAGCCCGATCTTGTGCGGCTTCAATGACCTCCCTCTCACACCATGTCCATATTTCTGAGCTAGCGGCCTCTTGGTCCTGTCCATTCGGGGCCCCGTGTTATTTTTCCACCCTATAGTTACGCCATTGCAAGTGAGATATATAAGGACGATGGTTGATTGATGGGATTTACATAAGTAGGTTAGGTGGCGGAATTTATATAGAAATGTTTATGTTGGTTTGACATTTTGTCTCGTCACTAAACTTAAATGAATCTGTGCTCACTCAAAGTGAACACAAATACACTCATCGACTCTTTCACAGTAAGCTATTTAAAGCTTGTGTCGTGATAGAGAAAGATGGTCGACACCCTGTGCATGGGAACCCACGACCTCCGCACGAAACAATGCGAAAGCCGGCGTCCTAAACGCTATTCTACCAACCTCTATTGATTGAACTTCTACATAAATATTATCTTTTTCTTGCTGATGGTGTTGAAATTATTGAATAAATGCTGAGGCAATGAGATCACTGCGTAGGATATGCGGAAAGAGACTATGATTGATCAGGTGAGGAATGATATATGGGGAGAAAGGGGCATCATATTTATTTTAATAACTCTTTGCGTGGAGTATAAGTCGTCATTATTTGGAATCCAAGATCTAAGCAAGGATTGATTTGATCTCAAGTTTCTATTTCCACACCTCTTCGACATTGGTCTCCCCTGGAAACCATACAATTTATACGTCGAGTAACAACTAACCTCTGATGTTGACTGCCAACTCGATCAATCAATTAATACTCCCTGTCTGACCCCAATCAGGAGCATAGGGATGCAATAAGAGCCCTCCACCGAGCACCGAGCCCGATCTTGTGCGGCTTCAATGACCTCCCTCTCACACCATGTCCATATTTCTGAGCTAGCGGCCTCTTGGTCCTGTCCATTCGGGGCCCCGTGTTATTTTTCCACCCTATAGTTACGCCATTGCAAGTGAGATATATAAGGACGATGGTTGATTGATGGGATTTACATAAGTAGGTTAGGTGGCGGAATTTATATAGAAATGTTTATGTTGGTTTGACATTTTGTCTCGTCACTAAACTTAAATGAATCTGTGCTCACTCAAAGTGAACACAAATACACTCATCGACTCTTTCACAGTAAGCTATTTAAAGCTTGTGTCGTGATAGAGAAAGATGGTCGACACCCTGTGCATGGGAACCCACGACCTCCGCACGAAACAATGCGAAAGCCGGCGTCCTAAACGCTATTCTACCAACCTCTATTGATTGAACTTCTACATAAATATTATCTTTTTCTTGCTGATGGTGTTGAAATTATTGAATAAATGCTGAGGCAATGAGATCACTGCGTAGGATATGCGGAAAGAGACTATGATTGATCAGGTGAGGAATGATAGTATTAGAAAGGAGTGGATGATGGCGTAGTGACTAGAATGAAAGTGAATAAATTAAGGTGGTTTGGGCATGTAGAGAGAATGAACGAGGAGAGAATGACTAAAAGGATATATAAATCTGAAAGAATGGGTGCACGCAGACGAGGCCGACCTCGAATGACACACATATATACAGGGTGACTGGTAATTCAATAGATTCCTTGTAAGGGGTTATACTAGAGAAAAATTGCAACAATTTTGTTCCCATAAACCAGGGGTAAAATACCAGTGGTTTTCGAGTTATTTAACTTTTTAGAGTTTTTTTCAATTTTCCACCTTTTGACCTAAAATTTAAAATTGTGAACAAAGTACTCCATTTAGGAAAGTAAAAATATGCTTTTCCAATAGCTGAAGAATAAAGGAAAGGCTGATGTAAAAAATCAAGAAGAAAATCTTAAAAACCTCAGAAATACAACGTTTTAAAATCACAATTCGGTGTTTTTTATTTTTTATTTCGATTTGTCTAACGGACTTACTCCAAAAAAGTATAATACACTTGGCGTACAAAACACAAGAAAAACTTCCCCAATTAATAAGCTTTCAGAAAGCGTATGAATGTTTTCTATTTTACCACCGTTTGGGAAAATAAATCTTATTAAACGATTAGAAGGCGCAGAATCAGTTCAACTTCTCCATACTATATGGACTACCTATCATAACGAAGCGCAGCTTTGAATTTTATTCATGTTGAAGTAAAGACGTTTGTATGAAAACGCCTACGGCTTCATAGGACCATCTGATCGTATAATATTGATTATTTTCCAAAACTGTAGTAAATTGGTAAAGATTTTTACCTTTTCGCAAAACTTATTAATTGGGGAAGTTTTTCCTGTGGTTTTTACGCCAAGTATATTATACTTTTTTGGAGTAACTAGCTTACAAAAATCGAAATTAAAACTGAAAAAAACTGACTTGTGATTTAAAAACGTCATATTTATGGGGATTTTGAATTTTTCTTCTTGATTTTTTACTTCGACCATTATTTTATTCTTTAACTATTAGAAAAATTTATATTTACTTTCCTAAATGAAGTACTTTGTTCACAATTTTTATTTTTATGTCAAAAGGTGAAAATTGAAAAAAAACTCTAAAAAGTTAACTCGAAAACCACTGGTATTTTACCCCTAGTTAATGGGAACAAAATTGTTGCAAATTTTCTCTAGTATAACCCCTTACAAGGAATGTATTGAATTACCAGTCATCCTGTATAAGCAGAAACAATACATTACCTTTACCCTCTTTTCCCCCTTTCCCAGTATCTGAGCAGAGTACTTAAAATTTAGGTTCTTTGTATTTTTACATTTAACGTGTATACTTCATTGGTGTATAAGTTTAAATGTATATACTTAACTGGTGTGTGTTTCGTAATTGTTTGTGTACTGTCTAATTTTTGTATCAATTTCACTGTCTGTATATTAATGTTAAAATAAATAAATAAATATGGTCCGACCATATCGGTGCCGTCTTAGAGGAGGGCCAAGTCAGGAGCAAAAGGAATAGAAGAGCATGTATGCGGAATGTTATGCGTTTGGAAGAAGCGAAAGAGGTTTGTTTGGATAGGAAAGAATGGAAGTCCCTACACTATTCCTACCCCCTTCAGGAAACGGCGTGATAGGTAAAAGAAAAGGTTCTTGAGAACGCTTCTTTGTAGATCTCAATAATACACCACAGGGACTCTATTCTCGAATTTCGACAGTTGGGCATTCTAATAGAATTTTTATGACTTTCGTATCTTTTCATAAAGAACTCATAAATATTCCATTAATAGAAGAAAATCAGTCAACATTCAAGAAAAGGGTCCCAGGAAGATTTCCCTCAGAATATCAATAACTTCGAGCGAACACCGAAATATTTTTGATTAATGAGTGGTTCGTTTTGAATCACGGAGTTTCTTGTTATCCTTAGCGGTATGACGTCTCTTATTGGAAGTTAAGGCAAAGTATCGCTCAGAACACGTAGACGTGTACCAATATCACGCATTCTTGACGCAAGAGGAACAACAAAACACAATTTTTGTCACATCTTGAGAAAATGAAGCGCAGCAGAAACTGGAAACACGGAAATTCGTGTGAAAAATTGAAATGTAAGCAGAAAGGGTCACTACAATACAACGTAAAACTAAGAACATGTTTATTATTTTGGTCGTTCAAGGTTCTCCATATAAAAGTTTGAGCAGTATAAAGCAAGGCAAAACAGTTTGCAAGCCAGTGTTGTGTCAGAGTTTCTCAGATAACTAATGTCCCAAACTAATTGAAAATGTACGTGAAGTGGGTATACTTGTGTGTGATTCTTTTGGAGTCCTTATATATGGTGAGTTAACATTGTTTTATACTAGCGAAGTACTAGCTTTCCCGACAGACGTTGTCCTATAGTCTGTAGTCCTTACTATGAATATTGATTTCGAATTTGTAATTTTATACAAAAATATGTTTGAATGTTAAAAAACCATTTCCGAAAGCTCGAAAGAAATTCTATCAAAAATCTGTTTACCAATGTTTTGAAACGCAATGGTGGTAAATCCGTTCCATACTACTTTAATAAGAAATTTTATATTATTTGCTATCCTTTTTCGATTTTTTACAAATGATTATGTTATCCGGAGCGGAGGAGAGTCAAATAAACCAAGCATCATAAAAATCTGTTCAGCCGATCTCGAGTTATGAGTGTTCGCACTAACCCGACATTCTTTTATATTATAGATTTTATTATCACTTAATCTGACTGGCTATGTTTTGTTTGTAAATTTTAAAATGTTCCATTGATAAAATGTATGACACTTATTGGTAAATTAGTAGAACTATACACACCAATAATTGTATTTTCCGTAAGAAATCACGGACCTAACAAAATAAACACATATTCGGAGAATGCATTATAAAATTGTAGTTACGTATTATAAAAGTCACGTTTTTTTTTCCAGACGTCGGCTGGACATTGTGACGCAGAAAGAGTAAAGAGAGCTAGCGAAGATGCCACTGAAACCCTAAAATTCTACATTGAATGTCCAGCGGTTGTGGACGAACCGATGGTGGCGATGGCCTCAGATAATCAGCAGGTAGAAGAGGAAAGTCCGCTGGCAAAACAATTTAGAGCACCGGAAAAGAATAGACCACTTATCAAGAAACCACTGTTTTCGAAAAACCCTATCAGCCTGGAAAAATTCCGATCTTCAGATTTGTTGCAAAACATCCGTAATGTGGATCTTAAGAAAAGTCAACCGCTACGCAACTTATTAAACAATGGTTTAAATAATAACGTATTCCCTCCGTTGAATAACCTACCAAATAATCCGTCGGATTTGACACTAAATACTAATCGATTTCAAAACGGATTTTTAAAACCATTACCACAAATCCCTAAACCAAGCCTAGAAAATTTGAAAACGCCTAGAAATCCTCTGACAAACGATTTCTTGAACCTACCACAACGCCAGAAAATTTTAAATAATCCATTAGATTTGATGAGAAACTCAAATCAATTAAACGCCAATTTCTTAAAGCCATTACCAGAAGTATCTGAGACAGCTCTAGATGATTTGAAAACACAGCAAAATCGACTGGTAAATGGATTTCCAGAACTCCCGCAACGTCAAAACACATTGGATAAATCAACTCAAGTTCAAAATGACATAAAAAATATTTTAGATAAATCTCAGCCCCAAGGAAGATTTACAAATATTTTAAAAGATTTTATAGTCGCAAGAAAAAAGGAAAACCTAAGACCAAGTTCCTCCGATGTGGTGCGTAACGAAGAACCTGAACCAATAGAAGAAATCCCACTAAATGAAGAGGTGTTTCAAGAACCAACGCTAGCTGAGAAAATAAAATTTTTAGCAGAGCAAAAGCGACAACAATTGGCTGAAACGATCGCCTCTGCAAAAAATAGATTATCTGAACTCAAAACTAATACCATGAGAGATTCTAACCCTGAAAACTCTATTGATTTCGTAGCACGATCTCTACCATCAATGGAAGAAATGCGACAAGGTGATGAGATGCTGCAAGGACCAACGCTAGCAGAGAAAATAAAAATATTAGCAGAACAAAGGCGACAACAATTGGCTGACACGATCGCCTCCGCGATAAATAGATTATCTGAACTCAAATCTAATACCATGAGAGATTCCAATCCTGAAAACTCCAATGATTTCGTAGCACAATCCTTGCAATCAATGGAAGATTTTAGACAAAATGATGAGACGCTTCAAGAACCAACGCTAGCAGAGAAAATAAAAATATTAGCAGAACAAAGGCGACAAAAATTTGCTGACACGATCGCCTCCGCGAAAAACAGATTATCTGAACTCAAATCTAATACCATGAGAGATTCCAATCCTGAAAACTCCAATGATTTCGTAGCACAATCCTTGCCATCAATGGAAGATTTTAGACAAAATGATGAGACGCTTCAAGAACCAACGCTAGCAGAGAAAATAAAAATATTAGCAGAACAAAGGCGACAACAATTGGCTGACACGATCGCCTCCGCGATAAATAGATTATCTGAACTCAAATCTAATACCATGAGAGATTCCAATCCTGAAAACTCCAATGATTTCGTAGCACAATCCTTGCAATCAATGGAAGATTTTAGACAAAATGATGAGACGCTTCAAGAACCAACGCTAGCAGAGAAAATAAAAATATTAGCAGAGCAAAAGCGACAACAATTGGCTGAAACGATCGCCTCTGCAAAAAATAGATTATCTGAACTCAAAACTAATACCATGAGAGATTCTAACCCTGAAAACTCTATTGATTTCGTAGCACGATCTCTACCATCAATGGAAGAAATGCGACAAGGTGATGAGATGCTGCAAGGACCAACGCTAGCAGAGAAAATAAAAATATTAGCAGAACAAAGGCGACAACAATTGGCTGACACGATCGCCTCCGCGATAAATAGATTATCTGAACTCAAATCTAATACCATGAGAGATTCCAATCCTGAAAACTCCAATGATTTCGTAGCACAATCCTTGCCATCAATGGAAGATTTTAGACAAAATGATGAGACGCTTCAAGAACCAACGCTAGCAGAGAAAATAAAAATATTAGCAGAACAAAGGCGACAAAAATTTGCTGACACGATCGCCTCCGCGAAAAACAGATTATCTGAACTCAAATCTAATACCATGAGAGATTCCAATCCTGAAAACTCCAATGATTTAGTAGCACGATCCTTGCCATCAGTGGAAGATTTTAGACAAAATGATGAGACGCTTCAAGAACCAACGCTTGCCGAAAAAATCCAAATTTTGGCAGAACAAAAGAGAAAGGCGTTGGACGATGCAATCGTCTCATCAAGAAACAAATTCCTAGAACTCAGATCTAATACTATGAAGGATTCCGAACCAGAAAACTCTAATGACATAGCAAGATCTTTGCCGAATGAAAATGGTATAAATATTCATGAACGTTCGAAATTATTGCGCGATAAAATATTAGAGCGATTTAGACAAAATAACGGATTGAAACCACCAGAACTAACGTCATTTGATAGAACAAATGCGAGAGAGTCAAATTTGAATTCAATACCCAGAGAACCAGAAAGAAATATAAACAAATTCGAAATTTTAGCAGAAAAAACTAAAGAGATTGCCAGGAAATTAAAAAAATTCGTTGATTTTGACAATGAAGAAGAAAGAAAAGCTATAAAATCAATAGCTAATCCTTTGAATCAACGATCTAATATTGCTTCTCAACCACAAGAGTTATTTAATAGGAATGCTGCCCAAGAACCATCTCAAGTATTGTTAACAGACAAATTAAAAAATTTAATGAGCCAAAATCCAAGAACATCAAATACGCCACTCTTCAAAAGACAAAAGATAGATGATAATTTGAGAACATCAAACTCGGAACAAAATTTGATAAGTGATAAAATTTCCAATCCAAAAGTAGCAATGGCAGAAAGAGTTCAGCTTATAGCTGACAAGATTAGAAATGCTTTAAAACCAACAGGTACAAATGAGTTGCGTTCATCAAACGAAAGAGATTCAGATGTTGACAATTCAAACATAGATGAGGTGGTTGAAAAGGTGGCAGACAAAGATATGGAGGCAGAAAATCCTGACACAATCGTTAAAGAATCTCCAAAAGATGGTGTGATAGATTTAAATGCAGACAGTAGCAAAAGTGCAAACATATGTAAATGTATAAGAGTGGCTTTCCCAGAAAAATTTGAAAACGGACATTTCGTGATGAAATCACGAAACAATGATGAAATAGTAAGTAGTGCTTCTGAAAATGAAAGTAAATCAATAATACCGGTTATCCCAAAAATCCCAGCATCTTCACCTTTAGGATCCAAATTGAGAAGGGTGTTTAACAATAGAAACAGCGATCAGTCAACCATGGCTGACGAAACAAGGCCAGTGGTTGCTGCTCCACTTGAAAGCTTCAGAACAGAGCTATCAGATGTAGATAGAGCAATGATGGCTGATCAAGGAATCAGAAGTCTATTAGAATTTGTCAAAATTGTTGATCAAGTAGACCAATATGTCTCAACTAAGGCCCGAAAGGCCATTGCTAGATTAGCAACAGTTTTAACAGAAGATGAAGATGCCAGAATTTTATAATTACCTACTCATAAATAACGTAAATACATATGTTATTTATTTTACTCAACAATATATTTTTACATGTTGAATTTTGTAATGATTCATTACATGTCAATAATTTTTGTTTATTTTCAGTTGCAATAGAGCTTCAAAAACCAGTAATCAGGATGTGAGCGTGAAGGATCTTCAATTGTCAGACTTGATTAATATGTGCCACTTTATTGAATTAATTTATTTAATGTAAAATATGTAAATAAATATTATATTATAATTATTATTAAATCTGTAATTAAAATAACTGTTTCTTTTGCACCTCTTTATTCAGTAGATATTTTGAAAAATGACAGATTACCTAGCCGGGAACTCTTGAAAAGATTTCCTTACCTAGATATTAAGACTACAACTGAACAGAGGACAGTAAACATAGAGATAGATTGTATGTATTTATCCTGATGAAATTCGATTGATTGCTTGATCAAATTAAAATCTTTTTCTTGATATAATTATATCCCAAGTTTGTTTTTTATCCAACTCACAGTGTTGTCAAGATCAAAATGTCCAATAGTTAGGCAAGTTTCATCAAATAGATCCAATACATGACTGGTAACATCTTGTCAAAGTGTTTCTTCTCCACAAACTGTCAAGGTCTCTTGCAAAGACCACAAGGCGCATTAAACTGATGAGGGTTGGCCTTATTTGGTTGATCATGTCTCAAATTTACCATCTCAAAGTGACAAATCTCAAGGGGCTCACCGTATCACATGTTGGACTTGATTACGTTTTTATGATTGAATTTGTCATCTCACATGCAAAAGTCTTTCCAGAAGCAAAATAATTAACAAGATGATTTTCTTACGACCAGCTTGAAAGGAATTCTTGACCTCAAAGCAATCATTGCAAAATGTAGTTTTGTATTTATTTACATTTCTTACTTCCCCTTAGACAAACTTCCAATCTGTCTAAATTTTTTCTGATTTGACAGACAACAAAATATAGTGGATCATATACTGGTTTTTTACTTCAAATCAGACATTTTTCAAATAGAACGTTTTCAATTCAAACGGGATATTTTTTCAAGTCAAATTGGACATTTTTCAAATCAAATACGACTTTTTCAAAACAAATCGACAAGAAAAACCAATCTGGGGTGGAAATATTTCAACTAAAAACCATAGATCGAAGATAGACAGAAAATTTCTGAGCCGACCAAATTATTTTGAAAAATCCTATTTGACTTAAAAATTGTCCAATTTGACTTGGAAAGTGTCCATTTTGTTTTATGTTCAATTTGAAGTAAAAAAACCTGTATATGACTTTAGAGCTCTTGAAAATACACATCCCTCTGATCAAGAATGGCGTTGTGTGGAAGAAATTCGCAGGTTTTGTACGGACTTCCCCAGGGTTGTATCTTTCTCCCCTCAATAGTACAGTAAATAAAAAAAACTCTGGTATTGAAAATAATATAAAATACTATTTATTCAATATTAAATATTATATATATTTGGGTTTTCATATTATAAATAAAAAATTATATGGAAGTAATTTACAAGATTAAAAATACTTAAATAGCCGTTATAGATGAACGGATCATTATTGGCAAAGGACATATAAAATAAAAGATACATTACTTATGGATATGGAATTAACCCTTTCTCGCATGCAGTACACAGATGTGTACACCTGGGGCCCTTTGCCAAGTGTAATAAAATGTCCACCAACCGTATTGGTCAGTAATCCTAAAGTAACAACATATAAACGACAACTTTTTAAGTTATTACCGAAAAACCGATAATGTTGGCGGCCATTTTATTTCACTTGTGTTCAACCCCTGATACTGCGGGTGAGAGTGGGTTAATAAACGTGATACGTGTCACCCCGACTATGTAACAATCAACCAAGGATTTATACAGTACAAACGCCAGGATTTATTGACCATCACAAACATAAATCCTTACATTAAACCTATAAGTAAATAAGTAAAATACCTATAATCACAAAGTGGTGAATAGTTAAAGTTAAAATTTATTACAGTTTGAAGCGAAACGCGTCTTTTTTTTTTTAATATTCTGAATCATTTCGGCCAAACCTATTTAGCTGTGAAATAAAAACAAATCACCAAGCTGCAAATTAAACTCATAGATAAAATAATAAGTCTGAGTTAGATTTCAGCTCACTTCACGCAAACGTCTTAACCTTTGTCGAAAACATTAAGTCTTATTTAAGCAGTTGACACAATTAGTTTTTGTAAATATTAATTGAATTGAAATTATATTATTAGCAAACACGAATAGTCTGTAAATTTAAGAGCACATAAAATTAAGATTTATGTGCAATAGAATTAACACACATGACACATTTTATTTGCAACGAGATTTGTTAAAAAAAGTGTATTTGAATATTTTTAAGGATAGATCAACCTGATATGATCGTCATGTTTGTCACAACAATTTATATAAAATCTTCCACAAGGCGTATTTTACAAAATACTGATCCATCAATCGAACCACATGATGGAATGAGGTGGTGTCCCATACCTTATGTAAAAGAATGGTATCCAATTGGCAGTTCTTCACTGTAAATATACCATATTTTCCCAAATTTAGATTATGCAAAGCTATTTTACATCTTCTTTTTTAGAGATTTTCCCGGCAAGTTAGCTCAACAAAAAAAAAGTGTCTGTGAACAACTAGTAAGCTTTATAAAATTCTTGGAAACAGCTTTATACGTTTTTTTACCATGGTGTTTTTATGAAAATTTTGTGAAAAAGAATCCGTTAATATAGTTATTAAATTAATCAAGTTTGGAATGTCTCACTTTATGGCTGAGACCCACAGACAAAATGAAGCAGAATATCTGTCTGCGTTTGAGATTTCGGTCGGAGAGACAAGGAAACTCTTCTAAAGAATTGTGCTCAACAAAAGTCAACTTGGATGGAACAGAGCACCCAGTTACCAGGTCAGCTTGTCTGAAGAGATAAAGAAGCTTATTTGATGACAGGAATATGTGGAGAAGAATTAATACTGATGTTTGGGAAAGACCAACAGGCTATAAGTAGTTATGGAGATTGTCTAATTGACTAATATCTATAAAGAGTTGTTCTTCTTCATTTAGCACAGACGAAAGGAGGGCTTGACATTTCAAGAGAACATACACTAAGTACTAGCCAAATATTTTCCTTAACCGAGCATGTTTTATGAGGCGAGTGTAAGCGCAGAATTATGAAACATTGAAAACTTAAAAGACTTAAAAAAAACGCACCTACAAATGTAGTGAACCAAATGAAATGTATGCAAAAAAAATTCATTGACAAACAAAGCAAGAAAATTAGATTTTAAATGATGCAAGAATAATTTATGATCGATACACTAAACGTTATGAGTTAATAGTTATGCATATATTATTGCTGATGCAAATATTGTCAGTATGAAAAGAAGTAGGTATAATAATACTAAGTTTAACGTTTTTTTTTCTCCTTCTTTTAAGTAAAATAATTTTTAAAATTTATACAATACACAGCGCTTTCCAAACATAAGCACAAAAAAAGAGAATTTTTAAAAATCTGAGAACATAGACACAACTAGATCAGCCAAAAATCACAGAAGAAAACTTTTTTTCAATCCAATTACATTCTAATTTTAAAATAACCTCTTGACTTTTTAAACAGTTAGAACAAATTAAATTTGACGGATAAATCTATGCAGCAAATTAAACTGACTTAAAAATGATTCCAAACGAAATGAAATTTCCATCCATAAAACGAGCTGTTAGTTTAGTTTCTCATGAATAAACATAGATCAGAGATACAAAAATGTCAATTTTGTGTGACATAATCTTGACGAGATCACACAACCAAAAAAATAAAAACTTTACCGGATCACTGTTATGTAGCGTAAGTTCGATCTAAAAATAATATTCATCAATTCCCGTTCATGAGGCAGTCTGGAAGATTCACATCGTCAAAGAATGGATGTTGCCGGGCTTCTAGAGCGGAAATCCTCGTCACTGGGTCGTATATTAACATTTTACTAAGCAGATCGATTCCTAATGAATCCATGTTGCGGACCTGAAAAATAAAAAATCAAATAAATTATTTCATAAATAAATAGTTATGCTGTACTAGGTATTCCCACCACTGGTGACCTCGGGACTGAGCTACTGATCTATCGGTATGGCAAGTGCTCACTTTGACATCATGATCAAAAATGGAGAGCGTTGGAGTTTAGTGTCGAAACGAAATGTAAACTGTTTGATGCATGTGTGTTACCCATTCTTCTGTAAGTGTTAGTCCTGGCACCTGACCAAAGCCCAGGCACAAAAAGTCTCTGCATTCGCAACAAAGTGCCTCAGGAGAATTTTGGGTATAAGATGGTACCACTGCATCACAAACGACGCTATATGTCGGCACATCCAGCGTAGGCAAATCACTTCTACCATTATGTAGATTATATGAATTGGCTGGAACATGTGTTAAGGATGCCAAATGACAGTTGGCCAGGGAGGAAAACCTTCTCATAGCCTGTTTCGCTCCTTCAAAGCAGAGCTGAGGTATTTGGACATAGTGTGGGAGGAGGTCATAATCATTGCGCAAAATAGAGCACAATGGAGAGCTCTTGGAGCATCCCTATGGCCTTAAGTGGGGCTTTAAGGGAGATTGAATTAGATTAAGTACAAAAGGTAGTTTCATGATAAATCATTCTTCTCACAATTTTTTTGCTTCCTTATGATGATGATAAAATATAATGTTTGTGTACCTACCTAAGATGTTTGTATTCAATGCTTCTTTTTCTAAAGACTCAACATGTGGGACATTTCATTATAAAATATAGAATTAGGATAAAACTACTCTTTGAGTAAAATGTTAGTAGGTATGTACTCACATTACTCTCCAAGTTGTATGACGTCCAACAAGGGAATGTTGCTTTGTAGTCTGGTAGAGATGTTACGCCAGGCCAGATCTCTTCCGTCGGCGTCTTCAACACTCTGTAACATTAAATCAGACTTCATTTTAGTCCATTTAGTCCATAGCAATTATATTAAACCAACACCAGCCATTCTGGGTTTGACATGACAAGGCAAAATAAACATAAAAATGGTTTGTGCCTGTGTTTCCTATATTTATTAAAACATTTCAAGAAAGGTTGATCCAGGTTTCAAGGGATGGCGGTTGTGGTTAATGTTTGACGAATGTGTACAGCTGATATCAACACTGGCAAATTCATATATAGATATAATAATATAGCGTGTCAAATCACAGCGTACCATCCATGTGACATTAGCGTACGGGACACTGTATTTCAACTTAACACCGGTGCGGAGTTGGCGGGAATTGGCTTAAACCTCCCAAATATAATCCACAACCAAAATAAACAAACTTAAAATAGAATTTTTAAGAAAAATATTATAATCAAGGTCATTAGATAGAAATTGTCACAATCTTCGAGCGTTTATACAAAAATTTAATACTAATTTAGAAAAACCTTTGTATTTCAATGAACAACCTAGGTCAACATTTTGCTGAGAGTTACATTTTGGAGTGGAGATAGAAATTTATTTAAGAATGTGGATACTAAATATTGTAAGAATATAAGTCTCACCTGAATATTCTAAACAATTGGTCTATTTCTGAGTCACCCTGAAATAGCGGCTTTTTGGATGCCATTTCGGAGAAAATACAGCCTACAGACCACATATCTATTGGACACGAGTATCTGGAAGATAAATAGAAACAGGCATTACATATCTTATTGGTAAAAAATAAATTAATTAAAATTAACTGACAGAATTTTTCATGTTTTCTATTTTTTTCCCAACAATCAGGATATGACAAAATTTCAAGAGACAAACAGAAAAAAAACAGCTACAGTGGTAGGTTACATTTAGGTTTTTTTTAATTTGAAAATCTTTCATCTGTTGTACATTCATAATAATGAATTTTCGTTGAAATTCGAAAGTGAACACAAATACAGTTTCGTCATCTTTCACAAAAAGCAAAACTTATGTTGCGTTATTACAATAGAATTTAAAATGTATTCTTTGGATGCCATGTCAGGTCACCCCGATGTTCGAGAGCACCTCTGCGAAAACTATTAGATCCTGTGTTACTCTGAGTCAGGAAATCTTTTTTCTGCCCACTTCCCAGTTGAAGAAGGCAGTGTTTCTCCCTTTGCTGCACATGAAGAAAATAAAAAACCTTCTTCACTTTGATAAGCAACAGCAATTTTCTCTTGGTGAAAGCTCTCTCTAAGACTTATGGATTACTAATCACGTAGGTCCACAGTATTCAAAGCATTCTTCTGTGTAACCACTCTGGAATGCCACTAACTGGATTACGATGTTCACCTTGTTTTAGGTTTAAGTCATCATGGCAAAAGACTGTTCTTATTTTTTGCAATTTCTATTCGGCACTTTACTTCTGTGTCTGGATCAAGTGATTTTGTTTACTTAGTGTGTATACTCAGGTTTTTCAACATTGTATTATTATGTAATATGTACTAGAAACGTCATCTCCTCATAAAATAGGGCAATAAATCAAAGTTGATGGGCCGTCGCCCCACGTCTTCGTCTGATAAAAGATCAAATTATTTTCAATTGCACATACACGTTCTTGTTTATTTAATTTAGATACTTACCTTTTTCAAGTCACTGATAGTAACACTAATTTTATTTTTTCTTTAAACAATCATTAAAAACAGCAAGATGGAAAGAGATAGACGAATGATGAAGAAACCATTCAAATAAAATTAGCTCCGCCCCAAATAAAAAAATATCACTATCACTACTTTTCCTTCCCCTCAACATCTCTCTACCACCATACCTCCATAAACAAAATGTGATTTTAGTACTAACCTTGTACTGCCTAACAAAACTTCTGGGGCCCTGTACCACAGTGTGACCACTTCATGTGTGTATACCCTCACAGGTACACCAAAGGCTCGGCCCAAACCAAAATCAGCAACCTACAGCAAAACATGAGTATGATTAATTTAAGGAGAAACAATGGAATCACGCATCTAAGTAATATGAGGAGCAAAAAATCCTTCCAAGCATGAGAATGTCCCATCTTTCCAACACTTATTTGTGACCAGTGTTGCCACCTTTGTAAAATTTATGACCCGACACAAACTTCTAAATTTGGTATCCAGAAAGTAAGGTCATTCCACAAATTTGGTATAATCAATATGTTTATTATTTAGTATTTAATTCGCAATCTTACAGCAAGCAAATGTTACATTTTGACAGTCCCAAAATATATAATAGACAGTGAAAAAATCTATATTATATTATATTTTGAAAATGTGTAAGTTTTAAGTATATTTTCCGATATAAAGATACATTATCCTTTATAAATAAAAATAATAATACAAGAATTCTGTATTTTTTAAATACAAGAAGATGGAATCTGCAAAAACGCTAAAAGTGTACCTAATACACTTTATATAAATTATCCAGAGTTTTCTAGAACACTGACATAAATAGGATTATCAATTTTTTGCACAGTCAAAAACATAAATATATTAGAAGGTATTTTAATAAAAGAACTTTGCTTATAAGTGATATTAGCAAAGTTCTTTTATTAAAATACCTTCTAATAAAATGGAGAAGTATCACAACGTTCGGGAAAAAACATTTATTGAATAAATATATTATTCAAAATTAGAAATAAGATGACTCATAATTTAATTTAAATTTATGGAAACATAAGAAAAAGGTTTTGAAAGATTTTCCGGATGTTTCCTCTGTATGTCCTCTCAAACGTACAATATTTCTATACTAAATTTAGTGTTGTCTGCTAAGAGGTTCTCTAATTGTTAAGAAATTAATGTTAATTACATACTAACCTTAATTATTCCCTTAGATCCAATAAGTAGATTCTGCGGTTTCAAATCTCTGTGTAAAATTCTTCTTTTGTGACAGAATAAGATGGCGTTATTTATCTGGTAGAGATAACTTTTCACGGTTGCTGGTTCCAAGAACTTGCTGCCCAAAGTGTCCATGTATTTTTTCAAATCCATCGACAGGAATTCAAATATCAGATATAGTCTCGATTCTTCCATTAGGACATCTTCTAATTTCACAATATTTGGATGTTGCAACTCTTTTAAAATTGATATTTCCCTGTAATGTACGTATTTGTGAGCATATATCAACAAAAGTTATGACCTAATTGGGTTTAATTTTATTTAGTTTATAACTGGTTATAGAAAAAATACAACTTTAAAACAAATTAATTAACCTCAAAACAAATCCATTTAGAAGATTTACCTGATGGCTGTCGATGGTATACCTTCATCTTCGGAATCTAATCTGATCTTTTTCATAGCAACCATTTGCCCTGTAATCTTATTTCGTCCTTTGTACACAACACCATAAGTTCCTTCACCAATTTTTTCAATCTTCAAAAAATCATCCATTTTGGCTGATTACACAACCTCTTGCTAAAATTAAGTTGACAAATATGTAAATACGATGTTTTTTTAATAAAATACGTAAGTTTTGGAACTTTTTTACGAGCTATTCACAAAGTAATCAACAACACAAATTCAAAATTAATTGCACAACCGAACGTGCACCTTGTCGCAGACAACTGTCAGTCAGCACAAGCGTTAACGTCGATTTCTCAAATAGCAGTTGCAAACAAGTATATTGTGTGTAAATAATCCAATTTTATACTTACTTTTGTAATAATTTTAAAACAAATACAACTTCCCAATTCTCAAAAACAAGCAAACCACCATACAATAGACAAAATTTCAAATTGTTTTACAGTTGTTACTGGTGTTGCCATCTGTATAAAAATTAGCGCTCAATTTTGAGGAATGTGAATTTTCTGAAATACCATTAAAATTATTAAAACATGAATTATAATTTTTGTTTCTTTTTTTAATTAATCATAATTAATTATTAAAATAAAATAATAGGTAACAATAAAAATAATCAAAATATTTCCTACAAGGAGGATGTACGAAAGCACGAAAGTTTATAAGAAGATTGCCAGGTGAAAAAATTATTGTAACGGATATTCCATTTTTATTTCCTACTGGAATTATTTTCTCCCAGAGGTTCAAAGGTAAAAAATATTGTTCGATTTCATAAATAGGTACATAAATAAAAACAGGCTTATAATCTTTGTCTTAATTTTTTTTAAGCAATTGGTTTTATTTTGATTAAATATGATTCGAATCGTGTTTGGTCTTGTTCTCTTTTGTCAGCTTTTTCTCTATTTTTCCATTTTTTGTTTATTTATACCCTATTCTCTTTTGTCAGTTTTCTATTTTCATAGTGTTCTATATTTTCAGTTTTGTTTTGTCTTTGTTTTGTATAGGCACAAAATGAAATCAAAGCAACACCTCATCTTTCAAGAAATTAAAAAAAAATTATATTACCTCGCTCCGGATGAAACCCAGTGTACTTATGTAGGTACTTACATATTATTATTATGGAAACAAACATAATGTACTTATAAAGTTTCTTTTAGCAATGCACTCGTTTTCCATTTATTCAGTACATACCTATAAACTTAGGTGGTGAAAATCCATTATTTGGTAGAATCCATCAAGTAAGTAGTAAAATTTAAACAGCATTTCGGGATTTCTGAAAATTAGTTCCAAGAACCTCCCAACAGCTTTAGGCACATCTTCTTCTGTTTCTCAACCACAGAAGGCACTTTTTATACACCTATTAAAAAAGAAATTTATATTGTTCGATAGTGGATAAGATAGCGTATATCAGAAGATTGGGATACAGAAAAAGACGGGGACACAAAGTAAACGTGCATCAGGATACCAATCATAGAATTGACACATAATAATTATTATATTATGATATTTTAATAACAGTTTAGAAATTTAAACAAAAGCCAATAATAGATTACCTACTGATTACGCGACTAATATCTGATGAGTAATTATGGTGCATAGAGATTGCAATCCGGAAAACCGGATTCGGAATTCCGGCGGATCCGGCATCAAAATGCTCATATCGGATCCGGCGCAAATTGACGGATCCGGAGATCGGATCCGGTTTATCATATCAAAGGATTTTTCAACAAACTCAACATGGACAGAACTCGAACCCGTATCCCTAGCAATTTCACAGGGTCATTTTAGGTAAAATTGTGGGTACCCATAAAGATAAAAAGAGAAAAGGAGGCAAATGCGTAACACGTACTGAGTGCAGTGGAATGCTGCTTTTGCCTCCTTGTACCCAATGTAGGATTTTAAAGTTAGTATTATTTACTGATCGTATTGAAATTATTGACTATCGAATGAAAAGACACCTGTTAGAAAAATGGTGAGAATATTAAACAATTATTTAGCCAATAAAATATATATTAACCTTTTTAAAAGCAATATAATACTTGTGATTATTGTCTGCTTTTTATTAGATTAGTTCGGTAGTCTCTGTCATAATGTGTGTGCTTTTATATTCAAGGATAAAACTGAAATAATTTCTCAAAGACTTATTCTTGTAACATGTGACACATCTCGATGGAGGTCAACTTAGTTTAAGGCCATAAATTTATATTGTTTTTACTTTTAATGTATAGTTGTCATGTGAAATGTGTTTTGTTAAAATAAACAAATAATAATAAAAAAAATATATATATATAGGAGTGTCTCTGATTATTCCCTATAGGTATTATTCCTGGGACGCGCATGTCCAACTGCTCATCCATCTCTTTGGTGCTCGTACAAGGATCTGCTGGTTGATGTGATTTCATCCTCTTATAATTACCAGAATCACCGGATCCGTTCTGTTGACGTGATCTTTCCAATAAGGCCTTCTATTTCTACCCCATTGCCTGACGTTCTTTTTCGTTGTGTCGGTTTTAGTTTGCACATCGTAAATCATGATCAATCAAGCAGGTTATATAAATATGCTACTTATTTTCGATGATTTTCAATTTGAATTTTATAAAAAGTAATCTAATTTGTAACTTTATTTAAAAAAAAACTATTTTTTTTATAGTTTTTACTATTTAAAAGAAGTCATGCATACCCTAATTAAATTAATTTCGTATACGTACCGTTTTATTTTAAGCCTTTATTATTGTTAAAAATGTTAATTCATCAAGGTTAGCTCGATTGACGAAAATCCGGTTGGATCCTGCCGGATTCAAAATGAGACCGGATTGCAATCCCTAATGGTGCAGTGCAAAGTATTACAAACATCAACCATGAGGAGGAAAGAAAAAATGACTAATGGCTGATACCGCACGTCTTGCTACGATTTAGAGCCACCGAAAACAAAACACTACCATTAGCGTTCATACTGTCTTATTGTTGGTTTTTGTTTTGCTTGTTAGTTTCCGGTAAAATCAATTATAACGCATATTATGATTGTTTATATGCAGAGAATGTCTTGGTAAGCTGAAATATCGGCATTTTATTATGTAATCTCAGTAGGGGGGTTCCTGATGGCTTAGTTCATTTGTTCGTAGGTATTCATAAGAAAGTTCTTATGAAAGAAAAAAAATAAGAAATTTGCGTGAAATATTATAAAATTTAAGAAAACTTAACGTATAGATTGCCTTCTTAGTATTTTTGAGAGTGTAAACTTTTCTGTTTTTCAATTTCAATTGACGTTTGACAAACTGTGAGTTAATTTTGACACTTGGTACGATTGTCAGAATGTACTATGTAAACATCGTTTTAAAACAGGGGAGACCTAGTTTGTACCCCCCGGAAATAGCCGGATGTTAGGGAACCAGATTCGCACCAATAGAATCCTTGGATAAAGTGCGCATGCGCGATAATAATAGTAGATAATATTACATCTTTTGGGCGTCACACGTAAGTCCACAGCAGACGAATGGTTATAATCGGAGCCGCCCATATTGATGGTTGTAGGTTCGAATCCCGGTGCGGATAATCTTTTTTATTCTTTTTTTTTTCTATACTTTTTTTCTGTGAAAGATGTCTAAAGTGTATTTTTGTTCACTTTGGCTGAGCACAATTCATTAAAAAAATTAGGTTCGTTAGCACGTTTTCTAACTAACCTATTTTCATGACAATATGTTAGGTTAGAACATAATTACTTAGGGGGGTTTGGGGGGGCAGAGCCCCCATACCTCTTCACTTGTACCCCCGAATCCATTTTACCCTCTGCAAACCGAACATATTTGAATTTTTGGCGCATGAAAATGCAATAAAAAACGGAAGCATGAAGGTATAAAAAACATAATAAATTAACATTGTGAGAAAAGTAATATCCCGGATTCACGTTCACATAGAAAAGAAGGGCCGTGTATCACCCTAAAATAGCTGCATTATGGTAAATAAATAATACGAAAAAGAAGGGCCGTGTATCACCCTAAAATAGCTGCATTATGGTAAATAAATAATACGAAAAAGAAGGGCCGTGTATCACCCTAAAATAGCTGCATTATGGTAAATAAATAATACGAAAAAGAAGGGCCGTGTATCACCCTAAAATAGCTGCATTATGGTAAATAAATAATACGAAAAAGAAGGGCCGTGTATCACCCTAAAATAGCTGCATTATGGTAAATAAATAATACGAAAATTACTTTCCTTATAACGTTATAAAGACGTTGCTACTAGAAGCTATTTTAAATTTTCCGCGAATTTCTTTGTAATGTCTTAGTACCAAAAGACACGTTTGAATTTTCGAGCGAATCTCATCGTGGGTACATACTGTCTCCATTAAAACAGATGCATCGGTAGGAGTCCAGTCACTAGACTTACTATTATTTATTTGACACATTCTAATAATTATGTTTGTGTGCACCACTAGCTGACCCACCCGTCGAACTTCGAAATAATCCAGATTAAAAAAATAATTTTGACATAAAATTTGACATAAAAACTTAATTAAATGTAGCTTATAATTTATTTCATTATGTACCTATAATATAATGATTATTGTTGATTCGGATGCGGGATAAAGTTCGACGGGTCATAAGTTTGTGATAAAAACAATAAATTCCTCTATAGATGTGTAACTTTAAAAAAACATCCAAGAGATGGCGGTGTAGTTGTTAATAAATCACACGTGATACACGTTACGATATCTTATATGTTGTTGAAAGAATCGACGTCCATCAAAACCAAATTTTACCGAATTATTATGGTAAGAAGATAATATTATGTAGGTACTTTGTATGTGATGCGACTGGTCAAGATATGCCGTTATCAATATTAAAGGAAGCGGTCATTATCTCAATATTATGATACCCATCTCTCATTAGTCATTACATTTTATGTAAGTAAGTAGAATTAAGATATTCATAAAATATTAACTACTTCCGTTTTCAATATAATGCTTGAAGTAGTCGACTACCAGTACCTATTTTAAAAGATAAATTAATAAATTTGCTACTCTTTACCCCCCCCCCACCCTTCCTAATAGGACAATCAAACAAGCAATGACCCTTGTCTATGCCGCTTTATGATGGCTTTCTTTAAGAAATCTTTTCTACTAAAGATTTTCTAGTTTTTAACATTGAAGCGCTTTTTTGAAAAAAAAAAAAAAATGTTTGATACTTATTCGGCAAATAATATCAAAAACTTCTACGTCTCTTTGGTTATATTCATTACATGACAATCGAAGAATATTTTTTGAAATTTGAAATAAAATAATATGTTTTTTCTTGTTAGATACAGTTAAGTACTCAAATTATGAAATGGCGTTTCAATTAATTTTTTAAAATAAATAAACACTTATTGTGGCATAACATATGCCGTTGCAACATTTTTTGTAAATAATGATCTCATCTACAAAATCGTAATACATTATTTTACTCTATCTTCAATAGTTTTCGCAGCGTACGCGATGTAAAGAATATTTTAGGTAAATTTTTTGCAACTTGGGTTACATTATTGGAGTTTTAGTAAGGATCAAAGGCTATATGAAAATAAAATATAGCCTATGTTCAGCGGGGAGAGTGTAGCTTCCCAACAGTGAAAGAATTTTTCAAATCGGTTCAGTAGTTTCGGAGTCTATTCCCGTCAAACAATCAAAACTTTCCTCTTTATAATAGTAGTGTAGATGAGGTTACCTTGTCCTTGTAACAATAGATTTCATGAAAAATGATAAAAAAAAACATGAATTTTACGTACGCTGTTTTCTTGTGGTTTTTACTTCGGGGATATTTTTTCAAACATAATAATTATTAGGTAAGCATATTTTGCACATAAATTAATTCGCGTACCTATAATTTCGAAATACAAATTTGGAAAAAAGTGGGCGGAACAATGCAATGGAGCGAAAGTCGTGGCTCACAAGTTAATCTAAAAACGGGACTTTTCTTTCTGTGAAACTAGATTTTTTTATGCAGAATTTCTCTCGTTATGGGAGCAAAATTTTCACCTAGGAACCTATATTATTTTACTCGTAATGCGATTTGCTCGTTATGAGAGGTGGTCGTAATAAAAGTTTCTACTGTATAATTTCCTGCTTAAGGTTTTGCGTAAATTTGAATAGGTACAAATCACATAAATTGTTCAGAGAAAAATATATGCAGACCGAATAAATTCTCTGAACATTGTTACCTACCGCACGTCTTGGTGTTCTGAGAAGCGAGTGGTTTCAATTCTGGTTTATTACGCGAAATCAAATGAGTCATCATCAGTCACATTCATAGCGCTGGCAGTCAGACTCTCGAGTGCGTACGGTACGACACGCTAGTGTGACCACGCGTACCTACTGGTTTTTAAGAGACATCCTAAACCTCAACGATAAAATATCATTTCAATAGGAAAATTTGATTAGAAGGGTGTCCTGTGATAAAAGATTTTTTTCGTGTACCTTGAGCTTTTTTTGGACTTTTTCCGTATATACAGGGTGACTTGAAAAAATGCATTTTCACTTTCCTAAATGGTGTACTTTGTTCACAATTTTCAATTTTAGGTCAAAAGGTGGAAAATTGAAAAAAACTCTAAAAAGTGAAATAACTCCAAAACCGCTAGCATTTGATCCCTGGTTAATGGGAACAAAATTTTTGCAAATTTGCTCTAATATAATCCCTTTCAAGGAATGTATCGAAATACCAGTCACCCAGTATATACGGATAAAGTCCAAAAAAAGTCAAGTTACACGAAAAAAATCTTTTTTCAAATTAAACTAAACAAATCTTCTGTGCTATGTTTTGTCCTGTAGCCGTATTCTGAATCTGCGAGAAATATAGCGCTGGCGTAAAGTAACAGAATTTTTATGTGAAAAATGCCTATAGCCCCGCTGCTGCAGAAGGTTTTTGTAATGTTTCTACTGGAGCAAATTTCTCCCCGCCTTATTGAGTGATTTTCAGAATGTGTTTTGTCCAGTCGCGGAGAACGTTTTGTCCAGTCAGTAGTCACTATTTTCAACAAAAAAAGACACCATTCTCGACAAGTTCTAGCTCGCCACTGTTGTTTTCGGGTTTCGCAATGTCTGAATGTCCGGGTGAAACCTAAAATGTCTGTGATTGTATATTTAGTCAATTACCTCTTTTAAGGGAAATTATATCATTCCGGATACCAAATTTTCGAAATATGGCAACGCTCGCATAACCGCATCTTTTTTTCCTTTCTTTTCCTGTTCCTTCTTTTATGAATTCAAATGCGAAAGACATCTTTATCGTCATCATTTACCTACCTATTATCCACGTTTCTCTACCGCAATCATATTTTGAATTGTTTTTCTTTACAAAACTCTCAACGTCACAACGCTTTCCGTATCGCTTCAACTATTGTTTCAGTAGCAATAGCCTGATTTGATAGGCTATGGCTTCGAGCTTCGACAGGGAAATTGTGTTTACTTTGGATAAGCCCCGATTTATTTAAGAAAATACAAATTAATGTAGGTATCTACCATTAATAACAATTCTTATTTCAAGTCTATTATATTTATGTTCGGCAAAATGCGGGGTAAAACAAAGGTTTTTGAATGCCTTTGATCCTGAAATGTTGACCGGTTCATTTCTTTATTCAAAATTTTATAATGATCAATCCTAGGATTGTAACCGGAAAGATAAAATTGATAAAAGTTCCGTTTTAAGGACACAATAAATGGTCACAGTATCATGCACCATCAGACACATAATGAGCATGTAAATAAGTAAATATTTAAACTTGTTCTCCGCTCCAAGCTGTCAGTTGGTTTGTGGCATTGGTGCCAGTAGTGGTCAAGTTTGAGTTCATAACGCGAGACCAAAAATTAAACGTATTTTATTAAGTTATTGTTTTGATTTTGAAGATGGGCTCGAGTTCAATTGTTTTGTTATTTTTGGTTACGTTTACAGGATCATGCTTTGGTCATACGTATCATCTGGGCTCCTGTCCGGTAGTGGAGCCCATGCAAGGATTTGAAATGAACAAAGTGAGTCTACCATGCTATTTTTTATGATTTTAATTTTTGTTTTTTTTTTCAATATGTTCTAGTCTAGTGGTATGGTCTTCAGTTATTTAAAATGATTGTACCTACCTAACTGCATATCCCATGTAATAATTGTTAAGTTCGTCCTTATACCGGGATTTTCGTTGAAACATTTACCTACTCTAGTAACCCTGACGTAAAATATTTTTCATACATATGCCAAAACCTAAATAAATACAGTAAATATTTTTCATTCTTATATTGTTCCTCTGTTAGTCGAAGGTTTCTATAACAATAATAACAGGTGCCTGCGGAAAATATTAATCCTACAAACAACTGTTGTTATGGGAAGAAATGTCAAATTGCCCGCAGTCCCCAACTTGGTAAGTAAATTAATTGGGACGATATACAAAACCGATTAATAGGAAAATCAACCTCTGTCGACGGACAGGTTTTGCTTGGATTTTAGGATAAAAGAGTCAAAATCCTTGTAAATAAAAGTATCTAGGTACCTACTGTATGGTTTACAAAACTTATTTTTTCTATCTTTCATAAGTTTTTATTCTCGTTTGTGAGTGTTTTTAGCGGCGCAAATCTTAGAACCACCCTCAAGCAAAATTCAATTCATTTTCAGAAAATTGTGTTTTGTATGAAAGTTCTCAAAATCTGAAGGGGTTACTTGTCACCATATAACGCAGACATAGCCGATTTTTACGTTGATTTTCGATTCGACACTTCGGTAGGTACTTAAATGATGGCTGTACCTATAGTTATTTTTTCTTATGCGGCAAAATCCACTCTCGAGAGAGAGTGATCTACAAAAGCACAAAATCGATAAATAATTTCACATAGATGTGTGGCTCGTGGGAAATCGCTGGGTAGGCGGCCTTAGTCAGTCATTTAGTCAGGCTTTGTTCTTGTCTATTCTTATATGCATAATTATTTTGAATAAGGTTAGCTTATCAAGATGTCAGGTGATTGACCGACCACACGACCTCGAGTTTGTCGACAAAGAGGTCATCAAATAGTAATCTGCATTGAAACGGGGCTCTCAGCGTCCTCACGAACGATTGTAGAATGGATTACCTCCTGTTGGAACGATTACCCTCTCCTCCTATGTGGCTGCGAAGACTTCTCAGGGATGTTTTAGGGGCGCCTTTTAACTATTTTACTCACTGGTTCGGAGAAGAACTGGCACTCGCTCCAAGGAAATGAGGCGCCGGCTATTCAGTCGAAGGGCACTACTCAATAATATCTCAGAGTCAATTGGATTCAGACGAAATCGCTGATCCTGACATATTTCCAATATTACACTTGAAAGGCACAGGTATGGATGAATATTTAAGAAAACGTAATGACTTTTTACAGTTTTTATTGCTATGAAATCAATGAATAAAATGAAATGGTTACACGTGTTCACTGGTATCAAATTTCTTATTTCACAAACAATTCTTATCATTCTATTTCTAACTTATTATCAATGTTACACCACTTATTGTCTTTTCTCTTTTACTAATGTCCGTGGTACACAAAATACCGTTTGAAAAATTGAAATTACGTTTTAAAATTATCATCGAATATGGCGGACGGGAGCGTCCCCCACGGAACACAATGCTCCGTGTTGACCGTGGCTAGCGAGGTTGCAGAATGAGTTCGCGGTTTCGCGCGTACGTGAAACCGATGCACAGAGAATTATAAAAATTTTGCGAACACATCGTGTCGCGCTTTGATTGGTTGAATATTTTTCCTTTTAACAACTGGCTTGATCTGTTATTATGGCCACCCCTCACAACAGGTGAATGACGCAATCAATTGTCATTAAATCGAGGGATCCCCTTGATTTTAAAAAAAAATAAACTATCCCAAATTTGCAACGTTACACCCCACTCCAGGTTAGTGGGAAGAAAAAAAAAGAAAACGGATAAAAGAAAAAAAAGAAGAATCAAGCCAGTGTGGCAAACAGAAAACAGCAACCAGTGGTAAGCCGGACAACATAGTTAGTTATGGTGAACAAAGGTTAATACACAAGGCCAAACATACAGCAGGCCAACTCTCATCAGAACACATATAACATCAATACAGTATTTCAATATATACTATACAATTTCAAAATTTATTATCCTAAGATTTTTTTTTTGCAAAACTCACAACTAAGGTGAGTGACAACAGTCAAAGCAATACTACTCACAATTTGAGTACCAGATTGTATACACTATACAATCTCAATAGGATACATATAACTAGGTGAACAATGGTCTTTCCTTTTCCCTTCCCTTTCCTTTAGGTATTCAACAATTCTTTAGTTGACCTTTGGAAACAGTAATCCGTCATCTCTAAATTTCTCAACAAGAAAACAAGGAACATAATGACCATTATTAACAGGTGATTGTAAATTGAAAATCTTACAATTAAATTATGTAAAGCTAATTGGTTACTATCTTAACATGTATTCTAGATTATTTTAGATGCTATCAACTAAGGATCGGTCTGCACTGGTCAAACTCAGCAAGGGGAGTATCTCCAAAATCGCACTTAGAGAGAAAAAATAGGAGAACACTAGTTTACATCCGCATACATTCTTCATACACATCTTGCATTCTTCCGCACGTTCTACATTTCCTTCATTCATACAAAAAATTAAGTGGATCCAAAAAAAATCTAAACATGCTTACTTCACCCATAATTCTCCAAGGCGCTGACCAAGAACAAATCCAAAGTATCCGATCAGTATCTTAAGAATAATACATGTAAATTTTATACAAAAAACAAACATAAAATACAATTGGTGGGTCAATGTGAACCCAAGGATCAACACATGTAAATTTTATACAAAAAACAAACATAAAATACAATTGGTGGGTCAATGCGAACCCAAGGATCAACACATATAAAAATATTACTTCTATAACAGGTATAAAATTTTGATAATATTATACATTTCCCTATCTGTGTAGTTATTGAATATTATTAATTTTTGATGTTAAATTGGCGTACCACAGTTTCCAAATGAACTGAGGCCATCACTTATTTCTCACTGTATGTATTCACTTTGTTTTATTATACACAGCCTACTTGAGCGATGGTAGCTCCAAAGTATTAGAGAGACCTATTTAAAGATTTGCCAAGGGTGACTTTCAGCATTCAACAACATGCACAGAGTTTACAATTAATATTACATAGGTTATCTAATTATAATTCCGTATTGCCCAAGTATTTACAGAGGTATTCGAAGATCTTGTTATCGAAGGCTAGCAAAGTTCTGATAGAAAATACAGAGCTGAACTCGGAAAAGAAGGCGCCATTCTGTCTTTACTAAAGGGAACAGAAAAACCCAGAATAGAAAATTAACTATCCTTAAAGATATCTAAGAAAACAAACAATATGGTTCCATGAATAAGAGGCGTCCCAACTATCATGAACCTAATATATCCTTACAACGAGACCAACTACATTGGCAAAAAAATTGATTTACTTACGCTAGCCGAAGAATTATTCTAGTAAATATTAAATCTAAGCCGAGGTTCTGCGAGTTAACCCTTTATAGGGCACTGGTACACTATTGTACCACTTTGAAAAAATCTACATAGCTCTGAAATATTATGGTTTATCGATGTACCACGTTTAATAAATGAATTCGTAAAGAAATGCTACAAGCACTGACATCTCTTGTAAATCTTCAAAAGTTTTGTTGGAAGAATAATAGAAGGTCAAAAATTTTGTGGTACATATTTGTACCACCGGCCACTCAGGACACGTTTTTTGCCCGGTTTTACGAAAGTGAAGATGATTATGGAAATTTTGTGAAAATGTGTGAATTTAAATTTAAAAAACGATAAGTAACATGTTTATAGGAGTATAGTTGATAATATTTTTCAATTATTTTGTACATATATGTATACAGTACTAAGATAGTTTCAAATAAAGTTTGAAAAGTCATTTAACCTCTGATTGATTGCATTTTAACTTTTCTCTAAAAACTACAAATATACATATTATCAATATTTTTAAACGTTTAAATTTATAAAGTAAATACTAAATATTATTATCTCACATAAAACAATGAATTAAACATTAGCCAAAAGATGATATAACAGCTGAAACATGAAATTTTGATTTTAAGTAGGTAGGTAGGTAGGCTTATCCATGTAATGATGATATTATGGAATATTTGGCGATGATATTAGAGGCCCAGCTCATGATTCTGATATTGGTGGTGATGAGGATGCCGAATATGATACAACTTGTAAACCAAGAGGTAGTAGCAAGGCTAATTTTCGCTAATCTACGTTACAAGTTTCTATTTGAGATTTTTCATCGGTTAGTTGATCCAGACTACAATCCTTTTACAAAAAAGGCAGGCGACGAGTGGTCATATTATTATCTGAAGGAGACAATAGTATGCCGTCTGCTTACAAATGGGCCAAGTCAACAAGTGAGCCTGGATTTTAAATTCAATCAGCCATATGTATGTCAAGAAAATTTGAGAACCCTCTGAATTTCTCAAATATTTTTCCTCCTTTTTATGGCTGACATTTGGGAACATCTAGTCAATCAGAGTAATTTATATGCATCCCAAAACGGACAAACCCTGGACACAAATATTGAAGAACTGAAGGCTTTCATCGGCTTACTTGAGATGAAAAATCTTACGTCTGTTTATTCTTATCATATATATGTATTTTTTAAATTTCTAGGATTTATATTTATTATTTTGGTGTTTTTTCATCAGTTATTTAGTTTATTGGTTTTTAAAATAAAATAATATTAAACATGAAACACACTTTTCAATATTTTATAGTACTATTTCAAAAGTGGTACAAGTGTGTACCAGTGAACACGGCGTGTTTGCAGTTTACGTTATAGGGCAGTGGTACAATAATGTACCACCCAAAAAGATGAAGAAGAAGAGGGAAAAAAATGAAAAATAAGTTACCATAATATTTACTACCCTTGATTGTACGAAAAAAAATAAAAAAATACCCTTTTATTAAATCCTTTATATTTTGCCCTATAAAGGGTTAAAAGATAATTTCTCGAAACAATTTCACAAACCTGGCAAAAAAATAAAAAAAGGAAATTTGACATTTGCGTATTCTAAGCCCGCATCGCTCTAATGTGGAGCCTATTGGTTCTTTTCTCAGAAGACACCAATCTGCTCAAAACATGACACAAACTTTCTGATTCATGTCCTCGCATGATCAAGTCACTCCACAACTTGTGTCATTTACTCACACATGCTCATCCTACAGTGAGCCGTGCAACAAATTCGAATGCTCTCGAATTTCCATGTATAACTCCGTATGTTCATGACACCTTGTCTTTACATTGACGTTGTGTCCACACGGCTTGTGGAATATTACCGCAAGACTAAAAAAATTGTTAAACTAAAATTTACAGTTTCATAGAGTAGTAAGGTCTATGCTAGTTTCCAAACATGTGAAGACTAGGATCAAATACTAAGCCATATTAAAACTAATAAAAAAAATAAAAGACTCCTTTATCGTTTAAGGAGAAACAGGAGGGGTGGTGACCTGTATAGACAGACGACAAACTTGGCCAAGGAAACCATAACGAGGTCTTGGACGTGTCACCGTTAAAGTTTCCAATTCCAGACAAATCCCCTCAAGTTCTGCAATCGTTGCGGGTCTTCTTGCTATTAGGGCGTTGGCGTAACGCTGATGCAGACCTCTCTTTAACGCCTTAAGGACATCTGACTCTCGAAGGGGTGACTCTAAGGATTGGTTCAACATTATGATTCTTGAAATATAGTCGCCAGCACTCTCTAGGGGTTCCTGAACAGCAGAAAGGAGTTGCAATCTCTTATAATTGGAGGAAGCTGGAGTTTCAAAACGCCTCATGAAGGAGCTCTTGACGTAAGCCCAAGAATGTGAATTCGAATAAGTGGCACGATGAAACAATAGGGCACGGCCCTTCAAAAATTCCGGAAGGAGCGTGCCTAAGCACTCAATGGGGTATCTACGAGATCTTGCGATTTCCTCCAATCGTGTAAGGAACTCACGGACTTCACTATTACCATCATATTGTGGTACGGGCCAAGCAGAAAAATTTATAGACAGAGGTATGGGGGTACTGGGGCAGTCAGTTTTAGTTTGGTCAGGCTGCAGTGGAGACTTGTTTCTATTATATCGAGTCGGGGTCACGACATCCGGGAGTAAATTGAGTGAAGAGAAAGGTCGCGAGGGAAGGAGTGCATTAGTTTCACTTACAACATTAGGAAATTCCTTAGGATCATGAACAGGAGGAGATTCCTCTGAAGATCCCGTACCTGAACCAATAGTGTTATTATAATGACGGCACTGTTCTCGCACAGCTTCCAATGTTGTCAGGGGAACAATCCTTCGTAACGTCAAAGCCTTCGCCAGGGTCCTACGTGTGGCATAGTCTACACGTGGTATAAGGCAATCCGTGATTCCAGACATATTGTCTAGTCACGAAAAAAAATTCTCAAACGAAGAAGAAGAAGCGTACTCTAGCAATCGCAAAGGAAAAGAAGAGAAGAGAAAAAAATTCCTAAAGAAAAAAATTCAGTTTTGACGGGTATCGAAATGTCTCTTTGTTTCTGTATGCGCTTTATTATTGTTAAACCTTAGTGGTAAACAAAATTTTTTTAAAAGAAGAAGAACGCAACAGTCACCAAATGGTTTAACCATTACTCAATCTCATCAGTAGGAATCTAAGAAGTTATTGGAACAAAAGCCAACAATTCTAATCCACAACCGAAAGAAAAGAACAAAATTTTTTAATTTATTCAGTGACTAGAAGATTCGCAAAGTGACGGATCCCCTTCAGATTGTTTGTAGCAATAAAACAAGTCATCACCAATGATTGGTGAGAACAACATTAAAAGATTATTGATTCACTATACAACTTGAACTAAGTTTCTCTTGGTGCTGTAACAATTGACAGGACGTGAGAGAAGAGGAAGATGAATAGTATAGGTTACCACGATATCATTAAACGAAATGATGTAACAGAAATTCCAAAATTCCATAACGTTTGTATTAAATTTGACCTATTTTCCATAAGTGTGTGCTCCGAAAAGAAGAAGAAGAGAAGATACAAGATAGTACACAAGCACACAACAATGTAAGCAATCAATATTGATTATAAAAAGGAAAATTTTTTGTGGTCTAGGAAATTCACCATATGACCAGAATTTTTTTACAACTTGAATTAAAGTTTCTCTTGATGCTGTAACAATTGACAGGACATGAGAGAAGAGGAAGATGAATCGTATAGATCACCTACGATATCATTAAACGAGATGATATAACAAAATTTCCAAAATTCGAAAACATTTGTATTAAATTTTACCCCTTTCAATATGTATGTGCTCCGAGAAGAAGAAGAAGAGAAGATTCAAAATAGTAGACAAGCACACAACAATGCAAGCAATCAATCATTGATTGTGAAAAAAGATATTTTTTGTCACCTAGGAAATTCACCATACGACCAGAATCTTTCACTTGTCTAGAACATTTTTATCAATGGGGTAATTTGTCTATTCTCCGATAGATGTCTCCAGAGATTTAAGACGATTTAAAACGGAGTGAAAATCGTTCAGGTGAGAAAACTGTTTTATCGACAGGTATATTTTAGCACAGCGTTCTACCACACATTATTCAATGCAAAAATCGATAGATGGCGATGGGGTTATTAAATTCTATTCGCAGTACAATAATTTATCTAACCTTTAAACAATTACAAGAAGAAAAATGCCTCACTCCAATAACCAATGAATGAAATACAGGGAGCAAGAAGATTATGAACACTTATGAACTCTGGGCAGTTTAACTTATGCAATTGTCCGGCTTTCTCCAGTAATTTCTAAATTATTGCTGGCATTTAACAAGGGTCACAAATGATTGTACAAAACTGTAAATCACAAATCACTTATACTTGGCAAATCGATTAGCAAGAGATTGATTTAAATATTCTTTTAAAGCGAACGAACCTGTTAAATCTTCAAGGGCAGGATTTTCTGGAACTTCTGTCAAAATCAGCAACTTCGGGCCCACACGCTTTGGGCAGCCAATGTAACGGGGCCCTCTGCTCCTCACGAACGATTGTAGAATGGATTACCTCCTGTTGGAACGATTACCCTCTCCTCCTATGTGGCTGCGAAGACTTCTCAGGGATGTTTTAGGGGCGCCTTTTAACTATTTTACTCACTGGTTCGGAGAAGAACTGGCACTCGCTCCAAGGAAATGAGGCGCCGGCTATTCAGTCGAAGGGCACTACTCAATAATATCTCAGAGTCAATTGGATTCAGACGAAATCGCTGATCCTGACATATTTCCAATATTACACTTGAAAGGCAAGGTATGGATGAATATTTAAGAAAACGTAATGACTTTTTACAGTTTTTATTGCTATGAAATCAATGAATAAAATGAAATGGTTACACGTGTTCACTGGTATCAAATTTCTTATTTCACAAACAATTCTTATCATTCTATTTCTAACTTATTATCAATGTTACACCACTTATTGTCTTTTCTCTTTTACTAATGTCCGTGGTACACAAAATACCGTTTGAAAAATTGAAATTACGTTTTAAAATTATCATCGAATATGGCGGACGGGAGCGTCCCCCACGGAACACAATGCTCCGTGTTGACCGTGGCTAGCGAGGTTGCAGAATGAGTTCGCGGTTTCGCGCGTACGTGAAACCGATGCACAGAGAATTATAAAAATTTTGCGAACACATCGTGTCGCGCTTTGATTGGTTGAATATTTTTCCTTTTAACAACTGGCTTGATCTGTTATTATGGCCACCCCTCACAACAGGTGAATGACGCAATCAATTGTCATTAAATCGAGGGATCCCCTTGATTTTAAAAAAAAATAAACTATCCCAAATTTGCAACGTTACAGCATTCTAAACTAACGTAGGTATATTATCTTGTTCGCAGATGTTGGGAATCTGGTACGTGATCCAGAAAACCTCAACAGCATCCCATTGCCTGACGTACAACTTCACCAGAGGAGAGGAGCCTGGAGAGTACGAGCTGGAACAGTCTTCGCAGCACTTCATCCTGGGTCTCACCCCCCTGAAGCACGACTACAAATATTCTGGAAAACTTGTGATGAATGATCCAAGCACCCCGGCCAATATGAGGATTAGATTCCCCCTTAGTAAGCACCTAAACTTCTTACTTATTTACTTTCGATGGGCGTAGGTACAACTCCTGCAGAGCTTTGGCCTCCTGAACAATGTTTTTGCAAGCCCCCACACAGAGCACGTCTAGGTATAAAGCGAAGTTGTCCATCAGACGCTGTCTTGGTGGTTTTATGAATGGGCTTACTGTCTAGAAGATTCTTTGTAAATCTCTCTACCCCGGACCTGGCGACATGCCCATATTTCCCATGCCATAATCTGATGTCACTGCATGATGGTCAATGGTAGTCCTGTGCGAATCTCCGCATTTTTCTCAGCCTCCAGGTGCCAGCCGCAATTCCCGACCTAGGTCGCAAAATTCATCTGAGAATCTTGTTCTCAAATGTCAGCAGACAATGCTTGTTCTTGAGTGTAATGCATGGTTCAGGATTTTGAGCCTAAATGACTATCGGTTCAACGAGACACCTGAAGCTTCGATCATCTGGACATGAACTTAGTAGAAATAAGCATTTGAAGAGATATGCGGCGGTTTTAGCTTCACTCATGATTCGCGTGAGTACCTAAACTCTTCATGAGAATTTCGACGACTTGAGTTCGAATCCTGCCGATGGATTTTTCAAATTCTCATAATCAAGCTGAACTGATTTTTTCCCGCCCAATGGAAACATTAGAACCGTTACTATCGTCATATTACTTAGCCATTCGTAGAAGAAAAAAAAAAATCATAAAAATTTGAGCTTTGTCAAATCTTTTGATGTTGGTTTATTGACCATCAATTTTTCTTCATTGTTCATTATGACGATAGGTACCCCAATTCTAAGTTTCCGTGACATTTACCTACGCTAGCGTGAAGTAACGTTTTTTTTTTTTTTTTGTGGAAACGTGTATCGCGCCCCTACAGAATACTTCGGAAAACTCCGGAAGCCATAAAAAATTCCCATAAGTTTCTCACTTACGTTGCGTGAGTAATATTCGGAATAAGGGTTAGGAATACAAACTTTGTTTACCGCTAAACCTATGTTGCCGAGGTTGCCGGCGAAGAATATCATGCACCTATGCTCTTTTTGCTGATTTGCGACGAGCATCCTGTAAGAGGCAGGAAATCGAAAAATCAGATCGGGACCGTGAGGTTGACCACTTCACGTCCTTAAATCTCAACTGGTCAGAAAAGGCACAATGAGCCTCGGACGCCTTCAAGCGCAATGGAGAGCTGTTGATGCCTCCCTATGCTCCCGAGTGGGGCTTAGGCCCCCGCATTGCTGGTTGGTTTCGGGGTAGTTCACGGCGGGCTTGATTTGTCCGGGGCCGGCTTTTTGGTTTGATTGCTTCGATCGAGCTAGGAGGTCGGTTTCGTGCGGGTCTAGTTTGCTGCGGATTGGTCTCCGCCGGGCTGGCTTGCGGGGTGCCTTAAAGGGAGAATGTATGTATGTATGTCCAAAATGTCGAAATGACGAAAGTTTTTTTTTTTTTTTTTAGTTTATTTTGTTGCATCAACTGTCTTTCACTTTTTTCGACAGAGCGCAGTTGTGTTGGGTGGTCGTGTGTTTTGTTGCGAATTGTTATTGTTTATATTTGTTGTCACAATAATTTGGTGAGTTCGTTTCGATTATTATTTTTTTTTAGTTATACCAAACAAAAGTTCCCTTTTTTATTTATTTTTTTTTATTTTTCTTTTGTAACATTTTTTTTTTATTTTGATTATACTACCACTCAAATTAGTGGTGTTATAACATCCACGCTCCCAGGATGGATCCCCCTGACATGGGGGATCCGCCGGAGGGCCGAAAACGGCGCACCTCGGATTCCTGTCCTAACATACAACCGACCAAAACGCTTTGTTCCTCGCTCCCCTCTAGCGATTCTTCTCTTTCTAATAATACTTCTACCTCGATTTCTTCCAGTTCTCTTCCTCTATCTACAACCCCTCCTCCAAAAGAATTATACTCTATAAAATCAACTGGCCCATTTACTGTATTTTTGAAATACAAGACTCCTAATAAACCCATATGCCCGATTACAATAGGCATGTTAATAAAAAATTTCAAAGTTCAAAGAATGTTTTCCTGCGAGGGTATCTCAAGGGAAAATAGGCTTACCTTATCTGTCTCATTTAAAAATAGAATAGATGCAAATATGTTCTTATCGACGAATTTTGATAATGATATTGAGACTTTCATTCCCAAGTTTAAAATCAGCCGTCAAGGGCTGGTTAGAGGAATTCCTAACAATGTGTCTATTGAAGAAGTATTGAAGGGTGTTGATATGCCTCCAGGATTCAAGATCCTAAGTGCTAGACGTCTAAACTATAAAGATACATCGAGTGGTGACACCATTTGGAAACCTAGTAATACCCTGATATTGACATTTGAGGGTACGTCCATACCTTCAAAAATTTTTCTCTACTACAACTCAATAACAGTAGAACAGTATGTCTCACCTACAGTTCTCTGCTTCAACTGCTGCCCCTAAGGACATTCCAAGAACAAGTGCAACTCATTACCAAGATGCTTCAAATGTTCAGAGTCACACGTCGCCAACGAATGCCCTAATAATTTTCTCAAATGTATTAATTGTCACGGGAAACACTCAGCAGCTAACCTAGATTGTCCTGAATTTATCAGGCAAAAAAACATTAGGAAATCAATGGCAGCCGACAATATCTCATTTAAAGAAGCTAGTGTAAGGTTTCCATCATCAAAAATAAGTTATGCGGAAAAAGTATCAACCCCAACTATCCCTGAACCAGCAATAAGACCTCATACCTCTTCTCATGAACCGTTAAACTCAATCAAACCTCATAATTTGGAACCGTCGTCGTCCAACAGCAATATTAAGAAGAAAGGTAAATTTCAATATAGAACACCGGTTCACTCAAATCCCAAAGATTATGAAAATTTATTGATGTTCCCTAATGGTCAAAATTTCAATCCTTCTAATGGCTGCGCATTGAACCCCCCAACGTACCAACCAAGCTCAATTAATGATTCCTACCCTAATTCTTCGGATAACTCCGCTGCTCTTCCTCCTAACGCCTTGTTTTTATTAGAAACCATTGCCCAACTTCTTATGCAACTTTTCTCTAATCAGAATATCAATTTACCACCCAACCTCATTAATTCCTCTTTATCATTTTTAAACAACATCGGTAATCATAATAGGGACACAAGCGAACAAAGGGAATGCTAGTCTCACTATCTTACAATGGAATTGTCGAAGTGCGATCCCCAGCAAATCGGACCTAACCAACTTACTGATAACACATTCAGTAGACTTAGCTGCTATTTCTGAAACATGGTTGCGTCCTGGGACAACGTACACAATTCCTAACTATACCTGTCTTAGAGATGACCGTGCGGATGGCTATGGCGGTGCGGCCCTCTTTATCAAATCTAACTTACCTTTCACTCAAATACAATTGCCAACGTTTCAATCATTCCAAGTCGTGGCTGCAAATGTTCTGGGAATAGACTTTGTCTCTTCCTACATCTCCCCAAAATCGTCATTTGATTCTTCAAACTGGTCTACTATCTTGGATAAGCTCTCTTCATCACTAATGATCCTAGGAGACCTAAATGCTCATGCCCAAATGTGGGGTTGCGCTTATTCCGACTCGTCGGGCAAAAAAATCGTGGAATTACTAGACGACCAAAACTTATGTATATTAAATGATGGATCTCCAACAAAATTATACCCACCCCACCAAAGACCAGGTGCAGTTGATATATCTATCTGCTCTCCTAATTTATCTACAATATCTAATTGGTCCGTGCTCGAAGACCCTCACGCCAGCGACCATTTTCCTATAATTATCCAAATTGGTACAAAACCCGACCTAAGATCGTACCCTTCATCGGTTAGAAACTATAATACTAGGAAAGCGGATTGGAACAAATTCAAAACAACTCTGGAAGGCCAAAGTTTGGGTGAAATAAACCCGGATAAACTGTCGGAAAACATTGATAACATTACAAATACGACTATAAATGCAGCAAATATAAGCATTCCACTGAAAGCACCAGGAAAAAATCACAAACCCTCCCCGCCGTGGTGGGATTCGGAGTGTACAGAACTTGCTCTCAAAAGAAAAATAGCTGTCAAACTGTACAAAAAAGATCCTAACCAACAAAACTTCCTCAAGTTAAAAAATGCTCAAGCCCTAGCCAAGAGAACCTTCCAAAGGAAGAAACGTCAAGGTTGGAGAAACTTTTGCAATTCACTGTCTCCTGAAACACCTATTTCAGAGGTGTGGACAATGATTCGTAGATTTCGCAGTTCTATCACGCCTAAACAACCCCGTTTGTTACCTGGTGAATGGTCTTACCAATTTGCCGACAAACTGGCCCCATCATACGTACCTAACTATGATGATCTTTCGATTCCTCCTACTCTTTATACAGAGGCTTCCCTTCTGAGTTCACTAAGTAGCCCTTTTTCTATGAACGAAATGATATCCGCGATTAACAACTCTGGAGACTCTTCTCCGGGTGTCGACCAAATCCCATACTCCTTCTTCAAACACTATCCAGATTCCTTTCTATCTAAGCTACTTGAGATCTATAACTTGATTCTATCTACCAACTCAGTTCCACCTGAATGGAAGACACAGAGAATAGTCCCTATTTTAAAACCAGGAAAAGACCCCACAGCGGGCGTTTCCTATCGTCCAATCGCGTTATCGGTATGCTGCATTAAAATACTGGAGCACATGATTAAAAATCGCTTGGAATATTACCTTGAAGGATCTAATTTACTCCCTCCATGGCAAATGGGCTTTAGAAAAAATAAATCTTGCATAAACAATTTAAGCTGCTTAATCTCTGATATTCGTCTTGCTTATTCTAGACAAGAGGTGCTCGTAGCTTCCTTTCTTGATTTATCGTCTGCATACGATAATGTATCCCTCACATTACTTCACTCTAAATTAATAAAGCTCGGAGTACCGTCAGTATTGGCCTCCACCATATTCAACTTGTTTTGTGAAAGAAAAATAATAATTGACTGTATAGCTCCTCCAATTCAAAGAACTGTATATACCGGTCTCCCTCAGGGATCCGTTCTAAGCCCAATACTTTTTAATTTATACACGGCAGACCTTAAAGATTATATTCCGTTAGACTGTAATATGTTACAATATGCTGATGACTTTGTGCTATATAGTACAGCAAAATGCCCTATCAAGGCAGGCAAAATCATTGAAACTTCACTAAGTTCTATAAATCAATGGATGTCTCTGAACTCTTTCTCAGTTTCTCACTCTAAAAGTAAGGTCATTATCTTCTCCAACAAACATAAAAACCCAAATATTCATGTTAGCATGGATTCATCTCCTCTTCCAATTGTAGATTCAATACGGTTTTTAGGAATGATTTTACAACGTAAACTTTCTTGGTCATTACACATAGACAATATTATATCAAGATGTGAAATGGGACTCAACGTACTGAGAGCTATTTCCCGGGTTTGGTGGGGTAGCCACCCTACCACCATGAGAATGCTATATTTTGCATTAATCCGTAGTCATCTTGATTATGGCTGTTTTTTGATGGACCCACTGCCCAAGACTCTTTCCCTTAAGCTGGAGAGAATCCAGGCCAAAGGCCTTAGATTGATTTTAGGAGCAATGAGATCGACGCCAATAGAATGTCTCCACATAGAATCGGCTGTTATACCCCTGCCCCTTAGGAAAAGATTGTTAGCATACAAATTTTTACTAAGGAATATCAATGATTCTTCTAGCCTAGTGATCTCAAAGGCTGATAGCCTAGCAAGTTTTCTGAGTGGGAGTAGCCTGCGGCAGAGTCGCCATCTACCCGACCTTCTTTATTCCCTTTCATACCTTAGAACTAATTTCAAGTTTTCACCGGAACCTTCACTTCCCATTTTTGGCCTCCCATTTGACTCTTTATCATTCAGACCCACCATAGTTGAATCGATTGGTTTGAATAAGAACAATCCACTTAACCCTTCGACCCTTAACCGCGAATTTAATAGAATTGTCACCGATAAATGGCCTGTATTTACTAGGATTTTCACGGACGGGTCTAAACTTGATGATGGATCCTGTGGATCAGGAATGTGTATTCCTTCTCTTAATATAGAGTTTGAAGTTAAGCTTCCAACATTCTGCTCGATTTTCACCGCGGAATGTATCGCCTTCAAAGAGGCTGTCACAACTGTTTTGGACCAGAAGCTCAGTAGAGCATTAATATTTACAGATTCCCTTAGCTTGGTGAAAAAACTTCAATCCCCACTTTGTAATTCTTCCAATAATAAGCTAATTTGTCTGATTTTTGAACTGTTATATGAAGCATACTGTAAGAAGCTGGAAGTCATTACTGTTTGGATCCCATCTCACAGTGGTATTTCGGGTAATGAGATGGCTGATTTATTAGCCAAAGACGCCACAAAAACAGGAAGCTTTCTTGATGAATTTCCTTTTCCCCCATCGGACCTGGTACAGAACATCCTTAAAAATCTCCACGAAGACTGGATGGATTCTTGGAGAGCAACTACAAAGGGCTTGCATTATAAATCAATTCGAAATTCTATACCTACGAAACCTTGGTTCCATAAATCTAAACTCTCCAAACCATCCTTATCAACCCTTTGTCGTTTGAGACTAGGCCATTGCTGCATAGCCTCACATCTACATAAAATAGGCGTGGTCCCATCTCCGATTTGCGAATGTGGTGAGGAACCTGAGACCATCAATCATGTGTTTTTTAACTGCAACAGATTCAATAATAAAAATTTTGTTGTTAGTTTGAATAACCTTGGCATACAGTTTCCTCAAAGTATCGAGTCTCTGCTAGCCCTTCATCGAGACGATGTGAACTCCACTATTCTTGGTGCAGTGGCGGAGAATGGTAGAAGATTCTAATCTGTCTCTCTTTTTGGTACTAAATTATTATTTCTCAGTTATACCCACATCTTAATTGACCATCTTAAATGTTGGATTATACAAGAAAAAAAAATCATTAATTTATATTTTTTCAAAGTTCCCCACATACAAATAATTTGGTTAAATTATGAAGTGTTCGGAAGTCAGATACCCGCGTGCATTTGTTTTGTTGGGTGAGTACAGAAACGATAGGTACCTACTCACTACATCTATAGCTTCCAACATTCGGAATTAATAATATACCTGCCTTAACATTATAATATAGCTTGTCCGCGTCTCATCATTTTAGAGCCGTTTCTTTTTGTTCGCTTATTATTGTTACAACCTTTTTTTTTTTTTAATATATATATATATTTTTTTAATTCTTATAGTCGTTTATTTTGTTAACATGCACAACATAATTTTTACTGGAGGGTATACCTATACAATTGTGGATATTGGCATAGATCACTCTCCCGAGAGTGAATTGCCACATTGTAAAGAAGAAGAAGAAGAACTGTCTTTCAAGGAACTCATTACGCACATTCATTATTATTTTCATAGTTTTATTTGTTATCTTCAGGTGTTGGTGGATCAGCAAGTTACATTGTCTTCGCCGCAGACTACGACAGATACGCCGCCATTTTCACCTGTCAAAAACTCACCTTTGCACACAGACAATCCGCTACCATTTTATCCAGAACAAAGGAATTGGACAAAATGTTTATTGACAAGGTAAACACATTGAAAGTTTCATTTTTATACTTCAATATTTTTCTATACAATGCTTAAATTCTGATGGTTGGGGTTTGTCAGTAGATAATGGCGGATGTTATTTTTTATTATTCAATCGTATGAATTTTGTAAGTAAAATAAGTTTCACTTACACAAGATTTACAACTATGCTTTCTTCATGATTCAAATTCACCAAACACTAACCTTACAAAGAAAATTACTTAATATTGTCAGTACAGCAGGCCAGAGCTAATGCCTGGGGCAATTTTTTCTAGTCAAACGCCGATTCCGAGCAAACCCCGCCGGGTAGAAATTTCAAGTGAAAAAAGCAAAAAATTAATGTTGTACTTAATATTAAAATTTCTTACTTCAACACTCATTATTTTGACAATATTGCAGGAACGTATCTACAAACTTTTATTGGTAATAGTTAAGTCCGCGGGCTGATTAGATTTTTTTTATATGTTTCATATAAATTTACATACAGATTGGTAAATAAGCATATTATGAAATAATTGGATAACATTTGAAGTATTTTTTCAACGAAATAAAAAAAAATCAATTTAAAAGATGCTTATACTTTCTTATATTATATATATACATTCCCTTGCATGGAGTGACATCTTATTTTCGATTCTCAAGATAATGTTCATTGTTTGAAAAATGAAGATGTCGTGTCGTTTAGTTGATTAATTTGTTTAGGTTGGGGGATTTGATAACATCCCCGAATGATAACACAACGATTTGAATATAGGTTAGGTTAAAAAGTGTCAACTTATTGAACGTAATTATAGAGAGGGGCTTGGACACCTCCCCGAGTGATAATACTATATTCTGTACCCGTATTCTAAGTTTTATTGGAAGGTAGTACAGGAGGAAGTAAAGTGAGTAACACTATACATTTTGAATGGATATGTATCGTGTTACTCACATTACTTCCGTGACTAGCTTTCGATAAAATTTAGAATAGGGGTACTGTTAGGATAAAACGTATTAATTTAGAAGGGTTTGTCAAAAATCGAATCAGTCCGCAAACTTAATAATTAGGCACCCTTTTATTAACTTGTGATTAAATGAAATCATAACATCAAAATTGTGGCTTAAATTCTTTATATTGAATTTTTAATGAGCTCTTTTTAACAAATAATTTAGGTCAGAAACAGGTTGAGCAGTTTCGGTGTTGATCCATTCGACCTGTCCATCATTTCTCAAAAGGACTGTCCCAAGCATGAGGATGGCAGTGGTCTCAACATCGATATTGATCCAGACACTTTCTCAGCTTCTAACATTGCTGGAGTCGTCAGAAAGGCTGGAGAGAAAATTGGTGAGTAAATTACACTTATTTATAATATACTAGCTGACCCGTCTAACTTCGTACCGACTCAGAATAAATCGTATTTAGCTGAATTTCGTTTTTCTTTTGAACTATTTTGATATTATGGTTCCTTCCAATTAAAGGGGAAAGTATGAAGACCTATCTTGCTTGGTATAAAATTATCTGAGCTTACGTACAAATAAATATCACAATTGTATAGAGATTGAACATATACACAGTCAGTAGATACACATATCTAAAAAATCTGGGCTCACAAATACCTACACTTTTGACAATCTCCACACTAAATTAAGGTTGCACCCTGTTTAATAAAATTCATCAGCAGCGGGCAGTATGAAAGTTGTCTTGTCTTTAAATGACCCCAACGTGTGGGCTCGATTTTTGAAGGACGCCACGTCAATTTTGGCGCTGGCAACGTGGGGCCCGAATTTAGTTGGACGACACGTAATTTTGGCAATCCCAACGTGTGGGACCCGATAGGGTTCCTATTTCAACTAAGGGGCTCGACTTCAGCTCCTCAGCTTTTCAAATTATCCCCATTTCTTGCCCAGAAAATGCCACATATTATTATGCTACTACTCATTTCTATAGGAGAATTCATATGCAAAATCTCAAGTTCGTACCATGTCTAGTTTCCGTGATATTCGCATACTTTGAAAAACATTCAACCCTATTTTTCACCCCCTTAGGGGTGGAATTCCCAAAAATCCTATCTTAGTGGAAGGTTTTGTATTATAACCAACCTTCTTTCTTTAATTTCACTTCTCTACGATTAGCCGTTTGGGCTGTGATTTGATGAGTGAGTATGTCAGTCAGTCAGTCAGGCACTTTCCTTTATTATTATAGATTCTGTAACTATCTTGATATAAGTACCTACCTGTATGTTTTAAAAACTCAATGGTAGGTAAATAAATGTATTTTATTTTCTTTATATTTTTGATTCCTTATCACTTTTTCATTTTTTTAATAGCTAGTAGCCTATTCGGGACGGAGACGAATACAACAAATCAAAAAACGATGAAAATCGGTCCAGACGTTCTCCAGTTAATAGGTGTTGGAACAAACCCGACTCTCTTTTATATATTTATTATGTATATAGTAGATTTTACTATAAATATCCTATCATTTTAGAAATTTATATAAAAAACTAAATATTTTAGAGATAATTGAATAATTTGCGTCTTGCATTACTACAATTATAACTACAAGTTCAGCGATGATAAAAATGAACGTCTGCGGCTTATACCTACGTGATTTTATGAAATAAAAAATAAGTATATAACTGAATTATTATGTAGATTTCGTGACCTTACTCTGAAAACGTTATCTCTAACATTTTTATCAAAAAGAAATTTTAGTGGACCCAAATCACTCGACACCGAGTGCAAAGGGTTAAAAGGGCGAAATTAGTCAAACCAGTCATTCGTGATGTAATGACTAGAGATGGGCATTATAACGATAGCTGATAAAAATATTAGACAAATAAAAATAACGCATCTAACGTTATTAATATTTAACGATATTTATACATAATAGTTGAATAAAAATAATAGTCAGGGAAATAATAGCCTACCCCTATTATGTATATGTCAGGTAATATTTGCCGAATGAAATAGTAATATGTAGGAAACTAAAAAGATACCAAATGTTTAAAATAGCTTTCAGCTTTTAATATTAACGTTATTTTCGACCTCGGTAGCCTAGTGGCAAAGGCTCCGACTACAGATCAAGAGGTCCCGGGTTCGATTCCCGGTCGGGTCAGAAATTTTCAATGTGTTTTTTCACATGAAATTTCTACTCGGGGTTGGAATCCTGTCTCAGATTGGACGGGACCGGTTGACTAGTAGAAAATGCTTCAAGCATTAGTTCCGCCGGCTATACTGACACCTATGTATAGAAGAGTGTTATTTATTTATTTATTTTCAATTAACGAAATGGCTATAACGTTTTAAATTTAAGCCGTTAGTCCCATCTCTAGTGATGACGCTCCATTTTTATATGTAGAGATATTGTTACTGTCAACTGTCATAATCCGTACAAAACAAAATTCTCTGAAAAGAAATGCAATTCGGGTTGGGAGGCTTTCAAGTATTAAAATAATTTTTAAGTTTCCACTGTCTAGAATCACGGTAAGTTCTTTAAAACCGATTTCTAGATTCTACGCCCATAAACAAACAACACTGCATCACTACTGAATATTAAAAAAAAAAATATTAATAAAAACAATATTCCAAAATAGGTCCGTGGCTTCTAAACTCTATAGGTAACGCAGAGAGGAAATAGTGAGTGAATTGTGTTCATGTTAGCGGTAGGTAGGTAGGTACACTGGTATTAAATTATTAACTGATTGGCAGTAAAATTATCGATTCATCATTTCAAATTTCACCATATCGAAATTTAAACCATTACATAGGTACCTACCTATTTCACATTCCGTTATATGACGAAGGATTCAAATATTGAGTAGGCACTTGAGCAGACATTAGAGACCATAATGCGAGGTTCCGACAATCAAAATACCCATTCACCATTATAACATGTTATTTATTATGTCGTATAGCTATAAGCCATGTTAGGTATGTGTTATTTTCATGTCTGTGAGATTGACTGGACTGCCGGTACGTAGGTTAATATTGTTATGTTATTATCGTGATTAAATCGCCATGTCGATACAATAATGGATCAATGCCAGATCAGTTTTGAAAACTAAATTTAAAAAAGTCGAGATATAACGTCATTTAACAGCTTAGAAAAAGCTGCATAAAGCATTAAAAGTAGTATAGTGCATGGACACCAAATCCATGCACACAAACAGTAGATAATTAAGTTATTAAGTAGCTATGTATAACAACTGTATATTTTTTCATCTTTATCAATAAAGTTGAATGAAAGTTGACGTTTTCTTTGCTAGAAGCCGACTTCATAACTAGCTGAAATATAAGTACTAGGAAACAACTTCAGTCAGACCCTTGATCTCACGTTAAAAAGCATCTAGAATGCATTAGGCAGAAATCAAACATCTGATTGGACGTTATTCTCAAACAGCCGTACTAATTAGAACGTTAATCTTCCAATATGCGCAGAATAAGCAAAATTGCTACTGATAAAACAAGAAATAAGCTATGACAAGAATAACTATAATATTTCCATGCCAACTTTATTCCTGGCTACCCCCGCGTATAAGGAAGGAATAGACGTTTAATGAGACAGACTACCACTGCACTCTTCATATTTTGACACTTAACGATGTCAATGAATCGAATCGACCTTCGGAAATATTCGTAACGATTCGTACATACTCCTGATATTCCGCGCCCGAACTTTCCGGAGGGTCCAATCGGGTACGTACGGAATGCTTAGAAACCATCCCCTTAGTATGGAAGAACCACAAACATCATTGATAAATGCGAGGTTGCCAAAGTATTCTGCGCTATAGTCATGACACGGTATAGGGTTGATTATTAGTAGCGCGTGGTATATACGATTTATGCCGGCATACCTTTTCCCGCCATATCGGTGTTATAACGCATGTTTCTTTTAGTAACTCTGTTGTACTTTAAAGATAGTAGCAAAGCATGTCGATTGTACATTAAAAACAAAAAACATAAAAATAACACACAAAATTATGTTGTAAAGTTGAACATTAAACCTGGAAAATGTGCGTCATACTAAAACGACATTGTTTATGATGGCGTCGTAATTCAGTTGGTATAGTATGGCACGCAGACACCGCTATGTGATATCTTAACAAAGTGCTACCGTGTGATAGGTAATGTGATTCAAAGCATTTGATGACCACCACATAACAGGAAGGTACCACCGTAATAATAATATAATATGACACAGAGTGATAAGCGATACAATGCCAACACAACACTCATTCATCCGTTAGTTTCGTTTTGTTCTATCTCGTGATTCATCAGTCATTATTATAGTTTCTTTCTTAAAAATACTCCTAGATATGTAGGTCATTTTTAGAGCATGATTGGAATAAAAATTAGAATGTATTCAGATCACCTTCGAGTCAGTCAACTTCAGTTAACTGTAAATTTGAATAATATTAATGTTGAATCATAAATTATCAAGTAGTTCAAATCGAAGACTCGTATTTTGCTTTTACATCTGTAAAATAGACTGCTTTCAAACACCCTCTGCCGAAACTATCAACAACTAACAAATGGTCAACCAGTACTCGAAATTCGAGCATGACTAATTTAAATTATAAGTTGGAACATTTTTAAGGTTACATAATCGATTATTGTCTCTCAATGCGCTATTTCAAAATTTTCTTTCAAAAACAGTGACATATGGATACGTCACATTTGAAATGTTGATAAAGTTTTTTCTATTATTACCTATCAACAAACAATATAGGTACATCTATTCTCAATTTGACCACAGATAAACAAAAGAATATATGCGTTAGTGTTAATGTCAAATACATCGAAGTGTTTATCAAATACAAAGACCTGTATATCTATATCTATACTCCCATTAAGACTCCCCTTAAGGGAATAGTTTGTCCAAAAGAGCTTTCAATGCGATATTTTCTGCCAAAAATGACATTCGGCATCCTTAACACAAGTCCACGCCATGTCCAGCTATCCATATTGGTAGAAGTGATGGGCCTATAATACAGAGGCCTAACACTGTACCCCTAGTATAAGTTTTCAAAATTAAATGATCGAAAGATTTTCCATACAAAATGATCGTACGATTCGATAGTTCGATGTTAGAACACTGTTTTCACTTTTAAGCGCTTTTTAGCGGGCAATAAGCTCATATACCAAATTCGTACTTACTAACTAGCCCCACAGATGGGTACAACATTAATAGCAAATATTTTATCCCATTCAAACTAAACCCATTGAAAATGAATATGCTTGCAGGAGATGGCGTAGAAGTCGTAGCCAATGCCGGCTCTAAGCTTTACGAAAAAATTGGTCCGCAGTAAGAACCCAGAACTTTCTCCAGAGAGTGTTTAGGTGCGTAACCAAAAAGCGCCAGCTTATGTTTAATGACGCTTGCTTTCATATTTTTATATTTTAAGCTGGATGACAAGTCTAGTCCTCCAGACACCATCAGTATTTAATATTACCATTTTACCAATAACGAAATAAACTCAGGTTTACTGGAAGAAACTACTAGGTCTCGCTGGATATAGGTATACTAACCTTTCTACAAAATATATTTAGTACGTAAAATTCTATTTTTTTTTATTTCACCCCTGTCCTTACGTTTTATTTCTGTTCAAAGAGCACAATTTGATAATATTGTAGAAAAACAACGATGATTTTTTTAATCCTTGTGTTGTTCTTAAATATCCAAATCTGAAACAACCTTGGAAAACAAGAAAATGGTACATTAGGAAAATCACTGTATTAGTAGGTATCCATTTTTATAACATCAACCGGTGATTGAAGTATGTATTATGAAAATAGTTCACTTGAGGTGATAACTACTATTGGAATACCATATTACTCCAATTCCCTATCAGATCCGCTAAAATTTTGCATCAACTAAAAATTTGAATTTCGTTAAATAAGGTTTATTTTCCGAATGTGTAGTGGAAAATATTCATACATTTTCGAAAAGCTTATTAATTGGGGAACTTTTCCTTTGATTTGTAAGCCAAGTGCATTATTATGGAGATCCTCCCTTAGAAAAATCGAAATTAAAAATGAAAAAAAAAAACGACTAGTGATTTTAAAACGTTTTGTTTCTGAGGTTATCGAAATATTCTTTTGGATTTTTTACTTCAACCGTTACATTATTTTTCAGCTATTAGAAAAATGTATCACCCGATAACGGGTGCTAGCTTAAAAATAATGGAGTAATTGTTTCACATTTTTCGGCTTTAGGTCAATAGGTGGAAAATTAAAAAAAACAACTCTAAAAAGTTTAATAACTCGAAAACCACTGGTTAATGGGAACAAAATTGTTGCAAATTTGCTCTAGTATAACCTTTCAAGGAATGTATCGAATTACCAGTCACCCTGTATACCATGTTCTTCTAACGTTCTACCAAACTCCGTGTATAATGTTTATGATACTCACATGTGTTGTGTATTATATTTTAGTATAATAATAGTTATATTAATTTATTTAAATGCATCTGACGTTTTGTTACAGGCGAAGGGGTAGAGTACGTTGCTGAAACAGGAAAAAAGGTTTACCACAAACTGGCCAACAGCAACGAGCACGGCTCTGAAACTGGTGACAAGCAAAAACAAAACTTGGAGTCTGCGAGTAACAGCAGAGAATCCCTAGACAACACCGCCAGAAACAACAGGTTCTATCCCAAACACGACGCTGAATGGCTGCCCTGAGCATGCCGCTGCCAAAAAATGTGACTGCTAGTTTTATCTTATATATAAAATATTGTTATTCAGCACTTTTATAGTCATAATTTATGTGTATAAATATACCTATAAGTTAATATTTAAAAAATAACCAATGTTTTTAATTCTTGTTGCTGATGCGCCTCCTCATTTTATCACGACATGATAGGTGGCGAACCTCAACGCTCAGCATACACAATCTGCTTTGTAACAAAGTTTAAAAGTAGAACTTCGTTGAGGTTGTTATCACATTTATGGTACTAAATAGTAAAATACCCATAATACCTTGTAATAGGAAGGAAAACCATACTATACCAAAACCATACCAACCCACCTGGACAGCTTAGTATAGTATGATGTCCTTTCAGTGACCTTTTTTCAGCAATGGAAGAAGTGGGCTAGGTAAGTTTAGAATACGAGAGGCCAAAACAAAATGTGTAATGGCCTATACACTATACAGTGTACACACATGAACAGTGAGCATGCGCGAAAACGAATCAAATTTCCACAGTAATATTATGTTTTCAATATTTTCATAGTAAAATGTAAATTTCCATAGTAATATGTTTTCAATATTTTCATAGTAAAATGTAAATTTCCATAGTAAAATGTCTTAATTGAATAAAGAATTATTATTACTATTATTATTATAGTACATATTTCCATAATCCATAGTACGCGGTTCGTTCGAATCACAGCGTTCTTACTATGGAAATGATACTTTAGATGCAACGTAACATTGGTTGCATTATCGCGCGTGCTCAGATGTGTACAGACCCTAAGAAGGCGTTCCATGACTGAGAATGGCGTGGATAACTCACGGAAGTAAATGAAACAGGAAAAGTTATTTGAAATGTAGTTTGAATCTCGAAGAGAATGATTATGGAGAGGGCAGATCGGGCATGTAGTTTGAAAAGGTATAGACAGTTCTTTCAGTACAAAATATTTAAAACCACGTTTTATCTTATACAGGTGTCTTTCCTAGAGATATGCAGAAATAGACATAAACAAGCCCAACGTCTGTCAGGAAAGCTAGTTATTATAGGTTGGTTGGAAGAAATTGCCCCAGGCAATAAGTCCGCCAATTTTGGTTCATTATTCTTTTATATTTTACCAATGTGTTTTATTATTATCTATATAATATTTGCCTTGAACACTGACTGACTGACTGACTGACTGACTGACTGACTGCCTGACTGACTGATGTCATTAACGCCGCTAGATGGCGCGCCACTCGCAACTAAAGACAAAATAATAATATTGTTCTTCTAATACAATATGGCTGACAGCAGTGACAACTGACAGTAACATAATGATATTATTATGCCTGGTGGCTGAGCACTTTTTTTAAAGGTCTTGACGTAGAGAAAACAATTTTTGGGTTATTAAAAAACTCACATGCGAAGTCAGCCATAAGAAAACAAAGTGTACCAAATTAGGAAACTTTTACGCACAGCGGGACTTCATAGTGAAGAAAAGCCTTTCTAATGTCATGAGTGCAATAAAAAGTTTGCGGTTTCAAGTAATTTAAAGAATGACATGCGAACTCATAGTGGAGAAAAGCCATACGAATGCAATAATTGCAATAAAAAGTTCAATCAATCAAATAATTTAAACAACCAATGACATGCTAAAAGCTATTTGAATGGTAAGTTTGCAAAAAAAAGTTTAATTTCATTTTTAAGTTTGCATAAATAATTCAATCAACCGTGTGCTGTAAAGTTTCACTTGCGTCGGCCACAAAATTGACAAATCAGGAAACTTTTACGCACAGCGGGACTTCATAGTGAAGAAAAGCCTTTCTAATGTCATGAGTGCAATAAAAAGTTTGCGGTTTCAAGTAATTTAAAGAATGACATGCGAACTCATAGTGGAGAAAAGCCATACGAATGCAATAATTGCAATAAAAAGTTCAATCAATCAAATAATTTAAACAACCAATGACATGCTAAAAGCTATTTGAATGGTAAGTTTGCAATAAAAAGTTTAATTTCATTTTTAAGTTTGCATAAATAGTTCAATCAACCGTGTGCTGTAAAGTTTCACTTGCGTCGGCCACAAAATTGACAAATCAGGAAACTTTTACGCACAGCGGGACTTCATAGTGAAGAAAAGCCTTTCTAATGTCATGAGTGCAATAAAAAGTTTGCGGTTTCAAGTAATTTAAAGAATGACATGCGAACTCATAGTGGAGAAAAGCCATACGAATGCAATAATTGCAATAAAAAGTTCAATCAATCAAATAATTTAAACAACCAATGACATGCTAAAAGCTATTTGAATGGTAAGTTTGCTGTTTGAGCGGATTAGCGGACTGTATATGCGGGATGCGGTTTAATGGAATCAAAAAACTCATCAAAGGTTTGCACATATGGTGAGAATTAATGAATATAAATTCCTACCTTTGGTTATGGAACTCTGCATGGATGGACCCCCTGATGTCTTCGATGACTCCACTGATTTATTACACAACACAAAATGCAATATTTATTATGTGCATACAAAAGTAAGCGGGTTTAGATGGTTAAGAAAAAGTAATTTTATGCGTATGATTAAATTAGCGAAAGCGATAAAAATATGCGACAATAAGCGAAGGAGACGCGCACTGCGTGTGTTCCGGAATAATCGTAATTAATTACTGAAGATAGCGTTGCGTTGCATTTATTGCAGGTTCAAGGTTAAGGAGAGAGAGATGGCAATAATTTTGGACTATAGGAAATATGGATGGGTGACAGAGATAGACTCTATTTATTAAATCCCACTTCAACGCAATCCCATAAATCAGTTTTTCAATTCAATTATTGCTAATGTCCATGCTACTGGCTCAAACATTCTCCCCACCTTGAAAGCTTAAAGCGTACGAAGCTTTCAACAAATAATGACAAAGTGAACATGAACAAAAAAGCGCTTGAACAAGCCGTCAAAAAAAAAGAAAAGAAAGAAAAACAAGTTACTATATTAGCAACCAATATTTAATAAATTTAGAATTATTGTTATTAACTAAACTTACAACTAAGAATACTTGTAAGATAAATTACTGGGTTGGCAAAGGACATAATTTTACAACTGGACGTTTAAAAGTTCCATTATTGGTCCTAACCAACGCCACACGATTGACTCCATCAGAGCCAGGAAACCTCTTCGATTCTTCCTAAGGGCCACCGAAGGGGTGGAACATCATCGAGATTTATAATAACGATAGTACCCACTTCAATGGGTTTATCTTTAGTGCACCATTTCTGTCTGGTTTGTAAAGTATGGTAATAATCTACCAATAGATCCACAGCGGGATCAGATTTTGGAAGTAGCGCGGGATGGTTCCTTTCATAAGGTAAGTCTGCATTAGACAATCTTCCTCCAATGCGAAGGATACCTTCCTTGTCTATGAAAGGATCAAGTCTTTTGAAAGGTAAAGGTAGCTCCTTACCCTGCGAAATAGCTGCATATTCTTTGCCAAAATGTACCTGTTGCAAGGTTAGCAAAACATATTTTTCGGCTAGATTCAAATTATCAAGTTGAATATTTTTTACAGCTGATATTTTGCGAATAAATCGCAATATATATATTACGACGCGAAGTAATTTATTCCATGATGATATTCGAGTGATCAGCGGGTATAATATAGGCGGTTCAGGTACAATGACATTTAAAGTCTTTGAATTAAATTCAGGTATGTCTGTTGAAGTAGTAGGCATAAATGGTTTGACAGGCCAAGAGTCAGGCGCAGTCGAGACCCATTTAGGTGCATTCCACCACAACTCATGCCTCAATATTTGCGAAGGCATCAATCCACGAGATAAACAATCACTTGGATTTTCTATTCCAGCTATATGGTAAAAATGTTTGCAATCTAAATTTTCATGAATTTTGGCTACTCGATTAGCTACGAATATAGACCAGCGGTGCGGGGATGAATGAATCCACGATAAAGCGAGCGTGGAATCAGACAAAGCGTATTTTTCCTCAATAGGATATCGAGGATTGAAAGAATCATAGACGATTCTAACTAATTTAGAAAGCGATAACGCAGAGCAAAGCTCTAAGCGTGCGAGTGATACAACCTTAGCACAGTTTTGCGGCGGTAATTTAGCGATTAGATCCTTTGAGCTACTGGCGAACTTTACTAGCTCGAAGTTTCCTGAAGCGAAAAAAGATATCAAATCATTAATCAGCTTCGCAGCCTCTCGATCCCCGGAGCTGGCGTGAACTGATTTGACTAAATCGTCAATATAGAAATCCGAAGTTGCGGTTTTAGCGGCATTTGGAAAGGATTGTACCTCAGCTTCTGCAAGCTTGCGTATTGTACGCATAGCTAAGTAAGGACTTGCCTTTAAATCAAATGGAACACATTTAAATTGAAAAATGCGAACATTTTCTTCATCATTGAAGCGGTATAAAATCTTTAGGTATTTTTGATGTTCTTCGGTTACACCAATTCTTAAATACATTTGTTTAATATCTGCGGTAATGGCTACAGCAAATAAGCGAAAGTTAAGTAAAAGTAAAAATAAATCTGCTTGTAAATTATTTCCAGTGTGTAGAATATCATTTAGCGAAACACCGGTGTGCGTATTTGCACTAGCGTCGAGAACAATTCTCAACTTTGAAGTTAATTTATCCTGTCGAATGACAGCGCGATGTGACATGAAATATTCTTCGTCATGTTGAGAGGGACTTTTAATTAAATAACCATTTTTTATGTAGTCATTAATGACATCATTGTATTGATTGCGTAATGTGGGATCTATTCTGAATTTTTTCTCAAGAGACATTAGACGTCGCTGAGCAGTGGCGTACGAATTACCCAATAAATTTGGTTCTTTAGAAAATGGAAGAGATACTATAAATCGCCCTTGACCATCTCTAATGGCCGTAGAACAATAGTTATTTTCACACTCCTCATCCTCTGGGCTTAAATGCTGTACATTAGGTACTTCATCTAATTGCCAAAACTTATGTAAAGATTGTTCCAACTCATTGTTAGAATAGGTACAATAAGACAATGTCTCTAAATCTGATTGATCGATAAGAGAAATCATCGACATTGTATGCGAGACGCCACTGTTAATTTTATTATTATTAGATGTGTTAGGTAAATTTCCCATTATTAAATATCCTAATGTAGTTTCAATTAAAGGAGATAAATTATTTACATTGATTCTTCCTCCCAATAATATGTGAGGGAAGATTTGAGCTCCCAAAATAACATCTATATCTCCAGGTACGTTCCAAGTATAGTCAGCTAAAGGTACTGACATTAATTTGGGAAAATTTCCAGTATCGATAAATTCAGAAGGCATATCCTCAGTAATTTGATCCAATATTAAACATTGAATCTCATATGAGTGCTGATTAATGCGAGATTGTATTTTCAACGATGTATAACCATAAATTGGCTTAGAACTGACTCCCACACCCTTGACAACCGAATTATGTAAAGGGATAATTCGTAAGTTTAATTTTTTACAACAGGCGAGCGTTATTAAATTATTTTGCGAACAATTGTCAATAAGACATCTAATCAATCTCTTATTATTTTCATTCAAATATGCGTATACTTGTGCGGTAGAAAGAATTACCTTTGTATGTAATTTATTATTATTATTACTAGCGAGCAATGATGTTGACGTACTGGCAATCATCACTGATTCAGTATTATTATTATTATTATAAGTTACATTTTCATTACCAAAATGCAACAACGTATGATGCTTTTTATTACAATGTTTACAATAATTTGTAGAACTACAGTGTGTTATTTTATGGGCTAAACTTAAACAATTTATGCACCCATTATTCGACTTTATAAAATTAAACTTTTCTATTGGTTTGAGTTTTTTAAACTCAGAACACTGATAAAAATGATTATGGGAATTTTTACATAATGAACAAGTATTTTGTTTGGTATTGGTCATAAAAGACTTTGAAACATTGCGATGATTAATTTTCTGTTTATAATTTCCATAATTATTATTATTATAATTCTTAAAATTATTATTGTTTGAAGTACGCTCCATTATTTTTATTTTATCTTTTACAAAATTTACTAAGTCACTTAGCAAGGGCATTTCCTTCTCTCTAACTGACATTTCAAATTCGTTTACAGTTTGAGAATCTAATTTTCTTAGAGCGAAACATAACAAAACAAAATCCAAATTATCTTTAATGGCTAATTGCTTGAATGCAGCTACACCTGCAGACAATTTATCAATGAAGAGATTTAAACTTTTTGAATCATGACGTGAGTGAGATATGTCTAGAATATTATTTATATAAAACGATCCTAAAGTGCGATCATCTTGATATTTTTTAACCAGACTATTCCAAATATTATTATAATTTTCACCTGTAGGTATTATTCCTGCTACCATATTTAGAGCACCGTGAGTCAATTTCCCAATAAGATATTGCATTCTTTGGGAATTGTCAAGCGAAGTATTTAAATGAATATTTGTTTTAAATGACTCGTAAAATATAGACCAATTCTGAATATTTCCATCAAAACTAGGTATGTCCAAAACTGGTAGTTTTATGCGATTTTTTGAGTTCGTACTCTCAGTAACAGACACAGATGGTGAAACAAGTTTTTGTTTTTCTGTTAGCAATTCATCCCGTTTACACTTAATTGAACAAACCATATCTTTGAAAACATTTAGACCTTCAAAAGACGGTATATAATCATCGACATGTTTAATTTTTAACAAGACAATAGTTTCCATTGTATCATTAAATTGTTTGTAATCTTCCTCTAATGTCGAGGAATCAACCAAAAATTGCGAGGCCGATCTGGTATTCGAAACCAGTGTTGCGATCTTTGCGTAAAGAGACTTGACTCTCTCCTCTATGCTGTCCTTTAAGGCCTCCAACATACTAAGTCGGTCCACCATTATGTTATTGTAAGTTAACTATAAATAACAATGTATCTACTATTTACTATATAGCGAAAAATATTTCTCTATAAACAAACGTGAGCGAATTTTAATAAACTTACAGTGAGTAGCTATCACTAATTATTATCATGCAATTAATGACAATATAAAACGACTTCTCAATAAATCAATACTATTAATTATAATTTGTAGCGATTTAAGTTCTCAATGAACGTATTTTTACTCGCTTTGTATTCAACAGAAAGGTACCACAGCTAAGTATGTAAGCGGTGAACCTAAGCGATGCGATGAAACGCCGTGAAGAGCGAATTTTTACCAAATAATAATAATTATTCTTCACAGAGTTTCTAATAAAAATACAATATTTCAATCGTTGCGGTAAATTAATATTTTACTCTATAAATGAACAATATAAACATTACACTATGTCTGTTCAAATGCGTTCTAAGTATTCGGAAAAAATGCAATATTTTTTCGATACTAAAATGAATATTTAATATATTCATTTGCTAGATAATATTAAGAATGTTCAAAATGCGTTTTAGGTATTCAGAAAAAATGTAATATTTTTTCTATACTTAAATAAATATTAAATATATTTATTTGCGAGATAATATTATTTTTTCAAACTCGTATCAGTCAACGAATGTACTTATGATAGGCGATGTGAATAATTCTATGACACTAATACCAAATTTGATATCTGAACTGTAGTATATTATTATTATAAGCGGAAATATATTTAAATAATATACTTGAAGAATATGAAAGAACAATTAATTAACCTTATTATTATTAAAGCCTGTTCAAACGATTTCGTATTTCGAAAAATGCAATATCTTTCGAAAATTAAATAAATATGCACTATATTTATTTTGAGAAATCTAATTTTTCTATCCAGTTCGATTGGATCATTATGTTTAATATAAATAACTTAAGGTGCGTTAATTTTTTTTTGTATGTATCAATTCACAAGTACAAGCAAGTACCTAGCGCTGCTATGCGTTTAGCGAACAGCAATCAATTTTAACAATACTTGTGAATGCGTTACAACAATTATTCTAAATTTAATATGAATTAAATTTATTTTAAATGCGGCGAAAATATTAATTAATAATATTTTAATACTATGAATGAACAAATTAATCTGTAATTTATCGACAATGCTTGTTCAAACTGCGGTTTTGTGTTCCGAAAAAATGCAATATTTTTTCGAAATTAAATAAATTTGCAATAAATTTATTTTGCGAAAGCTAATTTAATCCGGTTCGTAATGGACCATTCAATGTTTGAGCGGATTAGCGGACTGTATATGCGGGATGCGGTTTAATGGAATCAAAAAACTCATCAAAGGTTTGCACATATGGTGAGAATTAATGAATATAAATTCCTACCTTTGGTTATGGAACTCTGCATGGATGGACCCCCTGATGTCTTCGATGACTCCACTGATTTATTACACAACACAAAATGCAATATTTATTATGTGCATACAAAAGTAAGCGGGTTTAGATGGTTAAGAAAAAGTAATTTTATGCGTATGATTAAATTAGCGAAAGCGATAAAAATATGCGACAATAAGCGAAGGAGACGCGCACTGCGTGTGTTCCGGAATAATCGTAATTAATTACTGAAGATAGCGTTGCGTTGCATTTATTGCAGGTTCAAGGTTAAGGAGAGAGAGATGGCAATAATTTTGGACTATAGGAAATATGGATGGGTGACAGAGATAGACTCTATTTATTAAATCCCACTTCAACGCAATCCCATAAATCAGTTTTTCAATTCAATTATTGCTAATGTCCATGCTACTGGCTCAAACATTTGCAATAAAAAGTTTAATTTCATTTTTAAGTTTGCATAAATAGTTCAATCAACCGTGTGCTGTAAAGTATCACTTGCGAATTCGGCCAAAAAATTGACAAATCAGGAAACTTTTACGCACAGCCGGACTTCGCTTTACTAATGCAATGTGTGCAATAAAAAGTTTTGAAACTCATAGCGGAGAAAAGACATACGAATGCAACCATTGCGATAAAAAGTTTAATCAATCAAATGATAAAAGCCATTTAAATGCATATTTTGTTAGAAAAAGTTCAAAATTTGTTTAGTCTGACATATGAATTCGGCCAAAAGAAAGCATAGTTTGTATGAAAAAGTTTACCAAATCAGATCTTTAACTCACAGACGCGATTTCATTGCCAAGAAAACACTTGCTAATGCAATGTGTGTTATAAAAAGTTTTTTTTTGCATTTTTATAGTTATATTATCATGAATAGTTATAATCTATCATCGAGTGCTTTACAGTCACACAAATGAATTCGGCCATAAGAAAACAATGTTTCCATGAAAAAATTTACCAAATCACGAATCTTTAATCCACACACACGAGATCATAGCGGAGAAAAACCATACGAATGTCATGTTTTCAATAAAAAGTTTACACACCTAGAGTAATTTTTAAAGATTTTCATGTGAATTCATAACGTTGAAAAGCCATACATATGTTAAGTTTGTTATAAAAAGTTCACGTTGTTTTTTGAGTTTTCATGAAGAATTCAATCAATCAAGTGTTTTAAAGTCTCATATAAGAATTCGGCAATACGAATGCAAAGTTTCCATGAAAAAGTTTACCAAATCACGAATCTTTAATCCACACACACGAGATCATAGCGGAGAAAAACCATACGAATGTCATGTTTTCAATAAAAAGTTAACACACCTAGAGTAATTTTTTAAAGATTTTCATGTGAATTCATAACGTTGAAAAGCCATACATATGTTAAGTTTGTTATAAAAAGTTCACGTTGTTTTTTTGAGTTTTCATGAAGAATTCAATTAATCAAGTGTTTTAAAGTCTCATATAAGAATTCGGCAATACGAATGCAAAGTTTACATGAAAAAGTTTAATCAATCAAATCGGTAAATACCCACATGCCAAAAGCTATTTGAATGTACAGTTTGTAATTAAAAGTTTAAGTTGTAGGTATTTGAGTTTTCATAGAGTTGAATCAACCAAGTATTTTGAAGTCTCACATGTGAATGCTCACAGCTATGCTATGAGAAAGTAAAGTTTGCATAAAAAGGCCATAGGTGGGCGCCACGGGCGCCTTTAAAAAACTAGTTATTTATAATGATGTATAGTAAGGTAAGCAGTACCTAATCACTAACCTCAATTAAACGCCATTCTATACTCTCTTTTTGACCTCACTTAGGGGCATAGGGAAGCAACAAGAGCTCTCCATTGCGCTTGATCTTGCGCAATGCTTATGACCTCCTCCCACACCAAGTTCAAATCCCACGGCTCCGCCTTGGAAGAGCGGAACATGGTAAGAGAGGTTCGTAATTTTTGATAACTTTTAACTTTGATTGACTAGTTGGATCTGGAACCATTGGGGCTTAAGACCCTCGCATTAGCGGCTGGCTTAGAATGATCACATCCTGGTTTCTACACACATCGTAGGAACGTTGGTTCAAAGCCTGCCTCCGACAACGCTGGAGAGGTATAAACCTATATCAATGGAACCTAATGGTGAATAGTTTCTATAGTGTAAAATGATCATTCTAAACCAGCCGCTAAATGCGAGGGTCATAAGCCCCAATGGTTCCAAATCCAACTAGTCAATCTTCAATATTGGCTTCAAATATTGAAAAAAATCCATCATGGTATGAGATGATATTCCTCGTCTTCGGGACCCTGGTGGGAGGAAGAACAGCGCTCTCCTCGGTCAACTGTCATTCGGCATCCATAACACATGTCGCAGCTTTGCCCACCTCCTCTCCATAGTGGTAGATGTGATGGGCCTCTGCTGGGTACGCCGGAGTATCTTATACCCAAAATTATCCTGAGGCACTTCGTTTCAAATAGTAATTTATATGTAGATATTGTTCAATACTTACCCATCAGTTTTCGCCATCGCCGTTTTCAACGCCATCTGTATATAAGCTGTGAAAATAATATCACGGATCAAAGAAAATCAATTTTCTTGAAATATTGCAAACTGTGTTCGATACAATAATCTACAGATGGCGATTCATTATGCTTTTAAAGCTTGTAAAGTTCTTAGTAATCCAGTTATATGTAAAAATTCCCATATCGATAAAATTTTCTTTACCACTTTAAAATAACCAGCGACATAGAGATTAGAGAAACCAAACAAAAATAGCTGAATATAATACTTTATTGGCCTACACAATTCAACCGTAATTTTAAGCTTTGAAGAAGCAAAAAACCAACAAAAAACCCACAATTTCACTATTTCATAAATATCGTCATTTTAGATTTTAGTATATTATATTTCAGGTATAACTCTGCTTGCTAAAGGAAAACTCAACAAAAACAGAATTATTTGATTTACCATGAGAAAAAAAAACTACTATAACAACTATGTACCGATTTGCTTTGATTTGCTCTTCTAATTTTCATTAACTCATGAAGATAAATGTTTAGTTTTTCAAATTTGAAGAAAAATCTGTAGAAACAGTTTTTTTTTTCTCTAATATTCTTCCATTTTTAAATTTTCGTCATAAGGCACAGTGATATTCAATAGATAAGTAGGGACCTGGGTTTATCGCGTTATTTTTATGGAAAATTATTGGTGTTATTTTTTCCATAAAAGGGGTGTTATTTTTAGCGTTATTTTAAAAAAAGTGCATGGTGTTATTATTCTGTAAAACGGTCTTATGCTGTATTATTTTTATGCTAAAATGGGTGTTAATTTATCAAAGATGTATAGGTAGGTATCTAATTTTAAAAGATATTAAGGTATTAAAAAAACAAAACCTTTTAGGTATATCGATAAGATTCCAGTGGTTATTTAAGAATAACAAAAAATATTACAATGCTAGGAATAGAATTATTCATATTCCAAAGTCCCGTTGTTTTTTAAAAAAAATAGGGTTATGTTTTTGTTTTTAATGTGTCCTTAAGTTTAGATAGCCGAATCACTCGAAAAACGAGTACATTTCTAAAAAAGTGTAGATTATAATAGCTTGATGTAAGATGATAATTGTCTTTCTGAATGGATATTAGCAGAAGACATCGGTAAATTCTTTCTTTTGTCATTTCACGCCTCGGCTATATGTCACCTTCAGCCGCTGATAATTGGCATCTTTGGCAGGGTACGTTTTTAAACGTTAATGTTATTAATTTTGTTTTTATATCTGCGGATTCCGTTATGTTTCTTTCTTAATATAATAATATTTCGACTTTATTTTGCCAAAACATGAAAATTCGCGTTATTCGTAAATAGGTTTATCGCAAATGCGAAAAATTCAGGTCCCAATAGATACCTAAGCTATTTTGTTTCTACGATCGACCAATACAATGTCCAGAGGATTTAAGATAATCTTTCAGTCAGAGTGTAGTTTCAGTTTGACTGATTGATTGATCGAATACGCAATATAACAAATTATTATTATTATTCAATTCTAATAATGAAGAACAATAGGTTTTACCTAACTGTGCAGAAACTCTAAAAAGTAAAACAAAAAACAAACGTATAAAAATATGCCTACTCGAATAGGTATTAATATAGTAATAAACATAAAAATCTTTTTAAAACATCTTTATTAGGTACCTAACTATAAAAAAGCAATATAGAGCATGTTGTGGTAGGTCAGCTAAGTAGTGGACCGCCCCCCGCTGTCCACCAAAATATGAAATCGATGTCCAAATAACCGTTGGATTTGCTACTGACAATGACTTAGATCCGCTCCAGCAGTAGATGCAAACATTGGGTTCGCTTGCTAACAATTTAGGATCACCACATACATCAATAATACTGTTTTTCTCTTCCATTATCAATTACAATTATAACAAACAGTTTACATATATAATTATTGCAATTTACTGCCCCACTAGACAACGTCTGTTCTGGGGCAATACTAGTTCAAATCAAAATCATGTAACCAATTAATCAACGCATGTACCCATTAATTAATCTTACAAAAAATCATAGGCCTGTATAAGTGTATAATATAGCAATTTTATATTATAATAATTGGTTAGTTCGTCCGTAGGTAATACAGTTTTTTCTTTGAAATACTAACGCAGAAAATTTTTCATACATATTTATTATTTATTTATTCATTATGCATACGGCACAACCGTGCCTTTAAGAGGTTATAAAATATCAATAAAAACAATTAAAAAATAACAATAACAATAAAATTCTTAATAAATAGAAATAAATACAAAAACAAACTAACTACGGTAAATATGTTTCATCTGAAAGTCTTTCTTTGTTGCTATGAGAATAATACTATATGCACTTAATACGATATCGAAAAGGCATATTATGCTGTTATGCTGAGTGCGATCCTTTTTATTAAAGTAAAATAAAATAAAATGTTATACCTGATAGGTAATTATATGATCCTATAGTGCTCTCTCATTATAGAAATGTATTCAACAGGAAAATTATTGTTCGAAGTTAATGCATTGTCTCGTTCACTTTCGTCGTATAATAGCGACTGAACAAATTAGTACCTATCTAATACGAGCTCTCAGTCAAAAAGTTGAGCAGACCTGTGATTCGCTAATTAAATAGAGTACCTAGGTAGTTGAATCTATAAATAAATTAAACACTATGGTTTAGCCTTTTATCTATTAATTTTCGTAATTTTCTCACTGTACCAATTGTATTACAATCAAACTACGTGATATTGTATTCTAAAAATAAATACCTATCCATTATTCGAAAATCCAAACAAACCTAGATTAAAACTTATAACATCACACCAAAATGTAGCTTCTAACCAAACTAAACTAAGTGTAGGTAGGTAGTCAATACACTCAAATCATTTCAAAATGATTCTTTAGATACCTGTAACAGATTTATAATTACTATATTGGTCGAACAGTGTTCGAAATTCGATCATATTCTTTAAAAAAAAAACAAAAAAACAATGACATGGCTACGTCAAATTTGAAAGTTGGTATATACAGTTTTTCTATTATTATTAAAGACAAACAATATTAATATTTTCTCAATTTGACCACAGATAAACAAAATAATATATGCGTCTGTGTCAATGTCAAATAGGTACATCGAAGTGTGTAGTATCAAATACATAAAGTTACATTTAAAATACAAACACTAATTTAGTGTTTGTATGTAATGTTTTTTTTTTATTAATTTGATGTATTTTGATGCATAATTAAAAAAAATATAAGCATTCGCCACTCCTCTTATAAACTATAAGTATGCGAAATTTCATACTCCTCGATCCACGCAATTTTCGTAAAAATGGTCACAAAATTTTTGCTTCAAGTATTAATAGGTATATGTATAGATTTGGTCTTCATTACTTATGTATAAATGAAATAAATCATTTCAACGTATGGCTTAGCGTCTCGGCGTCAGATCAAATGCTAAACAAACCCATCCAAAAGGATAAAAAAAATCATGTCATCGCCATCGGTAAGTATTAGCATTTCTCTTTTGTTACGTCACACAAATCAATAACCGTTATGTTCGTTCAAAGAGGATATAATTTCTAAATCCTATGGTAATATACTTGACTTTTCGCAACAGTATGCAAGTGTAAGTTCTTGAGCCCATACAAAGTTCGCGTTAATTTCTCACCACTAGTGAGTAATATTATTTATAATAATTCGAACTTATCCTGAATATCTGTACTCTGTACCCACTGTGTTGCCACCTTTGTGAAATTTTTGACTCGGACCCAGCCTTAAAAAAAGGTCGATACGAAAATTTGGTATCCGAAAAAAGTCGTTAAAAAAACAAATGACCCCTATGACCTGGACATTTTTGATTCTCCGGGTTTAACCCGGAGAGGTGGCAACACTGATTCTGTAGTAGTCTTTCATTTAGGTTCGCTAGTTGTAATTATAAGCACTGATACCCTTTTTGTATTCACAAAAGAACCCCAGATTGTTTCTATAATATGAAAAAAAAATCAATTGACACAACATTCTTAACTTACTGGTATATAGATTCCTCTGACAGTTTGCATTACACACACACATACACACTCCCTTTAAGGCCCCCTGCACAACGCAAGCTAGCCCGGAGGAGACCAATCCGCAGCAAACCCGTTCCACACGAAACCGACCCTCCAGCTCGATCGAAGTAATCAAACCGAAAAACCGGCCCCACACAAACCAAGTCCGCCGCGGATCATCCCAGACCAACCCACAATGCGGGAAGCCTAAACCCCACTCAGGAGCATAGGGAGGCAACAAGAGTTCTCCATTGCGCTCGAAAGCGTCCGAGGCTCATTGTGCCTTTTCTGACCAGTTGACGTTTAAGGACGTGAGGTGGTCAATCTCACGGTCCCGATCTGATTTTTCGATTCCCTGCCTCTTACAGGATGCTCGAAAAACCAGCAAAAAGAGCAGAGGTGCTATTCTTAGCCGGCAACCCCACGGCAGTTTGCATTACTAGATTTTAATAAAAGGTAGGTATAGCTTTATAACGGCATTTGTTTTCCAATTCGAATTACTACGGGACGGGTTTGCTAACATCTTCTGCTGAATGATCACCATCACGTAACTAACAAGTAACAATCGCATTTAGGTGGCCAAATTTGGACAAAATAATATAGGTAATGAGACATTGCATGCTTGTATACCGAATCTACGTTAATCCAAGCCATCTAATACCTCAAAGACCCATTCTAATTGCTTAATATTGACAAAAATACTAAACCATGAAAGTATTTAATAAAAATAAATAACATTTCGACAGAAGTAAGTGGCTCCAAGTTAAGCAGGCAGCCATGTGTGATCTGAAGGTCATGTCCCAGTCCAGCCAACTGTAGAAGTAAATAAATTAATCAATCTTGTGGTTCTCGTTGCGCCCTCGAAGTAATGCCTAATTAAAATGACGAAATATCCTCTAATGTTTTATCTGCAGTTATGTAATTAAATCTAGAGCATTACTTACATATTAGGGTGCGTTTATACTAAGCGAATAAGTATAGAACCAGAGCTGGAAAATAGAGTAGGTATATTTCCATGATCGTTGATATTGGACACCATGGAAACTACAACTAATAATTAATAGGCGATGACAGTTCTTTCTTTCTCGTTATTATTTCCTTGGCGACAGTAAGAAAATTATTATACTCTATTATGGAACTCTGACTCTATCTTCGATATAAGCGCACCCTTGAAGATATGTATAAACAAAGACTATGAATTTTTAACCGTATTGATTTGGGAACAGTGGGGCTAGTACGAATTTTATCGAAAGCTAATTACACGAAAAAAGCGCTTATTAGCGTACAATTAGTGTTCTTAAATCAAACGATCGAATCATTCGATCATTTTTGTATGAAAATTTTTCGAAACTCTTTCGATGATCGTTTCGATATTCGATCATCGAAAACTTATACTAGGGCTACCTTAAATGTTTAGTTATAACTTTTTTTAGACTGGATTCTCGGGAATTGAGCATATGACATGGGACAGAGAATTTCAGTGATTAAAAGAAGAATATTTTTGACCACGATGACTTTAATGATGAATATGGTAGAAATGGGCGATAACACAGAATTTAACAGAAAGGGTTGGATCGATCCGACAAACTAAAAAGTTCGTTTCATACAAATTTAGTTTGCCGCCGATTAATCTCCGTGCGCGGTCCCTAATAAATATTTAGCGGTCGTAGCCAACGAAGGTCATGGGTTCGAAGAGTTGCAAGTTTTGTTTAGTATAAAAACTGGTGAAAGTCTATTTGACTTAGATGGTACCGGGTTCATAAAAAAAAATTCGAAAAAGAATTCAAGATTCAAAAAAAAATTTTTTTGGAGGGTTTGTGTATTTACGTACCTAGTGAAAGTTTATTATTATGAATTAAATAACACAAAGTTGCACTTTCACAAAATTTATATTGAATCTCGAGCGCTTTCGTCCGACTCACGCAGCAATTGTCAAGAGACTCTGTCTGACAATGTCTGCGTGAGTCGGACGAAAGCGCTCGAGAGTCGAGATTCAATATAAATTTTGTGAAAGTGCATCTGTGTGTTATTTAATTCATTCAAAATTTTCACTATAATATTCCTGACTCAACTGAGAATTGAACCAAGGGTCGGTTATAGTATAAAAGGCTATAGGTACAAATATACTTGTTAAAAAATTACGAAAAAGTAATTTAACAATCGTCCCAAGGTTTGTGATCCTGGATGTCACTCACCACGAAAGTGACCTCCCCAGGTCATCCTTTAACTACTCATTTGGTATTGCAAGGTATTACCAGTTAACCTAGAGCTGTACTTGACAATGGCAAGTTTATCATGCACTTTCACAGAGGAAGGTAATGTCATCTTGGTTTGGTACCTATATACGCGAGATGATGATCACACCGGACGAGTATTTTCGCATAGAGATGCGTGGTGAACTATTTATATCAGTGATTCCCAAACTATGGTTATTATCAAGGTGGTACGCAAGCATGGCCATACACAGTAAATATAAAGAGATAAATCGTTTTTATTTTTTTTCCTATCGTGTCTCGAACATGCAGCACCATTTTTCGTACTAAGAATATTGTATTTTTTTCCTATAATAATTAATAAATAATAATGTTATGATAAACAGTCGTTGCAGTTTTTATTACTTTACCATTTTAAAGGTTTTTTTAACGGTTACAGTTCGGTGGTACGCTACTGATTTCTAATTTCATGTGTGGTACGCGAAATTAAAAGTTTGGGAACCACTGATTTATATAGTTGTCCTGGCAACTGGGCTATAATGGAATTTAATCAAAGAGTTTTCTATACAAAACTTGGATTACCGAATCACATTAAAGATTGGAGGCCAAATATTTCAAAGTTTGACAGTTTGGTTGGCAAAAAGTGGTCATATTTCTTAGTTTAGTGTACTCTAACTAAAGATTTTGTTTATTACTTTTTTTAGTAATTTGAACTAAATTTATTTAATAAACAAAAAGCAAAGTTACTAAAAATCACATTTACTAACGAATCTCTTTACAACATGCCTTTTGCCAACCAATCTGTCAAAGGAGTCAATCAATGAAGCTTCACTTTTTTTACTATGAAAAGATATAAACAACCCGACGTTGGCAACCACTTCTGCGAAGGCTTCTCGTTCCCGCGCCATTCGGAACAACTCCTATTGCAGTCCATTCTCTCACATTGCGCATCCAAGACATTTGCCTTCGGCCAGGGCCTCTACAACCGTCCACCCATTAACAAAAGTTGGAGGATTTCATATTTTTCCTATGGACAAAAAGAGTATAATAAGATAGTTTTCTATAAAAATCTATAGATTTGATTATTTACTTAGATTGGACTCACTGAGTACAAATATTATTAGAGAACTATTTGGGATGCGCAGAACCGAAAATTGGTTCCTTTATTCAACAGTCACGTGACTGAACATAAATTATCAATTTTAATTCATTTTACCACATTCCACAAGCACAAAACAACACAACGAAACCCATAGGTACTACCTTTAACTTATAATATGATTAAAACATAAAATTCCTCTGTGTTAACCCTAAAATAATAAAAACAAAAAATCGAATGTCACACACCGCTACCGACAAACGTCACAGTTTGTATGAGTTTAACAGCAGTCACGTGGTACTTATATCTCTAGTATTATTTCTTCTCAAAGATTGACTACGGTTTATTAAATATTCCAAAAACTGTAAAAAAATAATGTTACCGTCGCCATAAAAGCAGGAGACCCCGAGCATGTCTGCGGATTTCCGTGTAGCACTCTCAGAACCATCCTTAAGAACTGTAGCCCTAGTATAAGTTTTCTATGATCGAATATCGAAACGATAATCGAAAGAGTTTCGAAAAATTTTCATACTAAAATGATCGAATGATTCGATCATTTGATTTAAGAACACTATTTGCACGCTAATAAGCGCTTATTTGCGTGCAATTAGCTTTCGATGAAACTCGTACTAGCCCCACTGGATCATGTGAAATTTGATCAAACAGTAGGTCAAAGGGTCGAGATATGCGGAGGAACTGATTACAGGATAGGTATTCGCAGAAGTTTTACACCGAATCACACAGCCATTCCAAAAAAACAATCAAGGATCTTAACAAGGATTGCGGAAACTTGATGTCCAAATTAAATTTATACCAATACTTAAGTTTATGATGCTCAAGAGTCGAGGTCCTATAAAATAAATCTTCTATATTATAAAAATGGAGAGCTATTTTCGGTCATCGCATCACGCCTAACGGCTGGACCGATTTCGCTAATTCTTGTCGCGTCGGCTTTTATCAGGAGAAGGTTCTTATGAAAGAAAAAATTAAGAAAGTTGCGTGGAAAATTAGAAAATTAAGGAAAACACTAAGTAGGTAACCTTCTCAGTACTTTTTACAATATAATGTTTATTCCAATTTTGAAAAATAGACATTATTTCATTTTGAAGTTTTACAGAAATGTCAGTTGTTTGATAGTTGGTGCGATTGACAGAATGTCGATGGAAAATATGGTTTAAAACAGATGCATCGATCTAAATTACATTGGTTAAAAGGTAATAATCTTATCATTATCTCGTATAAATTCGTATTCAATATTCACAGTTAGGAACACAGGACAACGTCTGTCAGGAAAGCTAGTTATCAATATATGTACCTATATGTAGAACTCCCAAAATAACATCATATAGGTACTAAGATAAGCTGTGTATAACAGTTGTACCTACATATATTAGAAGAATGACTATAATATATGTGCGCTGATGTGCAGGTCGCGAATCTATTTGACATTTATTATTGTATGTTGGCATCATAGTTGTTTGGTTTATGTATGAGAGTATTTATTGTTTCTAATATTTAATAAACAGGATAATCTGCAAATCCTCTCTGCGGCACTCGAGGAGGGGACGATTTTGCTGGAACTCCCGCCGATAAACAGCTACAAACAATCTAATAAAAAACGAATGCAAGCAGTATAGAATATTTGGTTACCAGGAAAATTGTTCGAAAATCAATTTTTCGAATGACAATTTATTGTTTTTTGCCAACTCACAGTTTGTATGAAGATACACAAAAACGAAAACATATTTGTCTGAAATTACAATAAATTGTTCATTGAATTTTTACAACGTCATGTTCCTTTGTCGTTTTGACACCACATATTTGTCCATTGCACTCACTTTTTTTTCATTTTTTGCAATCAATAAAAATGAATCAAACATAAGTCATTCGAATTTTTTTTTTTACTAAAATGAATCTGTGCTCACTCGAAGTGAACACAAATACACTTTTGACATCTTTCACAGTAGGCAAATGCTTGTGTCATGAAAGCGGAAAATGGTCGACACGGCCGGGATTCGAACCCACGACCTCCGCACGAAACAGTGCGAAAGCCGGCGTGTCGTAACCGCTGGTCTATCAACCACCTCATTGTTTTTAGAACAATTGTATTTCGAATATTTTTCGTGTAACCAGAGACTGTGTTAGGTTTTATCAAGGTGTCCGTGTGGACTTCCTTTAAGCTTGGGTCCTTGGACAATTTTATCAAATGAAACTGTTTATTGATTTTTACTCAAGAATCCTATTTTCATAACCAACTTTTATATTGTTTGTTATTGATTGATATAGGAAATATCGATCTTCTGAATTTGAATTATTTTTGAAGTGAAGTCCAAAATTCGTTGTCAAACTTATAAAATATTAAAAAAAATATTTTTACAATAAAAAAGTAAAATTAAACCCTCCCCCTCCCCTCCCCACCCCCTCCCCACCCCCTCCCCACCTCCCTTTCTTTAGAAAATTTTCAGCGGGTGCATATCTGGTGTTTGGATTGAGAGAAGGGTTAGTCTCGACTAAAAGTTGAAATTCTTTTTTAATATATTGAAAATATCTGGGCTCCCGAAACGGGAACACAAATACATTTACGAGATCGTTCACATTATATAGTAATAGTAAAGCTTGTTTTGTGAAAGTGGAAATTGTCGGCACCGAGATTAGAAACCACAACCCCCAGTACCTACTCAGTTCTCAGTAATCTTTTATAATAACACTTTCTCCGCTCTTTAAGCATTAAATTAAAAAAAAAATTGGACAGTCAAAAAGGGCTGGCTTATCCCGAAATATGCTCTATTTTCAAGCTCTGGGTCTTTGTTCGTTTGGTGTAAATGCACCTTTATAAATATATGAATTATTATGTAGATACCTATTCTATTCATTCTTCTATTTTCACTATCAACATTTTCGACACCTTCAAACCATCTGAAATTGTAATAAACAAATCGCAAGTTGCATTAAATTTTAAATGTAAAAACTAATAGGTTGTGTGTGACCAACAAATTGAACAGTCTGTATGATTCGAAACGATTTGTCGGATCGTATGCGGCGCTATAAGAGTTTATTATGTATTGCTGAATGAGATGGATGGCCGCGTACCTACCCGATCTGTATCATTCACCAAATGATAGTTTTATACCAGAATACAGGGTGTATCAGTGAACGCTACACTATTTAATGTATTTACACTTTTACAGCCGGTTTCATAAAAAATAAAGGAAACTTTATGTTTCCTTTAAAAAATAACGCGTTTCATAACAACAAAATTACATTTAAAGCCGACTTTATGGTAAAGTCTCGTTATGGGCACTAAAGTCGACTTTAGTGTTGTTCAATCTTATAACACCAGAGTTCATAGAAAATTTCGTGGCGCTTTAACTGTCACAACACTCACAAATGATGAACATTATTTGTATACGGTGACACTGTGGACAAAAAATGACCAAAATAGGGTGGAAAACACGGCAAGACGGGAAGAATATTATTGTTTACTGATTTCATTTCCTAATTCATAAAACATAATAATAAATAAATAAACTTTATTACAAACAAATATGGCACATGAAAAACAATACAAACAAAATCAAAATCATTTAAGATAAATACACATTCAAGTGCAGTCTTGGACACCCTCACTAATAATAAATTAACAACAATAACTACACATTGATGCTTTATTGAGAAACAAAATTGACAGATTAATAGAATTTCCGCGAAAATATTAGTAAACAACCTATGTTTTCCATCGATTTCCATGGTAACACTACCAACTGCTACCAACTTTCAATTTTTTTTTTTTATGAAACGTGTCATCTTAAAGGAGACTTAAAAATTTAAATTTTAAAAGTGTTCTTAGCCGCTTTTTTTAAACTGGCCGTTAGTCCAACCATTAATAAGTTAAAACTTGATGTCTTGGGAAGTACACCTTGAATTAAACTGAAAAAAAATAATTTTGAATTTCTTAATAATCTGTTTCTATTTATAAAATGTATGAGCGTCGTCAATCGGCATAAAAAAAATTAGGGAGACAATTTCGTGTGAAAATCATGGAAAATTTCAAAATGAACTTAAGTCATTTATGTTTCGACAATCTGACAAATCTTTCAAAATATTTCTAATATTTGCAACCATAACCTTCCTGAAATGTGAAAAATCCAAATGTATTATGGTAGTACTTATGTTGAGCCACCGTCGCGATGCTGGTAAATAATGCAAGTAGGTAAGTAATAAACCTTTAAATTATAATGTCTTTCCATAATATATAAAGTAGACACGTATTTTTGCCTAAAAAGTAAATTTTATTTACGCTGTTCTCGTAACAATACACGCTGAATCACTTTGAGATACTCTGAGAGTATAGGTATGTCCGATAATGGAAATACATAATACCTACAGAACAGCGATTTGCTGAGTTGATCGTTGTTACCTATAGTTGCTTCTGTGCTTGCTCTGCAGTGGTCGTTGGTAAGAAAGGGCAATTATAAACGCGGCGTTTACTATTTATAAAAAAAAAACCTTAAAATAAATAATAAATAACAACCCTTATGATATAACTTCTATAGATTACAAATGAATTTAAAATTTTGTGCGTATTAAAAAATTTCATCGAAGTTTCGTGTGTACCTAAACATTTGGATAACAAAATAGCAAAGGTGAGCATCAATTTAAAAGATTTATTTTTTGTTTCATTTTTTTGTTTGATAATAATTAATGAAAGTACCTATATCGCTCATTTAATTTAACTCACCGCACTAAAAACTGCAAACTCTCTGAAAAGATATAAAACAATAAGAGAAGATATTTCTACAGGGATCGTAAGTATGTACATATCAAAAAAAAATATTACATCAGCTTATGTAGGTGTACTTATACATAGTTTTTCCAAAGTATAGAGAGTGAATTATTTTTGTATATTTCAACAATTAACAACCAAGTATTACGATATAATTAGGTACATCGGATTTGAGGATGGCAGAAAAACTTACTTAAGCTCCTTTCTATGCAAATTATGTAAGTGAGAAAGAATGTTCCTGAAAAATTATCGGCTATTCCATTCCTCTTTATCCAAAGCAGTCCTTTTCAGTGCCTATAAGGAGAGATAACAGATGTGTCCCATAGATAGGTACTTTCATCGTTTGTCCCCTTGATTATCCCATCGAAAACCTTATAATAAGAAATCTTTATGAATAATTTAATGTTCCATCCATCTTTAGGTCAGGGTTTTGAGTAGCTAAATTTCTCCTTAGATTCTTTGGCGAATCTTTTGTTTATAGGTTTATGCAGAAAATTTTTTAGAAATTTCCTATAGTTCTATTATAGAACATCACCCCCGAGACCTCAAGTCCTTCAAATAGACATAAAACGTCACACCCTTACATCTTACATAGGTACCTACCTACTGTACATAGGTCATGATAAGTGTAGTAATTGGAAAAAAGGTCCATATCTCTGGATTCTAGTTTTTTTTAATTAGGTATTATGTACTAATAATTTACCTACTTAGATTATATATCTACCTTGAACATGAAAGTTTTCCTCTTGATAATTTTAATACCTAACCCTTAAAATTTTAAATACAAAACACCAGCTACACAATGAAAAACAAACAAATTAATAATATCCGAACAAACGTCCCCAAATAGGAATGATATCAATTGTGCAATTATAGAGGGAAGTAACTCAATTACTAATTGATGTTAACTGCAAAAATCCTCCTCGATTATCATACTACAATAATTATTATCATTGACAGATAGACTGAGAACTGTAAACTATGCAAATGAAGTAATGAATGATTTCCGATACAAACCAATAGCTGATATTGAATATCAGATGATACCGAATGGGATCGTAACAGCTGGAATTTGTACCTTGCTTTGTTGTTGTTTCTTTTGTCTTTACCACTTTTTTAAAATTATTTATGTATCTGGGTTCTTTCAAAGCGGTAAGGGCGTAGGTAGGTACCTACCTATATAAAGCTTACAACAACTCACCATAGCTTTTGGCAGAGCAATTAAGCGAGTGACAAGAAAAATAGAAGATGTTGATAATGTAGACAGACAAAAAGTATCTGTTTTGTCGAAGTAGCTTTAGTAATTTTGTTTAATCAGCACCCCCCGATAAATGTATGTTTTGGTTAACAAAATGAGGGAAATCATAGACCTGAATTTCTATATATCGTATTTAGATGTGTCTCTCTACGATTGTTTTATAAAAAATATGTTAATTGAGCTCGCAACCTCTCGGGCCGGGGACTATATAAATTTTCTAAATTAAGAGAATTTACAACCCTATTTTCTCAGTTTTTTTTTCTGTAGAGAATAACGTGCCGAATATTTGTCAATTTTTGCCGACCAGTTGCCGTATAGGTACATAATGGCGACTATATAGACGGCTCATCCCTATTAAATGCCAAAAGTTAAGCATGTTGCCAACTATTTTCGAAATGTAGGTAAGTATATATTATATAACTAGTACACGATCCGTTTTGCAATAATATTGATGCAAATTATCTAGCCACTAGCAACTTTCAATCCATCACTTTTATTAAAAATTCATCACATCGCCGTACTAATTATTTCAATTCACAATAATTATTGTGCCTCAGAAATTGCAATCAATTTGCTAATCAATGCTGCTAGTGATAGTTTCTGATGCCTAGTGAAGGTAAACAAACATCTTGATTGCAAACGGCCACATTTTGAAACAATATTGAATCGATTCGCAACTAATGCAGAAAATTTATGTTATTATTATTAAAAATAACACCATTCAAAATAATCAATAGTTTAGTTAGATAGATCGATTCGTAAAATTACATTAGATTGAACCCGTGGCGCTTCTTTCTGTCTTCACTTTCTGTCCAGTCATCTTAGTCTGAGCCTTCTTTATTTTTTATTAATAATTCTGAGCTCACCAAATGTGAACACAAAAATACACTTCTGACATATCTAACAGTAAGCAAAGCCCATGTCGTGAAAAGGGGAAAATGGTCGTCTCATCACCTGGGATCAAACCTATATTACCTCTTCCTCTTGATTAACAAAGTCGGCGACTGCACAATGCACATCAGCTACTACCAACCACATCAATGCTAATGATCCTTCTTCCAGCGGGACTTCCCAGTCAAGAATTCAACTTAGAATAAGAGAGCCAAGGTTTGGTTTATCAGAATTCTTTCAAATGATTATTGTTTCATTTTTTAACACGGTTTTGGAAAAGAAACTGCCTGTGCATTAAGTTTCGCCGCCTCTATCGCCAAGTTTAGTATTATGAAGTATAACGTTTAGATTTTTTTGTTAATTTTTTTTTACACATCCCGCCGTATCCCGTAAGGGATTGGCAGAGAGAACGGAGCTTCACTCTTTTCTATCCAAGCATACTTCCTTCGCTTCTTCCACCGACATACCATTTCTCATACGACCTCTCCTATTTCTCTTACTTCTTATCTATTCTTCTTTGAGGACAGAATCGATGTGTTCAATTCACGTCATTCTCGGTCGGCCATGCTTTCTTACATACTTTTCCTTTCAGCCTTGTAAATTTTCTTTATCATTCTGTTTACTTCCATTGTTTAATAGTAGCCATCATTTAATTTATTTCGCGCAATACGGTTCCAATAGAATGAGTCGCCGGTAATCTAGAAAAAACAAATTATTTCTTCAAATATCTTTTTAACACCAGGTGGGGCTAGTACGAGTTTCATCGAAAGCTAATTGCACGCTTATAAGCGCTTATTAGCGTGCAAATAGTGTTCTAAAATCAAACGATCGAATCGTTCGATCATTTTTGTATGGAAAATTTTTGAAACTCTTTCGATGATCGTTTCGATATTCGATCATCGAAAACTTATACTAGGGCTAGGTGTGTAAGTAAACATTACCGTTCAAATATCCAGAAAACCCATTTATAAATTCATTAAAGGGAGTTGACATAATATTATAGTTAAAACATAATAAAATAGCAGTTATCGGGATATATGATGAGCAATAATAGGTGCATAGTGTAATGTACTGGACACTCCCATTAGTTATAGCCTGTGTTGAGACGTGCCCAAATTCAGAAATACTATTTAATTTTAAGGTGTTAAAGTGGGGCTAGTACGAGCTTAATCGAAAGCTAATTGCAAGCTAATAAGCTCTTATTAGCGTGCAAATAGTGTTCGAAAATCAAACGATCGAATCATTCGATCATTTTTGTACGGAAATTTCTCGAAACTCTTTCGATGATCGTTTCGATCATCGAAAACTTATACTAGTGCTACTATACAAACGAAAATTATGAAAGAATGACAAAATTTTCAGCGAAAACAACCATATAAAAATACACACTAACACAGGTTGGTTTCATGTGAAAGACGTAGAAAGTGTAGAGTGCGTTTACGTTCTAAGCAAAAATTTAATATGTTTTTAGTGGGTTTTGGTCGGTTTTCTAGGAATACGGTACTGCTATAAACAGCGGTGAATGTGTCAGCTTAGAAAATTATCAATTATGTGACAGTAGTAACAGAAGCATTGTCATATTTTTTTTAAAAGACTGCCATCTTGTCAGACGACGGACCGCTTCCTAGGAACCCAGTACATTAACCACACCACTAAATAATGATTATTAAAAAATATAGGTGTATTTAAAGTCTTTGTTACAAAAGGTCGTGCCCATCGTCGACATTTTGAAAACGACGTGTGAAGTAAATCTACCTTTACCGACAGGGTAGATGCTATCTCTACAGTTACATAATGGTACATAGGTACATGTGTACATAATACGTATAGTGCCATCCCATCACCAATACTAAAGTGTTTCTCACTCAGAACGTAAAGGCACTCTACTAACGTACCTACTCGTATTGTGTTCACATTGGATAAGGTATTAAATTGATACTTTTCAAAAATATTTATTTTATTTTGAATTAACCTATGAATAATATATATGTATGGTTCAAGAAGAAACATAGAAATGTATATTATTATATTGGTACATAAAATGTAAGTAAGCTAGTGAGGTCGTCAGGTTATCCGATGTTATAATATCTAAGTCTTAGTAAAGACCTAGGTATTATTTACAAACATTGGAGTGAGTTTGTCATGAAACGTTTGCATATATGGATTTTAAATAAATAAATCAGCGTTCATTAAATTCCGTTAATAAAAAACCATGACACCCAAAGGCTGTGCGTAAATATTTAAGGGTGTATTTAAACCGATTAATTAGATCTTGCTATCATAGATCCATAGTATTCAGTATCAACCATAAATGAAAGTATGCTCTTTTTCTAAACAATGATTGTTTTCGACATAGTGTAAACTAGGCTTTAGACCAGCGATGCACAAACCGCGGCCCGCCGACGAATTGGTAAATCAAAAGAAAATACACCTGAGTAGACAATTTTGCAACGCCGCGTCGGGAAGAAGCCAGAGTTTGTCATGTGTTTTTGGATTGTTTGTGATGTTAATAATTGATGTTCTGTGCGACATTTGAAATTATTTTATTTATACGTTATAAGTGTACTGTTATAAGGTCATGGGCACAGAAGGCTCCCAAATTAAAATTGATGGAAAAGTTATAGAAAATACCCAAGAATACATTTATCTAGAACACGCCATAAGACTAGGCAGAGAAAACCAAACCGCCGAAGTCAAAAGACGTATTGGATTAAGTTGGGCAGCCTTCGGGAAAATGAGTCACATACTCAAAAACCGTAAAATCCCCATGAACCTTAAACGCAGAGTTTATGAGACGTGCATTATGCCGGTTGCAACATATGGTCTGGAAACAGTGACGCTGACCAAGCTGAGTACAGAAAAAATAAGGGTTACCCAAAGATCCATGGAAAGAGCCATGCTGATGGGTATCACCCTGAGAGATAGAGTGAGAAATGAAGTGATACGACAAAGAACCATGGTTGCAGATATTGCCCAACGTATCGCTTCCCTCAAATGGCGATGGGCAGGTCACTTGTCAAGAGACGAGGCAGAGAAATGGTCGAAGAGGGTTGAAACTTGGAGACCCAGAACGACCGCCAGGAGCGTCGGGAGACCACCACTACGTTGGAGAGACGACCTCGTCAAATACGCTGGGGTCAACTGGGTCCAAAAAGCCCAAAACAGAGCGGTGTGGAAGGAGATGGAGGAGGCCTTTGTCCAGCAGTGGACGGGAATAGGCTGAGAAGAAGAAGTGCACTGTATGTATAAATGATTCCACAAGATTTCTGTTAGTGTTGAGACAATAACATTTTCTATTTTCCTAAGCAATGTTGTTTTATGTTTTTGTTCAATCATCATGTACAAAATGCATAGCTTACTACTCTTCCAAAAGTATTAAGTACCTAAGTCATTTGTAACATGCCATTAATTGTTGTTTCTTTTTTTTTTTTTTTTTTGTTAAACTTGGCATTAATGACACATCGTCCCTACAGGGACGTACTGCCGTAAATAAATGAAAAAATATGATTACAGTGTTTAATCATTAGTATTGTAATTTGTACAAATTAAAACTTTTAGAGTTAATTTTTCAACGAAGATGGCGTGAAGTTGTAAGTTAAAATATGAGGAGTTGTGGAGTTCCCCCCGAGGATGCAAAAGACAGAGCTGAGTGGCGGCGCAAGATAATATAAAGAGCAGACCCCACCATCATATGGGAATAATAATTTCCCGGGAGAAGAAGAATTGTTAATTTTCCTTGTAAACCGGCCCGCCCTTGGCTCATAATCTTCCCCAGTGGCCCCTGTTACCCATAAGTCTGTGCATCCCTGCTTTAGACAAAGTACCTACTCAAACACTTTCGAGCTCGTTGTTGATAGTTTTATGCTTAAGTAAGTACTCACTTAGGTACTGTGTTTTGTGTTCAAATAATGTTGTTGTTGAGATCCCACGCCACTATATTGCTTCTGGATTTTCACAGCTGTATCTGCGGTATACGGTGTGATAGACCATATGATTGATCAATATGGATCATAAAAATCGTTGATCTGTAGCAATGTTTTATCAGATGACCGACATCATTCAGGGGCACACAACCTTTTTGTTAAGCTATTTTTTTTTGTTAAGTTGTGGCAAATTTAAAATTATGTTTATGTAATAGAGTTCGTAAATCGTTTTAACACTTAATTATTGGAATTCTCATCTCCATGATTTTGCACCGTAAAATTTTGCCGTTCTCAAATATATTCGTTACAAAATAATAATATACACATTTGACAGCGAGTATATTCAATTAGGGCTGGAAATTACACATATTCTAAAATTAAACATTAAACATAAATAAATAGAGAAAAAGATAATAAAACTGTCAAGTGCGCCATAATAGGAGATATTATAATGCATTGAACCTATAATTTATATTATATTAATGCGTGAAGGAAAAACTTTGTGACCATTTTTACGAATTGTAATGTTATGTATGTATTTGAAACACAAATTCTGATGTACCTAGTTCATATTGACATTTTTGTTTATCTGTGGTCAAATTGAGAAATAATTAATATTGTTTGCCTTTAATAATAAGGGAAAAAACTTTGTACATACAAACATTTCAAACTTGACGTATCCATGTCATTGTTTTGAATGAATATTTGAAATTCGCTCAGACAATGGAACCTTGATAATGTTCAAACTTATAATTTAAATAAGTTTTGGTCAAATTACGAGGACTGATCGACCACTAATCTTTTTTTCCATTAGCTTCGATTTTTACCACTCAATAAATTTAATGCCTTTTAGGTACTAAAAAAAACCTTTTAGGCATACCTAAATTTGTTTAAATTTATTTTTGTTTGTTATTTGATTTTAATATTGTTGATTAAATACTTTTAGATAACCAAAGTTTGGCTAGCTCTGTTTCGTTATGATCTATAATAGATCAAGAATAATTAGATTTTCGTAAATCGGTAATTATGTAATGGATAAATATAGAAAGTTGACCCCCATCGAATAAAAATAACTTATAGTATTTGGAACGCGAGTATGATAGTTGATTTAACTCATTAAAACCCAAAATACAATAATTATTATTTGTGTACGTGTTAACGTATTTAGAGATCTAAATATATGTACGAACATGGTCTTACAGCTGACAGTTACTAACAGTACAGATAGTTACACATTTAATTATGCAACAGAATTTGTTTTTTAACCTCCATAATTTGCTATTGCCTTGGGATTCTTTTGGGGCAATGATTAAATTTTGACAGGACTGCGTGGCCTATCTTAAAATATACAGAGCCTATCTTAGCATTTGTCATAACAAAAACCAGGAAGTTATATAGAGTCAAGATATCTGGTTCACAGTCTCAAAAGTGCCCAATTTGGGACTCCATACCAAGTCTCCAACTCGACCTCTATATCACAAAAAAGCTGCTAACCTATAGGGTAGCCCAGAACTCATAGTATATTATAACAGCCTTTTCGTGTAAAACATATCTTTGCTTAAAAAATCATAATTTTACGATTAAAATGAATTTATCCTTGGAATTATTATAGAAACTTTAAAATGATATCGACTATTGGAGCTTTTTATTATCTGCTACATATTCAATATTAATCGGTACTTTAAGGGGGAACTCAAATTTTACGTGCTTGTGTAGGAGCATAAGACCAACCCGTATACCAAATTTTATGAAAATCGAAGAATTTTTTTTTTCTTTTTTAGTCCTTTTTCTAGACCAAATGAAATTTTCTTTGGATACTTTAAGGGGGTTCCCCTAAAGGTACAGATCTCAACATTTTACTGACTCATCTACATCGAAGGGCTAACCGTTCTACCAAATTTCAATCAAATCGGATAAGAATTACTATGAGTTATACCGTGCGCACACATTTTTGGCGTACGCGTACGGGTACGCGGAATTTAAAAAAAATGCATTTTTGGAATCTACACCCTCGAAAACGTCGAGAAAATTAATTTCAGCGAAATCTATTTTTTTAATCCGATCACAAGACTCATGTATATTTCATATACCTACTAAGAGAAAAACATTAATCAAAAAAATTTACATTGTTTGAACAATATATCACTTTTTTACCCATGGAATATACCTAATGTAAATGTACTGCCTAGTCATATCGTCGTTGTACCTATATTTAAAATGACACACATGTTCCCAAAGCACTATGTATGTATAATGTATACTTTTTATATGTACCAAAGATTGTTTAAAATAAATAATAAAAAAAAAAAAATTCATAGAGAACATGAAAAAAACCTTGTAACATTATGCTGATGCCAAAAAATAGTAAAAAAAAACATAAACAATACCTTTATTCTCTTCCTTTTAATAATTCTTCACATATTAAAAAAAAAATACTAAATTCAAAAAAATTATTACAATGGTCATTTTCTATGGGAGAATTGCAAACATGCCTCATTTTGAAAAATGCAAGTTCTTTTAAATATGATACTAATCTTGACTAATCTGTCAAATTTCTTGCACACTTGAGAGATTTTCTTTACTTTAGATTAGATTATAGCCCATGTTTTAATGTTATATTATTATGATGTGGGTGATTAAGATTATGTATATTGTAAATTTCTTGATTTTTTTTTATTTGGCGATTAGGCCTACACCTAGTGCCGTATTGGCCGTACCATTTCATTCTCCTCATTCGATTTAAATTCTGCAAAATGGGTTGCAAAACGTTTATCTCGTTTTGAAACTCACTACCTCCGTAAAAATTAACTCCGGATTTTCTTTGACGGTATCTTCTGAACTGCTGTCTTACAGTCATTCTCTCCCATACAATAAACAAGTGTAATTAATTATTACAGTTCTTTATTTGGCCTATCCATTTCGTTCATCTCTCTAGGATCATCTTTATGGTTGCCTAACTTCTTCGAGATTTGATTCCTTAAGGAAATTCTTAGGATCCATTGCGTATCAAAATATCTCAACCGTTCCAAAGCACGTGCGCTTCCAGTATATAATAGGCACAGTCTCCAGTTTACCTACAGCATGCCAGTCTATACGCAAGACTGTTTTGATCACATCTTATATAACATCATTATTGGCTCTTTTATGTACTCGCAGACCCAGCACTTGTCTGATCAACTAAGTAGGTACTAGTAAGCATATGAACACAGAACAGTAATCACTATAGCTTCAAAGAATACCGTACATACATACACACAAAACAGTGGGGCTAGTACGAGTTTCATCGAAAGCTAAGTGCACGCTAATAAGCGCTTATAAACGTGCAAAGAGTGTTCTAAAATCAAACGATCGAATCGTTCGATCATTTTTGTATGGAAAATTTTCGAAACTCTTTCGATGATCGTTTCGATATTCGATCATCGAAAACTTATACTAGGGGTACAGTGTTTCTAAAGTATGCAGATGAACATAAAATAATTAATCTTTTTCAGGTTTATTAACAAAAAATAGGATCCTTCAATATAAAAACCAATGCACTTTGTTCTACAAGCATGGACACAGTTATCGTCTTCTTCGAATGGGATGTTTTTTTTTTTCATTTTCTGCCACTAGAGGCGCCCTTGCTAATCCGGTCTATTGTCAAATTCAGTTCTGCCAAAGGGGGCGATTTACTGCCATTTGGGCTATTTGGAACGAGAATATGCGACGAAATAATCTAAAAGGCGACAGGTAGCCACTTGGGTTACTTCCCTTTTAGCGAATTTTCACCTTTCGGATACTAAATTACCTTTTTTAGTGAACTCCCACCTCTCTTCGGATACTAAAATTTTCGGAATGACCGCATACCAAATTTTCACTACTTTGCGTTTGAAAAACGGCGTTGGCAACACTGGTCAAATTAACGTTTATAACCTCAACCATATGTTTAGAATAATCATTGTACATTTCTTTTTACATACTATTACAAATAAAATAATTATTTATCTTGTTTTATTTTTCATACACCTACCTAAATACAAATGAAAAAATACCGTAAAAGAAAACAATAAAACAAGAAGATACAGAACAGCACCACTGAGACTTATTCTCAAAGAACAGTTCTGCAAATCTACCCTTGAAGACAAATACATACCTAGTGCTTTTGTTTGTGTGTAGTGTAAAAGGACACAGTATGGTTTACCTCCTAGAAAAAGCCACTTTTGCAATCATCAATAATTAAAACGTTAAAAACGGTATGTTTGACAGCTTTCATAATTTGACAATAGACCTGATTAGAAGCGCTGCCACCTGGTGTGTCTTGTCGGAAGCTCCCCAGAAAACCTCCCGTTAAAAGGAAGTTCAACGCACAATCAATGAAACTCAACCACAACTTTTGCAAAAATTTTCGGCAAATGTTGGCTCAAAAGAGTGCGCTGCACCAGAAAAGCAAAGAAGGGTATTTAATGCCTTGTAGGTACGCAATATTTCAGACGTAGTTCTACCCTTTGTGCTTTGCAATTTAATAAAGAAAATACAATTTAAAGACACAAAAAATGGATAATGTGTGTATATTAAAGGATTAAGCTAAATCCATAAGATATCTCTGAGTGTCTTGTTGGTTGTTGGCCTGAGTTCGAACTAACCAAAAATCCATTCAGGGTTTAAAAAATTTATCAATTCAATCGTCAAACTAACCCCATACCCCTATTTTAGAATTAAATGAAGGTCGACTTCTATAGATTTTAAAACCCTCTTTTTGAAAAAAAAATACAGGGTGCTTTTATAACACTCAACACTCTTTCTTTTTCTTGTGTATTTTATTGTACTACCAGAAGCAATAAAAAATTTAGGTATAGATTATTCAGCATCAAAAAAATTTAAAAAAATATATACCTAGGTATGTAATTATTAAATTTTTTGGAAACATAGATTCAATCGTCAATCCAGTTGCGATCTCGGCTACACCGTTCTGTATGATTAGGTAGGTACTTGTTATATTGGTCTCTACTACCGCTTTGACTTTCATCTACAAGTTCAAGTTGTCGTCCACTCTCTGGTTTGCTTACACTTGGCTGCAATGCAATGTTTACACGATCCGATTTACCGATCCGGGCTGCCAGGGCGCCAACGTGAACAAATAAAATTCCCGTTTGATTTCTGGTCGGGTCATCAGAATTTGATTAAATTTTATTCACTTCCTGTCTCAATTGAGAAGGTCTGTTGAATTATTTATCTATTATCCAGCAAACCAATTATTTGTTGTTTGTAACATGTTTAAATTTTTCCAAATTTCTAATATAAATGTTCTAGCTACATGTAGGTAAAACCATAAACATATGACTGTTGAATCTCATTGGTTGAAATGAAAATATGTAAATAATATGCCTATGTACTACATCATTTTTAATTAAATCAGTAAAGATATACGCACTGCGGCACTTGGCGATTGCAATAATAACTCCGTTTTATTTTGTAAAGAGCCAAATTTAGTTCACTTTGAATTAGACTGAGGTTAATTCAGATTCTAGATAAAACCATCATAGCGAATCGCATCTATGTCAGCAGACTTCTCCATGATATTACCAACATAACTACGTATGTACCTAGCTCATTCCAAACATTAGACTGTATTATATAGGCATGTAGGTAAGTACCATAAACCATAGATTATAATCAGCATGCTTGCAATTTCTTAATTACACAGATATTTGTCTATTGCGAATGAATCACCATTGTTTTTGGTCTGTTTTCTTCGTAACAATACCTACCTAATGAATAAATTAGTATGTTGGTATCTAAGTACTAAAGTTAGGTAGGTACAAATATTTCCTTAAACAAAAGAACCATAGACAATCGATATACAATCAAGAATGTGTCTGTATAATAACTACCTATTTCTTTAACAACTAAAGCCCGAAATTCTGCTGCCCAATGAATAGATACTTCTTTGCCTACCGTCCATCCACTGAAGAATCGTCTCTCTATTTTGTTCAATCACTTCTCTTTTTCGCTACTCGATCAGTCTCTCCCGAATCAAAGATGGATGGATATCATAGCTTTAGTATACCTACCTACTACTATCAAAATAAATTGTTTTTTTTTTATTCTTCTAATAATTTCAATGAAAGGTACCTACTACACTCTTAAATACTCCAAATATTATTATTACTGATTAATTTATTATTATTATTATTGTTTAGTGTCCTTTTTCTTCATCTTCCCTTTCTGTGCATAGTTGACAAATCTCACTTTAATTAATTAATGTGTTATGTAACCGCTTTGATTATTTATTCCGCTATGTTATGATCTCTATTATTTTTATCTCTTGATTATAAGATTTAATCACCTGTTTGTATGAAATTTGGTAGTTGAGGTGCTTCTTTTTTGTTTTTTAATTGTTAAATTGTGTTGTGTTATATTCGCTATCCTCGATACAGGTTTACACCTAGTGAGGTAGCATTTTCCTTGTAATTTATTTTGTAATGTTTATTAGTAGATATAACTTATGTAAGCAGATATGATTACTTATAATGTGATTTCGAGTAAATAAATAAACACGATGACTTAAAGTAAAATAACGTTTTAAATGCAGCTGTCATCGGCCTTTTGAATCTCGCATACCAAGTTTGAATATTGATTACTTACCTTCCGCAATCTAACAAAACATCGAAAAAACTACAAACAGATACTTTTATTGTTAATAAAATAAATATGTGGAAAATATCATCCCTCCCAAAATTATCCAGGGATTGAACCTAAAGAAAATAAAATAATAATTGCATCGTAATAGGTAGGTACGCGAGCGCGGCAAATAACATTAAGAATAAGGGGTCTATATTGATTTAATAAAATAAATAAATAAAAATAAATTTAAAAAAAATGCAAGACAGACTAAAAATTAACGGAGTCTTCATGCACAAATGCGCTTCGTAGAAAACTTGGTCATCTTTGCACGAAGCCTTATGGATTCCCTTTAAAAAATGAAGCTGTAGAAAACCTGGGTAGTGAGTACGTAACTTTTGCTATAGCACGACTAACCACACATCAATCTAACTACTCATAACCACGACTTAACTACATTAGTAGTTAGCGCGAGTACGTAACGCGATAACGCAATGTAGTTAAGTTTTAAGCCGGAAATAGTAAGGTTTGCCAACATCTAACACAAAAAAATGTTTTTTCATTGTATTTTTCAATGAAGAAACTTGTGGCGGCCATCATTATTTGACATTTTTCATCAAATATATAAAAACAGTTATGATTTGTGGAATTTTAATAATTTTAAGAAGTAAATACACTTGATGTTTTCTGATACTCTTTGAATACTCTTTTATTTTCCCTATAGATTTTTTATCTTAATTATTATTTGTATGTCTTAATTGTTTGTAAAATATTTGCTTGCGAGAAATAAAGAAAGATTTTATTTTTATTTATTTATTTTTTAATAATTTCCATACAAATGTTCAAAATCATGTATTATTTTCCCTTTCGTCTGCTAATTTTTCTACAAGCTTGAGTTGTTCCAATCGGCTGACATAAAAAAAAATATCTTGTCGATAACAAATCCCAAATAAAAAAAATATTAACCTAGTTTTATATGTATTACGGTATTACTATTTTATTATAAAATATTTAATTTGGGAAATAAAATAAAAAATAAAATTAATAAAAGTAGTAATGCATTCTTATTTCCAATAAATTAATTATTTAAAACAAACGATGCAAAAATAATAACAAAGCGCGCAACTTTGACAGCTCTAAACCACATATAAACTGCCTAACTACTGCTAACTACACTGGAACGCGACCCGACAGATGCTGTTATAATAACCACGCTGAAACACACATCTAACTACATTTGTAGTTAAGTCGGACGTTACGTACTCGCGCTAACTACACTAGGAAGTAGTTAGTCGTGCTATAGCCCTTACGTACTCACTACCCTGGACTTAATTATCAACAGTGCCATAACCAAAATGATAATCTTTCTTTGCAATTTTAAGGAAGAAGAGAGACAAAATAAGAACTATAAAAAAATAAAAAACGCTATAATCATTTCGCGGCCAACCGGTTGACGACCACTGTTAAAGGGATTAAAAATAGCTATAGTCTCATCACAGACAAACGCACAGTTTTCTCAAACAATAGAGTGTGAATCCATTACTTGGTTGCTGAGTAGCATACCCGTCAGAGGGCATCGCTCCACTGCCACTTCCTCACCACAGCTTGGCTTAATGACAGGAGATGCGTATTATTAATCATTAGGACCTAGCCACCCACGTGGTTAGTCTGTTGTTGAAAAGTGCAACACGTACAAAGTAACATCAGTTCGTTCATAAGACAAAGTACCTACTCATTTTGTTATAGTTAGACTTTTCCAAACTTTTACGGGATTTCTTCTACCTATATTTAAAAAGAACTGGTTTTTTCTACAGATTTCTTCTGTTCTAATTAATTAAAATTACTTTTAATTGTGTTTTTTATTCAAGGAATTTTGTGATCAAAGTGCAATCTGACCACAATCTTCTAATATTGCCCTAAGAGAATTATTAACATCCAGTTACGTAAAAAAATGTTCTTTATATTCTGCCAGTACCTACCAATACCCGTTGCTGTTAACCTCTTCTATACTCATAGAAAAAATATGATCTCCTGCCATTACAAAACTTTCGGATTAACCACGGCGCAATACGTTCCCAATAGAATGAGTCGCCGGTAATCTTATATGGCTTCCAGCGAGTAAATGCACGTCAAATATGATGGTCTCTCTAATCATAGTAAGGGACCATTCTATTTTTGGTTATCAACCCCTGACGCGCCGATCACAACGGACAAAATGGAAGAAAGGGTATAGAGGGGGCTCGCATGCACTTACTCACTGGAAGCACTATAAAGAACAGCCTTTTTCATTACCAAATTTAAATTCTATTATCTACGTACTAGATATCACCTACATTGTACCTATCAATCGGTTTTGAAATTCAATCAAATTTTAGTATAACGAACTCTGTGAAATGTCAAATTTCCCGCCAATTTTCCCTTGTCAAAATGATAAACTATGCACTTCTGCGTGAAATAAAAACCATAAACTATTAACTATTATAATATTACCCAAAAAGTCGGTAGGTACCAACTTTACGATATGATACTCCTAGTACGTGTTGATTAGCTAGGTACAACTCTATTCAAAACTAAATTATTACACTTAGAATATTAATTATATACGAAACCTCCGTATTCTCAAGGAAATATTCATCACAAGGTACCTTCCTATACCAAAAGTTTCATCATAATTGTTTGAATACCTAGATGAATTTTAAACAATCAAAGAAACCACATTGTGCAAACTCTTATTTACCTAACAGCTACTATTAGGTATTACGCAATTATGATAATTACATACTTTTAAGTAGTATTATTATACTCTATGATACTTTGAAAATCCTATAGACAATAAACCAAAAATATTGACTTGGCGTTCTATTGTTTGAAAATGCAAATATTTGATCGACATAAATATCATGTCAATAAGCTTTGCTAAAGTTTGGAAAACATAATTATTAGATCAGAGAATCTCAAACTTCGTCGTTAAGGGCATGATTGAGAGTGTCAAAATTTATTTTGTGAGTTTTAATCTTAGAAATTAAGTTATTTAATGAAATTTTATTTAGGTATTAACAGCAAAACCTGTTTCAGCAATTTTTTTAAATCTAATATTGGCAATCCACCCCACAATAGAGTGATTTTTGCCATAACCAATCATTATTCATGAAAAATTTTCAGTTTTAGAAAAAAATGAAGATTAATATTAATCATAAGTAATTGGATTTTGTCTCATTTACCTAAATATGATTTCTTTAGTGGTATAATGCCCCTTAAAAATAATTAAATGTGAATACCCCTGCTGAATTCCTTCATGCATTACAGCTTAGCTGCTTAGTATAAAATCTGTCACAATATTTTTAAATGTTTTATTTATTCCAGATGACATCAACAAGAATGCTGCATTTCCTTATATTGGTGCTGGCATTGCTATCAACCGTGTCAAGTTCCGTGCTCATTGCTGATCAGACAATGTCTAAAATGATTGAGCTAAGGTCGTCAGCACCTTATTGCAAGCTTCACAATGACAGGTCAGTGGAATATTGCTGTATTTATAACAAATCTGAACTTATAATAGGAACTTATCAGGATAACCTACCTTGAAGATTTGATAATCTGAGCAATAAAAGGTGCTGAGAATGTTCCATTCTCTAAAGCTTAAAGATCTCCCGTTATTACATTACCTACGTAATGTAATATAATATCTATGTAATGATGAATAATGTCATGAAAAACTATAAAATTTTGAACATTCTTAACACATACCTTTTCCATTATATATTGTACATCAGCCAATCTCGCCTCCTTCCCATGGTTTCTCAAACATTGCTGATATAGCTGACATCGCTTAGGATAGAGGGCATTACAATATCACGTTATCAAAACAAGTTGGACAGAGTGTTGTAGGTGACCATCAGGGGCCCCGGATAATTTGAATTTCGCCAACGAATTTTTCGGCAATGTAGAATAGGAAGAAATTTAACTGTCCACATAAGTGTCATTGTTTGGTTTAAATAATTGTATACATGTTTCAATGGACAGTTCATTTTCTTCACACTCTTCGAAAAATTCGTTTGTAATCGGTCGAGAAATTGAAATTGTCTGATGCAAAAAACTCTCCCGCGACGTTTTGAAAATGTCACGAACAAATTAAGGTGAATTACACCAATATTCAGTTTAAGATAAAAATAGCGTAAATGAAAAATACAAAAAAAATCGCTATAATATTTTCGGGTAGTATTTATTGTAAGCCCTCCCCCCCCCACCTCCTAAATACCGATGTTTTAAAATAAAATAAAAGTTACATTTTATGCCCCCCTCTCCTATGGAACATTATTGAGTGGTCTAAATTTAAAAGAGATCCTACACTTCTTATTCTTTCGTGCATGTGACCTTCTACTGCTCTAGGCGTCACCTTACTTACTCTAACGAATAGGTATGTAACAACTAATAACTCTAAGAATTCATTACTGATGTTCCATTTTTAAATGTAACCAACCACTACGAGCTTACGACCGTCTTCTACTGTTATTTCGAAGGCTGGCTTAGTGTGATCACTTTACGTTAACAACGTTCGCCATTAGGTGGTAATGTTTAAAAGTCTCCGAAACTCCTAATCATGAAAATTCTCAACATGTCGAAAAATCTTATGTGTGCAAGAAGTAGATTTTAAAAATTATTAATCAAATAAAGAGATAAAAGTTGGAAATTATTGAGAACAAGAGAGCAACCAAATTTAAAGACTGCGACTGCTGTCATGTATTTGGCGTTAGGATATGACTATATCCATTTTTGTAAGTCTCATCTTTATTGCCTATCAGCTTTATTGGTGCACAACGTTCTAATTATGTCTAGATTCTTATTCTTTGTTATGTCTAGATTCTAATTATGTCTAGATTCTAATTATGTCTAGATTCTTATTCTTTGTTACTTACTCTATATTCTTTGTACCTACAGCTCAATGAAATTCATTATTAATTCTTCAAAACTGTTTTAGAGGTGTGATACAAAGTATGGTTCTCTCAGCAGATATAAGGAAAGTAAGACAAATGTCCAATGGAGCGATCAGTGATCTTGAAATAGCATGCAAGGAAAATAAACTGACAGTCCCTAATCAAGGCGGTTTTCTATATCCAGGGACTAAGTGGTGTGGGCCAGGTATGGTTATTAAAAAAATTAACTTGTACCTACATAAAAATAAAATACGAAAATTTAGCGATGAAAATCAGATTTTTTAAGTTCTTCTTTTATAATGGCTTTTTAATTTTTTTAATTGAAAAATAATTCATACTTTGTGTTTATTTTCTCTTCAAGCGGCCTGTTTTCTTAAAATTAATCTCATTTTATTGCCAGAAAGTCTATACGATATCCAACAGAAACATTGTAAAACTATTTAATATTTTATTATCAATTTGTGAAAAAAAATTAAGTTTTTGGTGTTGAGGATGCCGAATGACAGTTGGCCGAGGAGAGCGCTGTTGTTCCTCCCATCAGGGTCTCGAAGACGTGGAAGACCCTCTCATACCGTGTTCCTTTCCATCGAGGCAGAGCTGAGGGAGTTGGAAATGGTGTGGGAGGAGGTCGTAAGCATTGCGTAAGATCGAGCGCAATGGAGAGCTCTTGTTGCCTCCCTATGCTCCTGAGTGGAGTTTTGATTTGATTTGATTTTGGTCGATAACTTTTGAATTAAGTCGTTGAAGTTAATTTTTATGTGCTATTAAAATTCATAATTTATTGTATAAATTCTCATAAAACCATGGTAAATATAACAGGCGGAGAAAAATCCAATAAACCAAAGCATCATAAAGATCTGGCCCCGTAGACAAATTCAAATTGGCGTTCGACTACAAACGAAGATTTCGCCAATGTATAGTGCGAAAAAATAACTGTCCACTGGATCATAATATAAACAATAATTATTTAAACCAAAGACGCTTTTATAAAAATATAAAAAGTGGGCAGTTAATTTTCTTCCTACTCTACATTGTCGAAGAGTTCGTTTGAAGTCGATCGCTAAATGCAATTTGTCTAGGTCTACTGTTCAGCCAATCTCGAGTTGTCCTAAGTGTTCGCAATACCCCGACTTTCCTTTATATTAAAGATTTTATTACATTGTAGTAGAATCGACAAAGTTTGTTTTAATTTATATTTAGGTATAGTTTAAATGCCGTTCTACATAGTGTTCCTCAAAAATTCAAAAAGAATTTAAAGTGTTAAATTTAAGTACCCACTTTTGTTGCAGCGGTTTTCACAAAAACACAATACAGTTTATTTTCAATTTTTTTTTTTCAAGGTAATCGTGCGTCTTCATATAAAGAGCTGGGTGCCCATGCAGCCGAGGATCGGTGCTGCCGTGAACATGATCACTGTCCAGCAGCCTTAGCTCCTGGAGAGTGTCGAAGAGGAGTTTGCAATAATGGCAGATACACAAGGTCCCACTGCGACTGCGACGCAAGGTTTAGGAGATGTCTGCAAGCTTTGAATACAGGTATCTTTCATCACACGTCATGTAAGCAATGATGCTTTCCCAACATTTTTTTCCAGGGGTTGTACGTACCTAGTATTCCCATTCAAATATTATTTGGCATGAAATCGCACTAGCTGATGAATATCAAACATTCTGAAAAAAAATCGTTTTCATTTTTATTTTGTTTACTACTTAATTGGAAAAGTCAGAATTACTGTGCCAGAATTCGAAGTCAAACTCATGCGCTGCACTCTTCTAAAAACTCCTTTAAGAAAGAGAAGCATTTCTTTCTGTTTACCATGGGGCTCGCACAAACCATAACATTCACAAGGGTTCACGCGAACCCCCGGGAAAGCATCACTACATGTAAATGATGGAAATGGGGTGCATCTGGGTGGTTCGTAAAAATGGGAATGGGTCAAAGAATAAGTTCATCAAACTAATTAGTAAGTGTGACTTTGTGACCAACCCTAACACAAGGGTTCGATCCCTGGTGCCGACCATCTTCCTCTTTCACGACACAAAGGTTTAAATATTTTACTGTATTTGTATTCACTTTTTATTTAACAAAAAAGCGCTAGAATTAAGTAATAATAATACAAAGCCTTTATTGATAAAATACACAAATATAAAAAGAACATGCTTACAAATAATTATTAACAACTAAATATAATATACCTATACTTAAACAAGATACCTCCCGAAAATGAGTTTATACTTGTGCTTCTGGAGGGAGTAAGTTCATGAAATTTTTCACGATATTGATCACTGCTATTCCATTTGACTCTTTCGTGATAAGTCTGACCATATTTTACAGAAACTGCAAACACCATTGGCGCCATCTACTTCAACGTTGTTCAAGTGACGTGCTTTAAAGAAAGAAGACCGTGCTCGCAATGGCAGAGGTAAGAAAATTTATACTTTTCTAATTTTATTACCAACAAGTAACTAAGGTGCAACTAAATGAGATTTAAATACAGTCTCGAGATACCTGAATTCTAAAACGAAACAAAACGACATGATATCAAATAGATTAGTATGGGAATGTTATGAAATAATGTAATATCTTTATGGATATTAATTAACGTACCTATTAAAAATATTTATTTTTTAGTCTATAGCGCTAAGCCCCGATGAGACCCGGTATAGAGGGTATTATTTTACCTCTGCCTTTCACGGTTACGGTGTCTATAAAGGATATAGGTTTTTTCAGACTTCATTTTATTTAAGCTAATCGTAGAGAAGTAAAATTTTGAAATCAGCTAGTTTTTAATACAAAACCTTCCACTAAGAAAGAGTTTTTGGAAATTCCATCCCCAACGGTGAGAAAAATAGGGTTGAATATTTTTAAATATATACGAATATGATGATTAAAATGATTACACGTTGCATTTAATCATCAAAATGAACTTTCACTAGATATGTGAATACACAAACCTTACAAAAAGTATACGAATATCTCGGAAACTAGACATGGTACGAACTTGAGATTTGGCATATGAATTCACCTATAGAAATGAGTAGTAGGTTGCTTAGCCATTTTTTTCAATTTTTTACTAAAAGGGATGAAAAGGGGCACATAGAAAAAGGGATGATTTTTAAATGGCTCCTAATAAGTTTAAAACTGGTTTTATCGAAATATCCAATATAATAATGACTTTTCAATTTAACTTGTAATTGTTTTTTTTTAACAATTTCAAATTTTCTCAGCCTCATTGAAGGAAATTGTGATCCAACGCCAGTGTTTGTTAAAATGCCGGGTTACAAAGACAGAAGGAATCCATTCTCGCTGAAAAATTTACTTTTCCTCGGAGACAACCAAATAGCTCGCTTCAACCAGGGCATCACTGTTGGACTTGGAATAGCTGTTAAAAACATCTTAGATATATTTGATTAATAATTATTGTTGTAACCATGACAGTATTCAAAACCCATTAAGGCTGTGATATTTAAGATTTTTTTTATAAATGCACAATTTACTTGAAATTATTTTCAGATAGATACTTATTCAAAATAAATGACATGCATGCATAATAAGAAAATTATCTAAATAAAGTCCTTCATCATCTCAGTTTTGCAAACTACTGGTAAGAAAATTAACTGTGGCAAGTTTTTTTAAGGGCGCTCCTTAGACGATCAAAAGTAGCCATACAAAAATCACTACACGGCCTTGAAACGGCGACCGACGAAATATATTTTTTTAACTATTTATTAAAATATTAATACAAAAATTATTCATTATTTATTTATTTATTGTTCATCGCATCACTTATATAAAGACAGTGGAGATTGGCAGTCTTTTTTATGAGCAAAAGATACCATTCATTTATTGTTTTTTTTTTGCTCTCAAAAAGAGGAATTAAATTTAAAAATGTTTTATTTTTTACTGTAAAATATTCTGTTTATTTAATGGACAAGTGCAATATTAAATTTAAGTTAATTTTAATTTAATTTATTTGTATCTATACTTAGGTACAAACTTATATTTTAACATTAGCTTAGCGGTTCAGTTGTCGACTTTCGTTCTGAGGGTCGCAGGTGATAGGCTGATCATCTTTCTCTTTCACAATACAAGGGTTGCTTTCTGTAAGGGCCTGTACACATCTTAGAACACGAGTGGTAACGTAAACGCAACGTTGCATTGGTTAATTTACCGCGCGTGGTACAGATTTGTACAGGCCTTTGAGAAGAAATAATGTGCTACTGCGCATGGTTCCAACAAGTACCACGTGACTGCTGTTAAACTCATACAAACTTTGACGTTTGTCAGTAGCGGCGTGTGACATTCGATTTTATTTATTTTTAAAATTATGTTAGCGTTAACACAGAAAATTTTTATGTTTTAATCATATAATTAGTTACAGTAAAAGTACCTATGAGCTTTGTTGTGTTATCTTGTGCTTGTGGATAAAAGTAAAATGAATTATTATCGATAATTTATCTTCAGTCACGTGAATGTTGAATGAAGGAACCAATTTTCGGTTCTGCACTTCCAAAAAAGTTCTCTAATAATATTTTTTGTACTCAGTGGTACAGGCCCTTAAAAAGGTGTCAAAAGTGTTCACTTAATGTGAGCCCAGGTTCATTTATACAATAAACACTGATGTACATTTATTTTCTGCTCCTTGCTTTCTCACTTATGCACCTAGTACATCTTTAGTTTTTTTATTGATAATGATTTGATTCACTAGTAAAATTCCACTTCAGCACTTACATATTGTAGTTATAGGTAAAAAATGGTGTACTTAAGTACCTACTTATATTAAGGTTTTGATAGCAAAAATACCTGGTCAAGGATTTGACTATTAACAGACTTCTTTTTAGCGTCTTCGGTAAATAAATGGTATTAGGTAAATGCATTTATTAATACTTACACGTGTACAAAAACTATACCTACTTACAAAAAATAAAAACCTAACAATTGCACATTTTAAAAAACACGCAATTTACATTCTTTATTTTTGTATGTATACTTCGCTATAACATACCTACTCATTATTATTTTTCCAACTAGCTGATACCCATTCCATCTTCCGTTGGATCTTCACAAAATGATTATACTGTTTTACTGAAATTTTACTATAAAGATCCTTTCATTATAAAATAACTAGGTTCTAGCTAACGTACCTACTTCATATTATGTTATTATGCTCTAGTACACCGCTATCTCTTGAAAAAAGTTTAAAGATACGTAATCGTAGAGAAATTGTTTTTATTATAGACTAGCGGACCCGTCGAACTTCGTCCCGCATCATAATAGAATCGGTGATTGTTACAACATAACCAACAAAAACTAAATTTTTCAGGAGAGCACAAAAACTAAACAAACATCGTTATTCGAATGCAAACATGTTTTAAAGTGTCTAATATTGTACTTTAGATACTTTTATATATTTTCCTATATTTTTATAGATTTTTTTTATTGTATTTAATTCAGAATTCCTGAAACATTTTTTTCATTATATGTTGTTTTTACACTCAACGTGTTACTTATTATATTGTTTTAACACTGATTTTCGTCAAGTAAAAAAAAATCGTATTATTTATTTTTAAGAGTCGTGAAAAAAGAGCTTTTTTGTTGAAAAACATTGATAATAATAAATAATATGTATATAAGAAAATCGAATGTGTATAGTGTATTGTATTTATTTACGTGTGTGTTTATTCCTGTGAGTTAAGTGCTTAATCTAAAATTCTCAGTTAAACTCCTCCTTTACACGAGACTTGTCTCTATAAGGAGGAATAATAATATAATTATATTTTGATTATAATTTAAATTTGTCCATTCTCATATTGTTGTGTATGTATTGATTTATGTTGTTTTAAATAAATAAAATAAAAAAATAAAAATAAATAAATATAAGAATATACTTATGGTGTAAGCAAAATACTACTTCCAATTTTCATCCCTTTCGTCCACGTTTTCTGCAGTATTTGTGGGCCTTTGCAGAATCTCATCATAATAAACAGTATGTTTTCAAGTATATACTTTTTTTAACGTCATTTGATTTCTTTGGTTTCACAATAATGCTAATAGCGTAACAACCAACGAACAAATAATAACGTACTGCTCAAGCACTACTGATGGATAATGAGAGTTTTCATTATTTTGACAATTGATGCAAAGTTGCCAGATTGAATGTTAAAACCCCATAATATCTGCATGCACATTTTGCTTATATAAATATGTATTTTTTTGTATGAAAGAGGACCATATTAATGTTGTATTGTTATCCAATCTGTAGAAGGACATATTATATTAATCGCAAATTCGCAATAAAAACGATTTTGTAAAATATGCTGGTTATGTTGTTTTAACAATCACCGATTCAATAAGATTGTATCTAAGCTAGCTACATGCTACATCTCATTTTATAAGTCGTGTTTTCCATTATTATTGATAGATGTCTTTATAGATATACAAAATATTATGTTTATCCATACTCTGAATACATACCTACATATTTTATTTGCCACATGGTGATAGCTATTAGGTACTTATGTACCTACTAACATGGTGAAGGTATTAATTATACTAATACACATCTTGGGTTTTTTTCTGCAGGGCTGGATATAACGAGGAAGAAACAAAAGAATTATGCTCCCAGTGGAAGTTCCGACCATCGGATAAATATGTGCCATCTATGCCACTCCCGTCACAATATTTTTAACATTTATTAGACTGACCACTTCAAGAGCATGCAAGCATTAAAGATAATTTCACTAACAAGCTGTATTTAATACTAACTCACAACAAGTTAGCTCTAAAGTAATGTATATAGTAAACACCACATTATTATATTAATTGTGCAAAAACTTACATTAAAATGTGAAAGAACATCTTCTTCAAGTGATAACTTTAAGTTAGAATATTAAAATTTGTCTATATTATAGTGATTAGTCAATAATTCGAAACCACTACTTGCAACGCAGGTAATGATCATAAACAGCAAGGGTACCAATAATTCGAAACCACTACTTGCAACGCAGGTAATGATCATAAACAGCAAGGGTACCAATAATTTTCGAAACCACTGCTTGCAACGCAGGTAATGATCATAAACAGCAAGGGTACCAATAATTCGAAACCACTACTTGCAACGCAGGTAATGATCATAAACAGCAAGGGTACCTATATCATTTTTTTTTAAATACCTTGAATCAGCTTCAATTACAAATTGAAAATAATTAATGTTGTAAAAAATATCATCTCCATTCAGTACTTGATTGGAAATAAACAGTTGGTAGCCTGGTAGTTCAGTCACCGACATTAATATTGGAAGTTGTAGGTTTGATCCCTGATGCTGATATATCCCTATTTTACTTACAACACAAAATTTCCAGAGTATTTGTGTTCATTTTGAGTGAGCTCAGATTCACTAAAAATATAGATACTTAATTAAACGTTAAATTCAGATTTCAAAACAGCTGTGGAGTAACTCCCATTAGGGTATTATTTGTTAGTTGTTGTCAACATAACGCCATTTTGTGTATCGTGTTTACGTTAAAATGGTTACTTCTTGACTCTATACCATTGTAGCCCGATTATAGTTATATTATGTAATTGATTAGTATTTTGTACAATTTTTTTTAAAAACGTTGTTTCTTATGCTTAGATTCAATAAAAAATTGAAAATTATTGTGTTTATTTTATAACTACTCCACTATAAATTTTAGATACCTACTTAAAAAAACACTTTCATATTATGAAATCTGTATATGGACGGATTGAAGAAGAGGACATGTATAGCTATAGCCATATTGATACAAGGGAGCCCAAAAGTGTAGAATCAAAATCTACTTGGCCCCTTAACACTTCTAAGGCCAATTACTCCATTGATTGATGGTCAAAATCAAGAACCTCTTATGAGCTGCATTATTATTAGGGGTCAATGGGATGTTTTTTTTCCTTTTTGTGCCACCAGAGGCGCCCTTGCTAACCCGGTCTAATGTCAAATTCAGTGTTGCCAACTTGGGCGATTTGGAACGAGAATTGGCACCGAAAAAATCTAAAAGACGACAGGTCGCCAATTGGGCTACTTTCCTTTCAGCGAATTTTCACCTTTCCGGATACTAAATGACCTTTTCTTTAGTGAACTCCCGCCTTTAAGATTTTTTGGTCGCCGATTCTCGTTCCGAGTAGCCCAAATGGCGATAAATCGCCCACGTTGGCAACACTGATAACCAGCTGTCATAATATTTAGACCAGTGGTTCCCAAACTACGGTACGCGTACCACCAGTGGTACGCGACAATTATTAAGGTGGTACGCAAGGATATTTAAAAAAAGATTATTCGGAGTTCAATGGGAAGTTTTCTGGGGAGCTTCCGACAATACACACTAGGTGGCAGAACTTCTAATCAGGTCTATTGTCAAATTCAGTGCTGCCAACGTAGAGATGTTTTTTTCAGTGATGCCAACGTTGGGAAGTTTGTTTTCCATTGCGTTGCTAAGAAGTTGTTGATTGAGTTGCTAAGAAGTTGTTGATTTTGTTGCGCATAAATTTGAGAATAAATCTCAGGGGTGCTGTTCTGTATTTTTTAATTTGTATTTAGGTAGGTATATAAAAAGAGATGAACAATTTTATTTGTAATAGTATGTAAAAATGTACAATGATTACTCTAAACCTATTGTAAGTTATCATGTATAATAATATATAAGTGGTTTAATTTGAAATAAACTAGAATGATATTTTGGAGGTTAGATTGTGAGCGACCATAAGAAGAAGAAGAAGTAAATCGCCCCCGTTGGCAACACTGAATTTGACAATAGACCGGATTAGCAAGGGCGCCTCTACCGGCACAAAAAGGAAAAAAAACATCCCATTGGATGACGAACCCATTCGTTTCAGATCTGGATAGTGTTGGTGAAAATTTAAGTGTGAGTGAAAAGGAATCTCTGATAGAACTATCTTGCGATGGAGGTTTTGTTTTAGAAGTGCAGCCACCTAGCGTGTCTTGTCGGAAGCTCCCCAGAAAACAAATAAAGAAGGCAAATAAATATTATTATAATTATGTAAGTACCTACCTACATTTTAATAGACCATTAACGGCCACGTGGATTTTGACATTAGCCGGGAGGCATAAACATAAACAAAAAGTTTAAGAGTTGGTATGAGTGTGTTTATACATAAACCCATCACTATGGTTTGTGTGGTGTGTCGCCATGGCCGCCATTTTGCATCCATCCTAATGTCAGATGACGTCATCCTTTAATGGTCTATTGCAGGGGTTGCCAAAGTGGTGGTCCGCGAGAAAATTTCAGAAAAATGTGGAATATACTTACTCAACATGTTAAGTATTTTATTATGGTTTATTAATAAAGCTTTCATAACTTGGTTACTATTAATTAATAGTTTCATTTTATTAACTAGGTACATTTTATGTGTTCTTTGATCACAATTTTTTTTATAAATATATTTAAGTGGTCCGCGGGATGAATTAACTGGTCCGTGAGGCGAGATTTTAAAATGTAAAAAATACTCACAGTTCAAAAAGTGGCTACTCGCGGCGCTAGTAGTTCTTTCATATCACTAGCGGATCGGGAATGTATAGGTACCTAGCTGATATTATTATCAATTTTTGGCGTGACGTCTTAAGACCACAGCGGACGAGTGGTTATAACCGCCGCCTTTCATACTGATGGTTGTAAGTTCGATTCCCGGTGCAGGCCTTATTTTTTTTTCCTTTTTTTACATTTTTGAAGTATTATTTTATCAACCAATTTTAAGTAAAAAACAAATTTTAAAAGTTGCCTATTTTCTCATACAAAGTTTTCTTTCATGGAGTATGGAGTGACATTTTATTTTTTGATTCACAAATTGGTGTTTTTTTTTTTGAAAAATGAAGATATTGCATCTTATCAATTGATAAGGTGAGGAGGCCGACCTCGAATGACATGGTCCGATCATATCGGTGCCGTCTTAGAGGAGGGCCAAGTCAGGAGTAAAAGGAATAGAAGAGCATGTATGCGGAATGTTATGCGTTTGGAAGAAGCGAAAGAGGTTTGTTTGGATAGGAAAGAGTGGAAATCCGTACTCTCTGCCTACCCCCTTCGGGAAACGGCGTGATGGGTAAAAAAAAAAAAGGTAAAAAATATTGCTGGTCGTTGTAGTTAAGTCAATTTGAATAGATTAGGGATTTGACAACATCCTCGAATGATAACATTACGATTTGAATAGGTTAGGTTAAGGTTGGAACTCAGTTTTTAAGGGGGGTTTGGGGTGGAACCCCCCATACCTCTTCGGACACCTCCCCGAATGATAACACTACACTCTGTTAGGTTGAAACATACTCATTTAGAAGGGTTTTGTCATAAATCTTTTCCTTGCAAGGAGTGACATTTTATTTTTGAACTACTAGCGCCGCGAGTAGTCACTTTTTGAACTGTGAGTATTTTTACATTTTAAAATCTCGCGTCCGTGAAGTCAAAAAGTTTGGCGACCGCTGGTCTATTGCGTCATATTTTTCTTCTTTTTCTGAAATACTAGATAGACTTTTTCCCAAGGAAAATCTTTCTCAGTTAACTGATTTCGTTTAATCTTAGGCAGGATGTTATCAAGGTACAGATAGAAATTATTTCTAACGGTCTAATTGATTCATCATTATTTCCACCTCTTGGTGGACATGCGTTGCCAGTAGATCTTAAAAGAGCCACACAAGACAGAGAAAAATGGAGGAGAAGAATTGAGGGAATTGCTGCATAACAAACCTAGGATTGAAACCAGAGGTGCTAAAAAATTCTAGGTGACAAAGTTTAGTGATGCCTTCTTTAGAACATATTCATTGACAGTGAGTAATTGAACAAGCAAATTCTCTTTTTTTTAGTCGTCTGTTGACAGCAAATTGCATGGTTGAATATGCTTCATATTAAACAGCAACTTCTCCATCATCGCTTGCAGCAGGGACGTTGCCTCTTCTAAACTTTATGGAGTAAAATTGAGTTCTGGATTAACATAGATAACATACTCCCTTTGTGAACACATTTGACTGCATAGGGAAGCAACCAGGTTACAATGTTCTGGGTATCAAACCCGAAAGGACGATAAAATAATATTGAAACAAATTTAAATTTTATTATTTTTATTATAAATCTTAAATCAACGAAAATACTAATATACTGATAGAACTAAGCACACACATGAACTGGTAGGTATAACAAAATAATCAATGAATATCATCATTTTATAAAGTACAAACACTTATTATGTTTTGCAAAATAGTTATTCCTTAGCGTTTAATATTTACAATAACAAAACTAACATCATTCGATTAGAAATTCTGGGCTGAGTAAAAGAATAAATCAAAACTATTTCATACAAGGACACAATCATAGCAGAAAAAAAAACTTTGTTGTTCAAAATATCAACAAAAACTTACAATTAGTATTGAAAAAAAAAACTATTTACATGTAAGAAATTTCGTAAATAAACAAAGAAAAAATATGTCCACCCACATTCTGTTCAATGTAAGGTACATACATTCAGCAGCCATTTATTTACATAAATAAAAGGAATACTGATAATCCTTCTTAATATTCATAGTCAAAGGATTATAAAAAAAATTACATTCTTTCATTACAAACATCATTCAAAATTTAATAAATTTTTCATACATTCATATCCTGTGCCAATATACAAACAAATTAATTCAGACATAAAAATAAAGACTCCTTTGAGATATTGCTAAATTAAGACAAATAATTGATCACACAATCAATAGATTACATTAATATACAATGTTTTCAAACATGTTAAGGTTTGTGCAGTGTTCACATACAGGGAAGTCATTTGAAGAGACGCTAAAAACTAAAAGTGGGAGCTCAAGAAAAAATAAGTCAACAGTCAAATTAGGAATTTTTGTTGGAAACATACAAAGGATGTTCAACTCATAAAAGTAAAATAAATGATGACAGATTGTCTGAATAGAACTCTTAGCTTTCTGCAAAAACAGATCAGATCATCAAATAAAAGTTACGCCAAGATGAAATAACCTCACCACCTTGCAGACAAACTCCATCAATTTTCAAATGAAGCAAATACTTTAAATAAAACAAAAAATATACAAAAGTACCTCAAATCGTCATGTTCATTATTTTTTGTAATTGGTTAAATTAATTTAGAAAGAAAAAAAATCAATTTAGTTTTTTTAGGACTGCATAATATTATTAATTAAAACCTAGATTCATTGCACAATAAATTTCTAGGATGCTAACAACTAAATTTGATTTTGGGTACATTTTTAAGGAAATTATTTACAAGACTTCTCTAGCAAGCATTGTTTGTATGAATGGAATGCTTAAACGCTGTAACAAAATAATAAATTTTATTTTAAATTGATTGTAAAATACTAAGAGTGACTGTCCTATCCCTCAACTTGCTCATATTCAACATGTTGACCGCTTTTTGAGCGTCGAATGTAGTGTGCAGGTTGACCCTTGCATCTCCAGTTGGCTGTCCATGTTCATTAAATCTTCTTATAATATCTTGCTGAGTTACGTTAAAGTCACTAAAGAAATCTGTGATCTCGTTAATGGTGGCCCTGTAGGGCACATTCTCCATTGCCACAACTGTGCCTGGACTACCAAAGCTTTCTGTGGGCTCTGGATGTATGATGGGGGGGCCGCCACCATATCCACCACGGCCCCCTCTTCCCCCGTGGAAATCCCCCCGTCCTCGCCCCCTTCCTCTACCACGAGGTGGGCCACCTCTGCCACCCCTAAAGCCTCTCCCCATTCCGCCACCAACGTCAAAGTTATTTCCATGACTTGGAACTCCTAAAGCATCATTCACAACTGACTTGGGGACTAGTTCAACAGACACTCTGTTGATTCCAACCATGGCCCCGTTTTTATTCAATGCCACAGAAGCTTCTCCAGCATCTGAGAATTCGCAAAAACAATCTCCAGAAGGCTCACCTTGCAAAGTGAGCATTAAATGAATTCTGGTTGGCGTAACATTTAAATCTGAGAAAAGATTCAAGACATCTTTATCGGTGGCACTTAATGGTAGGCCTTTGATAAAAATACAATCTAAAATGGGCTCTGGGTGAAATCTATGCCTTTGTGGTGGACCATTGAAACTATTGTTAGGGGCCGGCCCCCCGTAGGGCATTCTGTCTCCACCAGGCATCATGCCGGGAGGGTTAGGAGTGGGCATGACGGGGGCATTAGGTCTCCACGCAAACATGTCAGGTTGCATGCCTGGAGGTTGAGACATCATGGGATTTTGGAAATGCTGTACATTGTTCAACTGCAGATCATCTGTAGGTTTTGAATCATATTTTCTTTGTCTGGGATCTCGTGGCACATTGGCATCCTGTGAAGGAGTCTCGTTCAGTCGCATGTCACTGTCCTCAGGTCCGTCATTGTCCATTTCATTGTCATCTTCCACTATTTCAGCATTATCGATTTTGGCTTGCTCATAAGTAGCATCACTACAAGGAGAAACTTTGATGTTGATATGCCCTATCATATGCTTAGATTTATCATTCAAAGCTGTCTTTGCATCGTTAGCACGCGCAAATTGCACGTACGCAACATACTGTTTACGCATATCTTTTGAATTGTACAAAAGAATGGATAAAAGTGAATAATCAGAGAACATTTTCATGATGTCCTGTTCTTTGACAAAAGGTGGGAGATCTTCCAAATACAAAACTTTGAACCCTTCATTAATCTCATTAGGATTTTCAACAATTATTAAATCATTTGACGTGTCCATTTCTTCTTCTTTCTCGGGTGAATCTCTCCTATTGGGTAAATACAAATCAGATGCATTGTCATATTCCGCATCGTCTAAATGTTCAATAACAGTATTGTTTCCATTGAGGATCCTACCGCTTCTTTTTAAACCTTCAAACTTATCTTGAGGCGAACTAAATCGAACAAATGCTGTTCCTGTATATTTGCCATACTGATCATTGATTAGTTTCAATCCACTGCTAGGTATGAATAGTCCGCTAAAGAACCTTCTGATATCTTTGTAAAGAGTCCTGTCAGATAGATTAGAAACTTTAAGACAGGAATTCTCTACCACTTTAAAATTAGTTGTCCTAAATGGACGGTCTGAACGGTTGTTAAATGGTCTTGAAAATCGTGAATGTCCTCTGTTGAAGCGCCCCTCACCACCATGGTTTCTCCTAGAACCATAGCTGTCGTTAAAGTACTTATCGTTGCTTTGAAATGAATTGGGGTTGCGTCTGTCACCCATTTCCTTATTACGGTTGTCACTGTCCTGAGGAGGCATCGCATTGGGAGGCACAGAGTTATTCATGTTCATCATCGCATTGAGATTAGGATTGGGCATAACACCCATAACTGGATTGGCAGCTACCATCTGTGGTGGCATTTCTGAATCCCATCCTGCCGGTCTATTATTTTGGTTGAGATAAGGGTTCATGACGTTCGGACCAAGAGCTTGTGTTTGCCCAGAAATTTCAGCACTAGTGGCCCATCCCCCAAAACGAGTTTTAGGTTCCGTATTAGGACCATTAGGTCTGCTGTTTGGAGGTTTGACTCCAAATGGAACTTTTGGATCCTTGGAAGCGTCACCTTTCTTGTATCTTTCACTCCTTTCTTTGCTACGATCTCTATCCCTGCTATGAATATTTCTATCTCTTTTCCTATCCCTCCTATCTCTACTTCTACTACGCTCCCTTCGCCTACGATCTCTATCCCTTGATCTATCTCTGGATCTTGTTCTTTCCCTTTTATCTTTCTTACTATCCCTACTGTTGCGATCTTTTTTGTGCCTATCACGAGATATAGACCGGGATCTTCTACGATCAAACTTGGAATCCTTGTTGTTTTTTGACGCATCTTTCAACTGTTCTTGTCCTTGTTGAAGATTAGTATCATTAGATTTAACAGCATTCGCTGCTAAAACATTGTTTAAGGGCAAAGCTGGCACTTGCAATTGTTTAAGATTTTGTGCGAGTAAGCCAGTTATACTTTGAGGTATGGGAGATGGTTGAGTTACCACAGGTTGAGCAGGAAGGGCTGGCTGCGAAGACATCTGCATGAATGTGACTGCCTGGCGCGCTGTCTCGATGACCTTCAACATCTCGGAGCGGGAACTGAGCAACAGTTTAACTTGCACTTCCTTTAATCTTCCACCGTTATTCAGCATAGCTTGTCTAGCGTCTTCATCAGTGCTATAAATAAGGTATTAACATCCACTTAGAACATTTATCACTAACAGAATATTCATAAAAATCCAAATATAGTAGGTACTCAGGTAGATGAAATAAATATAAGTCTCTCTATAAATTATTAATACTTATACCAATAATTTACTCTACGATAAAGAAGGCAAAGATTTTTTAATTCCCTCTTTAGAAAGAAACTCAAACGACTACAAATATCTGGAGGTAAGACATATTATTTTCCTAGATGCTCACACAAATCCTCAGAAGATATTAAAAAAACTACAAGAATATTCAGCCTTCGTTCAAATAAAGACTGATTTTTACAACGGACGCAGTCAAGGCGACCTCCTTGGAGGCAGCAGGCCTAGTAAATAGTAATAATAATAGATGTCAATGAGCGGAACGAACTACCTTTATTAACTTTAAAAGTTTCACACATTCTCTACAGAAATAAATCTCCATTAATAGGAGATTTAAAAAACCTCTCTCTACATAATACCAAGATATCGACCAAGATAGCCTCGCCAAATTGGCATTAGCGACTACTAATATGTAAAACAGTACATACATCACTATTGTTAATAGCAAAATAAATCAATTTAAAAAAAAAATGTTTGTGACAATAAAACAAGAAATAAAGGATCTCTGGAGTGGAAATACTCGAGTTTAACTGTAAGTTCTGGTTCTCAAATAAGTGTATTACTAATTATCCCATTTCAATTTCTAAATAATGGGGCAAACCAAGAATTTCCCTTCAACTGAAAGTAAAACAGATCTGATACAACCTCTGCAACAGAATCTCTAAGAAGACATTGATAGACAGACATATTTGTAGACTTTTTTCCAACTATAATAAAATTAACATGAATGCAGTGGTAGTTGAGATTTCCCAAGGTAAGTACAGTTCTGTTGACTTGCTAATGATAATTTATTTGGTGCTTAACATCAAATATTTGTTGTAAAGTAAAGACTCTTTGTTTTAGAAGACGAATTATAAATTTTAAAACAATCCGTCAATATCCTGCCTACTAATGTAAGCATTGAGAGCCCCAGAGCCTTGTGAATTTACATAGGTCAGCTAGACATGCAGGTTTGAGTACAGCCGGGTGTTTTACAACATGTCAAAGATTGGAATGAATTAGACAAAGCATACTGAACCTGTGGCCCACTGAGCTTTTCTGTTATGCCTCGGCATACTTTTCATCAGAATCATGATTTAAAAAAAATTGCAAATCTATTCCATGACGCCGAAGGAATTTTCATTTTGAACCCTCTCACCTACTAAAACATAGGGTCTTTTGAATTCATTCATCCATTCATGGCTGCATGGATCTTGTTGACTGTAAAACAAGCTCAATGTTGTCTGAACCAAATACCCATTAGTATAAAATTAATAAACATTCTACCCATTCTTTTGATTTGGTAAAATAATTACAGCAGGCGCCGGCTATTGTGATCACTGGTTTGAAGGGGCTGATTCAAGATTCAAAATGAAGGGTTTCATTCGGATAATAGAATCACATTTTCGGTTAATAGAATTAATTGTTCAGTTTTTTTTCAATCTCGACTAAATAGACAAATTGTGCATTAGAAAAGATTTATAGCAACGGCAGTTTCAAACCATTTTCATCTGTGCATGAGTTTGTTATTGTATGGTAATAAAAAATTCGAACCCTAGAACAGCCAAAAAGATAAAAGACCGAATAACGGTGGGTACTTTTAAAGTAGCACTATGACTGGCTGAAGACATTTTAGTTTTCGGAAAGAGCAAAACTCCCAATGCTTTCCAAATGCTTGAATGAAGTCACAGATCTGAGACATGGGACACAATATCTACTTTAAAAACTCAGCCTCTTTTTTGCTTGATTCTTGTCCATTTTTTTGGTCATTCACCTTTCTTAGGTATATAATGCGTAAGTACCTATGTTTGTGTGAAATATAGGTATGTATTATGTATTCTAAATGGCCGCCGCTTAGTAAATCAAAACACACTGGGAAAAACGTGATCACCATATCCAGCACCTACTGTAGTTGATTTTGCTTCTACAATATGGCCGCAGTTACCTGTCAAAGTTCCTATTAAAAACCCCTTCACAAAAATCACCCCCTTTTATGATAAATACCTCCTGCTCCCAGTGAAAGACGCCAAAGGTGTATTAGTGCAGTGTTCCTTGTGTTCAAGGTACACCTAGCAAATCAAAAAAGTTCAGAGGTACACCAAGGATTTTTTTAAAAATATTCCCCCCCCCCCTCTTATGAAACACGGCGAAACCTTTTTTTTAATACCCTCTCTTTCGCCCCGGTAATAGGTACACAGTAAAATTTGACAAGACCCCGACCCGACTCACATATTGCTTAACGTAATACTTGAACGATCCAAAGACAATGCTTATTTTATATTCATCAATTTTTGCTCATAAAATAGCCAATATGAAAAAATATTTTTGTTGTTGAGAAAAATGAGGCTTTTTAACTGAGCACAGTAGGCGGTTAAAATTTGGAGCAGTCATTGATAATGCTGCTCTTCCTTTCTTCATTGATCGTCCTAAGCCGTTCTTTTTTTCGATTAAATAATAGTGAGAGTTGAAGATCGCAATTTGCATTAGTAGGTTGTGGCGTAGTGATAGAATTGCACAGCACGCTTTGAATGTAGAGATACTTAGGATTATGGCCAGCTCTACTTCGTAATTTTTTAATTTTAATATCCGTCAGTGTCACACATAGGAAAGTAACAGTTCATTTTTTCTCCAAGTGTTCCACTATGAATGCCAGCACAGTTTTCTTAATCGGCAGACGTGTCATTTGGAAACATTTCATAAGGTACCATCATTGACAGCTGATATCCTACATACACTAACAGCGTTAAATATTAGAATTCCTGCCTTGAATTTTTCTGTTGAGCTCATTTAAATGAGCGAACGTGTTCACCATTCTTTTCTTCTGAACACAGATGACAAATCTGAATTACGAGTCTCTAAAAATATTTGGGTCTCAATTTTTCGCGGCACACCGTTTGCGGAACACTGTATAGTGTACACTTTGTCAGAGTCAAAATTCATTTAAAAAATATCAAGATGCTTCATGATAATGATATAAGGTCCATAAAATATAAAAATTATTTCTTCTATATTTTGAGGGCTTAATATAAAACAGCTTCTTAACATTTTTATGTTTTGAAAAAATAAACCGGTAATCAAATAAATAAAAAAGAAAAAAAGTCAAAAAATAGTTTATTTTTTCAAAACATAGAAATTATCCTCGACTCTTAAGGCAATGCAGATGTGGCGAGTCTGAGAGTACATGTGGGAGCTTTTCTTACTTAAAATACCTTTTCAATCGATTTTAAACCTTTTGTACATTATAAATTTTTTTTAATCTAATAGCTTTTTAGATAATTCAAATCTGGCATGTTACAGATACAGATCAAATCTAAGGTGTAACTATTAGAGTGGTTTGTAGCCTGGAAATTCCGACTCGGACTAGTACTGTTTAGTACTAGAGGTCATGGATTCAATCCCAGGTCCCCAACCACCTTCCTCTTTCATGGCACAAGCTTTGAGTAGCGTACTGTGAAAGGGTGAAAGCAAAAAGAACGCCAATTTGATTGGCACAAAGAATGTTTCTATGTATTTGAATGGGCATGCGCACAGCAAAGACAGAAACCCGCTTTCCGGCATGCTCTTTCAAATACATTGAAACCATAGAGACATTCTTTGCGCCGATCGGAATCAGCATTCATTGTGTTTTCAGTCAGAGTCAAAAAGGTGTATTTGTATTCACTTTGAGCGAGCACAGATTCATTTTTAATTTTAAAATAGCCCATAATGTGCAAATAAAACAATGAATTTTTGTGATGCAAGAGATAATAATAATAACAAACACTTTATTGGTACAATAATAAACCAAAATTGGCGGGCTTATTGCCTGAATCACAAGAATAATATTATTTCTTTCTCTATAATAAAAATATAGAAGAATAAAATCAAATTTTCTACCAGATAAAATTGAATTCAGTAAAAAATTTCATAGTAGGTATTTTCTTTAAGACAAATAGAAGCATCAAGATCTTTAACACCTGGTCCATTTCTCAAGAATAAAATTGACGACACCGATTTTCCAATAGTTCATGCTGTACTATTGTAGTTAGTGCTTACAGTATCGCATGGTTTAGCTTTTAATTCTTCTCTCCCCTAAATCAATCCAATTCTATATCTTTACCTAAAACGGCAGAAGGTAAAAAAGTGCTAAGTTTGTCTGAAAAGTTGGTGTATGTCCCATCTTTGTGATTTGTGGCAAAGTATTTATGTTTGATGTATAATTTTAAGAGATGAAACAGATGTCTGGCAGAATGTCACTGTTTTGCGCATCCTACGAAGCATGCTAGTGGAGATGGTGCATGAAATATCGGGTGGACACAGTCCAATTGTGGCCTTCAGTAATGAGCAATAAGTCATCACCTTGCAGAAGCTACCTACGAAGAGATGAGAAACAGCTTGCTTCCTCTTTATGCAGAGAAATTTAACATTCATTGACTAATGAATGTTTAATTTTGTTAGTTGTAGTATTGAGATAACTTTATTGTATTTTTAAACGATGCTAACTAAATAAACAATTAGGTATTTACCTAAAAATATATCTTATTTTAGATTCAGCAGGGTTATTCACGAAAAAGTTTCAGTTTAGAATTTGGAACTAAACTTTTTTGTGACTACTGCTGCAGTGTTTGATCAGAGAGGTGCGAGTTATATGAAAGTTGCCAGATATCTGTTTTATCTCTAGGGATTGCAATCCCTATTCATCTCAAATAATTTTATTCAGTTTTGAGAAAGAATAGATGGTTGTATATGGTTTGGATAAAGTTAATGGTAAACAAGTGTTTTATTGCCTGAATACTCTGTAGTAAAACAGTCAATCAAAAAGAAATGTTTTAACAGTATAAACAATGTTTGACTAAACAAGTGGGAGAAGCATTGAATTATCTTCACTACATGATGTAGAGGATGATCAGTGAAAAATTTGCAACGGTTTGTGTTCGATAAGTCTTTTTACTTAAATTCTAAAAAATGTACTCTGATGCAGTTTTAAAACAAATGTATTTGCTTTCTCACCAACAACAGTGAGATGGAAAGAGACAGAAAATCAATTGAATAAACATGGCCCCACCTCATTATATTCACTATGAAAAGCACTTGCCCAGTTTAGTAATTATTATATGACTGATGAATTTTGACAGCCGATACTTCTTCCCCTCAAGTCCCTTCACCTCCATACCTCATAAACAAAAATGAGAATAAAATTCATAATAGATATGTAAAATTATGATTGTTTTCAATTTCATTATTGTTACTACTGTTTACATTTTGCTATATGTTTTGTGTTCTGGACTATTCCGAGTGCCCGTAAGGGCCTATGGAAACATTATAAGAATAAAGAATAAAACAAACTTAAAGTACTAGCTCCTAAAATGTGTATGCGAAAAGAAAGTCAAGATACCCTTGCGTTTAGTATGCGGCAGCCGGTGTTCAACAGATCATTGTATTTTCAGATACACTTTTTCTAGAATACTATTATTTATATACCTTTTTTTCAAAGTTCCAAATATCGCTTCTAGTACAATAATAATGTTTAAATTTTGAAATGTTTGTTCCAAATGCCACATCTAGTATGTGGTACATATAAATCAATGGATAGAGGTGCTCAAAGCACTGCTATTTTTGATCCTGCTCTAGTAAAAAATAAATAAGCACAACCTAACCAAGTTAAAGTTAGTAATAATCTTCTGTATTACATAAATAGTAGGAGATATTATTCTAATGCTCCGGATTTTTCTTTCCTCATAGCCGCACTGTAAAATTCACATTAGTTTTTATCAAACCTAATACTACTGCGCATCAAACAATGTAAGCAATCCGTGTATGTATCCTTGAGTGGGGCTACGTCCTCTCAGTCTGCCTCGAGAAGGATGTGGTGTGACCCTTAACAACCCGAATATTCTTCTGAACCCTCAGATGTCTGCAATCCACTCCCACAATGAATAAGATAGCTATACTCGTTGTTGTGATGAATTTATAAAATAAGCAGAAAGGTTTAAATAAAATGGATATTCGTTACTAGGATTTGACATGGTATTGAATGAGAATAATTGATATTACACTCAGGGATTATTTGACGCTTTATCTGTGTATCAACGAGTCACTCCTTGAAATCTGTGTACAAGGTTTACCTACTGGCCAAATTGAAAGTATATCTCTGTTTACCCGCGTTCAACAGCAACCAAACGCATACATTCCGGACAGGTGACTTCAGGGAGATTTGTGATCAGTATCAGATGAAAATATAAGAGTGCTCTGCATTGCCTGCACTTTGTCTATAAAAGTTTCCATTCTGGCACATCTTTCTGTCATTTCATGTCTATAAGTTTTTGTAATAGAAGTTCCACTCTCTAAGAATTCTAAAGAAACAGCAACCTTGTCATTTTCAGGACAATATGAACCTTGTAGCCTTTCCATCTAAGGCGGTCACATTTTTGTACAATTTTCTGTTAAATAGGATCTACTTATTTTTATATTTAGTCTGAACATAATGATATATACAATTCTCATATGCGTATGCTGTAGTGTAGTTTTGTTGCAAAGTTACGTCGGATATTTAATTTATGTAAGTTATTGTACCGGTAACAGAATTCATTATTAATCACTAGAATAGAAAATATTGGAAATAAGATATTTGGGTATCAACACTCTTCAGCGTTCCTGATGAATTAGCTACATCAGAAGTGAAATTGATTTTTTATTTTAAGTGGCTATTTTTATATTTTATTTTAACAAAATACCTAAATACAGTGCAAATGAGCTAGAAATTGAATGCAATTACTTAGAATTAATGTTAGAAAATCATTGCTAAACAGATCAGGAACCATGATCTTCACACAAGAAATACACTTACACAATGAAATGTGTAAGTTGCAAAAAAGCAAAAATAGCTGGAACGAATTGCTCAAAATATTGACAGTAAAGATGACCAGTCACAATAGTTCCATTATGGGACGCAGTGACAGCGACCTCCCTGGAGGCAGCAGGCCTAGTAAATAAATAATACACTTCCTTTTCCTTCAATTTGTGTTGGTCTTTGAAAGCAGTCTCTATGTAGAATGATTTCACATTTCTGCTTCAATCGGTTGACTTGGAATTTCTCTAGCCCGCTGCTAACTCTAGCCTGGTTGACGAATTATGAAGAACTATATTCGTGGATCGTTCCGTTAATAATCCGTTTTATTTATTATTCAGTACATTTTTAGCGCATTTGTGCTAAACTAAACCAATATTAAATTTTTTTAAAGAGTAGCCGCAATTTACCCAAGTATTACAATTGTAATCCTTCCCTTAGTACCCCACTTGGGGACATACTGAGGACTCAAGAGCTCTCCACTGTCTCAATCCCGCTCAATTTTTTTTATCAAATACACCCAGTTTACAATAAATACAATAACTCTACGATAGAAGTTATGAATAAAGTTGAAATGCAAGATTCTCAAACTCTTTTAAGGTCTAAGAAAACTTCTAGTGTTAAGTTTCAAAAAGATCTCAGTCAGTTGTGAGTTATTTCATTGTTTTGGTGTTTAGCTTCAGTTACAAGGTAACAGAAAATGTAATAATTACATCCTTGGTATGTCTATAAGTAATAAACTATGGTATTTTTAGACAAATATTTTGACACAGAATCAACTGCGTTAGCCAACCCACTACTTTCTCTCAAGTTAGCTTGATAAGAAGTCTCTTTTATTACTAAAAAAGTGTACGCTTCATTTTTATTACTTTAGCTATCCATGTTCTATATTTTGAGCAAATGGCGCATGGTAAAGTCACAAACAAGCAGTTTGAATTACATAATAATTTTGTTAACCTGCTAAAGTCTAAGGCTATAGGCATAGATACAACTTTTAATCACTGGACTATTTGGTTGTGCGTCAAAAAGACAGTGAGAGTTCACATGTTGTTGACAAAATATCTTTTGATTAAATAATTGGACAGTCAGTTTATATTGGTGTGCCCATGGTATGGACTAAACAGTTCAGTGGTTCTGGGTTCGGTGAGTCAGTCTCGTGATTTGGCAGAGATCAAGACAAACACTCCACTCACGTGATTCTTGATGACACACCCCACAAAAAGGGTTCAGTGAATTAGAATATGAAATTGGTGGGTTTCAGTACCTCCAAAAAGTTTAAGAACCACTGAAACAGTCGATCCGCAACTTTTTAGTGTGGCATAAGCATTCAACTTTCTTGTTAATTAACTTTATTTGTAGAAACTTACTCGAGCATTGTCAATTTTGTAGATGGTAGTCAAAGATCAACAGTGTGCGCATTTCCATCGACTTAACGGTGTAAGCTAGATGCATTCCCATTTCAATTTCAGTTTAGCTTTTCATTTATATCTCATATTATCACTAACATAAACCTAACTTCATTGAACTTTAAAATATCTACTTCAGTAAATTACACTTTTAGTCAGTTAGGTACTTAAAAATTTTAATGATGACAAGTTTAAAGAAAATCAAATAATATTAAAGAACTCAATCCCTCATATGTTGCCGCATATAAACAGATGACGAAATTTGCACTGGTTTCTACATCCATACTTCTCATTTCATCAATTTGGCAAATACGTGGATACAGAGAAATATTTCACAGCCGATGTCTTTATTAAATGTTTTCTTCGAGCTTCCATGTTCAAGAGAAAAGTCTCATAATGCAAGATTTAAGTTTTTTATATCAATAAGACAATTACAAATAGGTGTATATTATTAGAAACATCGCCAGAAACACAATTATCACGAAGAATACAATGATTTTCTCTTTAGCTTTGGATAGTAGTAGAAGAAATGAAGATTAATTTCAAACAAAAAGAACAATAATTTTTACAGTTTATGATAAATGTAACTTTTGTTTTTGAACAGAGAAGTAAAATAATACCAAAAAATATATCACTAACTGCACAAGAAATCATGTACTAAAGATTCATTTTCGCGTACTTTAAAGTTCCCAATATATATTATCATTACTCACCCATACACAAAGATACAACTTTAAATATAACTTTTTCCAAACACTGTATTCCCACAGTAAATATTTGAAGTCAGAATCTCGCTTACTCAGAGAATATTGTGTCAAGGCATAAATGAGGAAAACACTACGTCTCTGCATATGGGTGATAAGTGTATTATATCAGAATAACTCAAATTTTTGGCGTTAACTTACATCCAGATAAAAGAAACAAAGTATGCTTTGTTTAAGAAACACGGCATTTATGTTTGTTAGTGAATATTTGCGCAGAGCATAATTGAGGGTGTCCAACAGTGTGATAATAATTAAATATAATAAATAGAAAACCATTATATTTATTTCATCTCATTTTGTCTTTTACACAATTAAAAAAAAAATACAAATATCAATTGAAAAACATTTCTCATTTTAAAACAAACAAGGATTTAAAATGAGAAAATAGCAACTAAAATGTTATAAAAAAAACCATTCTGTAACCAGTCAAGGATAAACGAAAAACAACATCAAATATTTTAGCATCTTTTCGAATATTTTTCTTACATCCACAAATCAAGGAGACACGATAAAACAGTAGAGTGGAGTTGATATGAATGGAGCCTTCATAGCTTACAGAAATAGTTTTCATGTAAAGTAAAATGCCTTATAATTATACCTGAAAGCGATGAACGCATCTCCTTGTTCCCCACCTACTATGTGGACACCACCTTCTGGGATGGACAGCCCCCTGAAGAAGTTCCTTATGTCCATTGCATTTGCAGACCACGGCAGATTCTGCAGTCGGATTATTACACTCATCCTGACGATCTTCTTTTATACAAACCTATAAACCAAGAATTTTATGTTCGAAACTTTCATCTTTTACATATTGAAAACAAGTCAAGTTTTTATAATTCAAAATACAACACAACAAGAAAAGAGCAGTTCATTCATTTACTTAAAATGTTAGCAATATTTTTACATCTCCACGATTCCATTTCTAATTTCAGTTGATGCTTAAGCCAGCATAAATGTACCCGGAGTAGGTTTTTGACAAAAGCCGCATTCATTCTGTTTCGCAGATGGTTCAGGAATGGCAGATTCTTTGCCATCACAACCGACTCCCAGATAAATGAAATATATGTGCACTTCCATAGAAAAGGAAATTCTAAAGAAGCATGGATATATCCTATCCAGCAAGTTCTCCATTATGGTGAGCATTTCATTTAAAGTTTTTTAAGAGATAGTCTTAACATTTTATATTCTTGATTGAACACAATTTGCTTTTCCACATTTTAGTTACTCTGTAGCTGCGGCGAGACTCAAAATGACGAACATCTCCTCACTTGCCGAGATATGCCTGTGAGGTGTGATATACAAGACCTAATCATGAGTAATCACAATGCTGTTACAGCAGCTGAATATTGGAGTGGAGTAGTCTAGTGGATGGATTCTTCGACTCGTTAAGTAAGTAAGAATCTCTTTTTTAACCATACATCAATAATAATTTACAAGTGGAAGAAGAAATCATGTATCAAGACAGTATTTGATCAGAAAAAGAAAAAGCTATATGTTCTTAATTTTTCACTGAACAAAATTTGTTATAGAACTTGGGCCTGTAAAAAACTAGGAGCTGCTGCTTGGATCTCTTTCAAAAATATTTGTTTCCATTACAAGTTCATTTTATAATAATATTTTAATTCTTTATGACCCAATGCCGACTGAAGAAACATTGTGTTAAGATTATTCACGTCAAATTAGTTTGTGAATATTTCCACTACAAATCGAAGTTATGGAAAAATATCTCCATCGTTTTGGCCGAAGGTACTTACTTGGCCGTGGTTATACAGTATATGGTCGAAAAATAATCTATCTACTACCATATTTATATTCCCTTGGACACAAGACAGGGATGAATTTGGAAACCAATTTATAGTTTTAAATTATTATGCAACCCTTTTTTTAATTTCCAATACATACTGCATGAAATGTGAAAACTAAAAACAAGCTGAGCAGGATTTTTGCAACACAAACACAGTCCTTTATAAATAACTGATACGAGAGTATCGCCAGTGAATTTAGGTAAGGGCCAAAATTTTACGCTCAGAATCTTTTTATTCACAACGACAATTACTCCCCTTTCCACAGCCTTTTCCGCTTTGTCGAGTAGCAAGTGTGAAGTGACAATGCTAATTGAATATGTTAAGTTTTTCAAACAAGGTGACCACTCTTTCACTTGTGGTATGCCAAGCATGTGAGGAAGATGTGCGGGACGAGAATATTCGCAAAAAATAAAAACCCGCCTCTCTCACTTTTTAAGTTAACACCTGCACTTAACTACTTGTTACTCTGCACCTGCTACATCGCAAAGTGGAAACACTCCACACTACAGAATCAATAAAATTGAAGGAACTGTGTAGAGTTCTTATTGTTAACTGCACGTAGATGACATAATATGATCCAAAAGTGACAAATCGATGGTTAACAAGCAATACCTCATAACCCACAAAATTAAAAAAATGAGTTAAGTATACAGAAATGTGTAAAAGTGTAACTAAAATTAGAGCTGGTTACTCCATTTTTTCACAAAATGTCATTTAGAATGTTATAACTAAACTGTAATACAAAATTGTCATTGTTAATTCATAATTACGATTTATTTAAAGTATTTTTATCAACTTTGTGGTACTTTTCCATAATGATAATAAAAAACACAACTTTGCAAAGTATCACTTTTATTTTTTATAAAAACCAAAATATTTTCAACCACAATGTGGCCATCTTCAGTGGTGATTTAAATTAAACTGATGTATTGTGTCGCGTCACTAGTGTGTTGTTGTGGGTGTGTCTGTCAGTTTAATTTAAATCACCACTGAAGATGGCCACATTGTGGTTGAAAATATTTTGGTTTTTATAAAAAATAAAAGTGATACTTTGCAAAGTTGTGTTTTTTATTATCATAATTACGATTTTGAAACAGTTTTTATGACCTCCTTGTAAATTTTTGTCAATGTGGGTTAGGAGGTATTGCTTGTTAACCATCGAAATGTCCCTTACAATAATTGTTATTTACCGCCCAGTCCATTCATATAAGTAAGGATATAAACAATGGCATATTATTGGTAGCATATAGAATGGTAAGGTTTCCTTATAAACAGTGAACTTCTAATTATTTAACCCTTAATCACCTGATTTCAGTCTCACAGACTCCGGAGATTTTGTTTTTCAAATTATTCAGGCACTGTCCACGTGATGCAACTGTGCGTCTCAGTACTTTATCCTTACCTACTTCAGTGTGTGTAGTACCGTTGGCAGCTCCGGACGTGTGGTAATTATATATTACGTGCGGCCTGTGAGACCGGTGTTAGGAGGTTACGTAAATATTTTGTGACCAAATACCTGTTATATCGACATTTAATAGTTTCGAAAAGTTACAAAAATGAAAAACATGTTCGTCCTGTGACCAAAAAAAAGAAATGTAATATAACTTACATGAGTTTCGTTTGCTAGAATCCAATTTGTATTGAATGTAGTAAAAAAATGTGCTGTAATTGTCACTGTAAATTGTAAATGTAAACAGTGTTTGCAATTTTGTTGTATCTGTTACTTTATCATACCAATTTTTTTTTAAATAATAGAGTATCTATCGAAATGTTTATAAATAAAAAGAAATATTTGGTTTTAAAAATTTTTATGTTCATATGAATGATTTTCGAAGTTCCTACTTTTTTACCTAATTTTTTTTGCATTTTTGTTAAATGTTTATTTTCTATATGTAAATTTATATTTTTAAAAACTAAAATAACCTTAGAGTAAGAGAATACTATGGAGGGAGCGATAGGTATATTTCCTATTGTTCTCGCATGAAGCCGATTTTTAGACCTGCACGAACTTCACTCTTGTACTTTTTATGGCAGTCTGTGGAGCGATATTTGAATCAATTTGAATAGTGCGTTGTGTCAAAGTGACTTGTTCATGATAAAAGCTGTTTTTTTTCTCAAAAACATAAATTTGTTTGCATTATTTTGTGAATTAATATTCAACATTAAACATCATGTGGAAATGTAGTGTTTTTGGGTGAACAAACGGCGATAAAGATAAAAAAATGGGTATTTCCATGCAAGGGTGAGTATCGAAGTTTATTTGTAATATATTATCGTATATAACAACTTTTCTCTAATATTTCATAAACCTGATATATAAAGATGTAATATTTTATTGTTATACGTCATTTATTATTGAAAAATTGAATTAAAAATAGTATTTTACTTAAAATAATGATTTGTTGTGTGTATGACATTTTATGTGTAGTGACGCCAAAACGGCTCATCGATGTTATAATCGAATAATTATTTTTGATAATTTTTTGACCCGTAAAGCTTTACTTATCGATATTGAATTACATTTGTATATTTAAAATAAAATATGTATATGTATATTATATTTATCTTTCTGTGAAAAAATAGTAATTTCGTACGACATAATGAGCTATTTGTTAGCTTGATTCTGTGTAAACATTTTAGTATATCATGACAGAAAACAATATTGAATGTGAATTTAAATGATACACTTGTCTTATTTTCTAACTGTTTGTATGTTTTAAGATGATGGATGATGGGCAAAGGCAATGGATTGCAGCAGTAAAAAGGGAACATTGGACACCAAACATACTTCATGTATATCGTCGGGTCCGTACACTTCCATCCATCAAATATCCACCCTAGTCCTAGTGGATATATACAAAAATTGGCATTGTAACAATAAAATGATTTTTCTTGTAACATTAATTATCAAAGGAATATAAACATTTCCATAAAATGACATATTTTTTTTATTTTTCATAACCTTATAATTAATGACAACCATTACGCATTTCAGTTTTCTAAACTAAGTACATAATATGTGTATGATGAAAAATTCCGCCACGTTTCGACAAGCACTCATCATCTTCATTACTGCCTTGGTGTGAAGCCTGCTTTCACTTGAGCTTGTCAAAGCATCGTGAGATTTTTGATAACACACACACACGCTGTGAAGTAATTCTTAACAAAATTAACATCATATCATAATCTACGTGAAAACAAAAAAAAATTACTTATGCACTTTATTTCAAAAACAATTTATGATATAAGCGTTCTCATACGATGGTTTTTAATGGGCTATGAAATTCGATGTAATTGTGTCATACATTGATCATCGATGACATCTGTAGCATTGGCATCCATATGGAGCCAACTTCACTTTATCACTTTTTATGGCCCTGTCCGCCATTTTTAGGCTTCATTTTTTCGCAATTGTGCTCCCTCCATAGTATTCTCTTACTCTAAGAAAATAACTGTTTTTTGATAAAGATAGTACGAAAATATAGATGCGTTTTATTTTTGTGTAATATGTAACATTTTAGTATTTAAAAATTGAAAATAAGCAAGCGGTCTGCGAGACCAACATCAGGTGGTTGTGTTACTGAAATAAACGTCAGGTGGCTAAGGGTTAAGAACTTGCATATATACCCCTTATTTTTAAGACATTTAACGGAAATTCGTTTAGTGAAAAATATTTTTTCTAATCATAAATCATTATTGAAAATTAAATTAAACATGTCAATAAATCATGTTTATTGTTCCTTTGGTGCTGGTGATAATCACAATAACTAGCCAAAAATAGCCTTTCATGCAGCTTGTTGCATGGTTAAACTATTCTGCGTTAGAAGATTATTTATCATTGTGAAAATGGCAGCAGTTAAATTCCTCAATTGAAATAATTTGGTCTCACCCTATGTGACCATGGTTGTTTCCATCTCTCACATACAACTAATTGCGTGTCATAACGGGAGTGTGACTCACACCATGGTTCCAACAAAGTCAAAATCAATATTTTTCATGAAACACCTAAATTTTACTTTTAAAGAAATAGCTGATATTCTCACATCATTAAATTCAAGACATGAGAGAGGAAGAGCATTATAATTTTTTTTATTCCTGAACCAAGATCCATCTTTAATGAAGCCATGGGGTATCCGTGAAGATCTTAGGTGTTCATATTTCCCGGAATCCACATCACAAGACTTATATCAGACAATTTCCCTTCAGAGTATGAAAATGGTTGGTTCAGTTATAATTTTACTCATAGCAGTATCTATTTCTTATCTCCATCTCTTTTTAGATCATGGCACAAATCGTCCCTGGTTGGACGCAATGCCAATAATTTAAAAAAAAAAAATCTGTTTTTAGACGTAAATATTTCAGTTTTTAACTAAGTCAAAACAGTTTTAAAGTAGTCATCTCAAGCATATCTTTTTAGATCTTGTTTAAATGTATTTTGATAGGAAAATATGACTGATTTGCAATAAGACATAAATATAAGTCATACCTAATGCGTCATAGCAGTTGCATTTAAGCACAGCTCCCACTACTGTTATTTAAGTTGAATATCGAATATAAGTACCTAACTAGGTGTCTGAACACCAAAAAATTTATCAAGTCGCTCACTCACTAAACCTAGTTTTAGTTGAACTCTTCATTTGGAACAAAAATGACAGCTAACTTTATTGTGTTGCTATGAAGTACGATAATTATTCACAAGCTCCTCTCACTTACTAACAGCTTTCCAAAATAATATCATTGCTTTTTGGGTGGTATTATAGCTAAGTGGGCTTTCGTCAATCATTTTTTTATTGTGACGTTTTGTTTTAAAATGTCAATGCGTAATGATATCTCAATGTTCAGATGCATTTGCTAAGAAAAATTAAAGAACATATCTAAATGCGATCAAAATTTACTAAATCTGGGCAACCAATAATCTATCCATAGTCCCCTTGAGATGCCTACAGAGACAGAAGCAGGAAAAGAAGAGCTCTTCACCACCCTCCATCTTTCCCAGTGTGCACTACCTCCTCCCTTAGCTCTGATTTGAAGGAGTATAACATAATGAGAGGGTCTTCACCATCTCCAGGATCCTGATGGGAGGGATAACAGTGCCCTTTTAGATCAACTGTCAATTGACATTCTCAACACAGGACATATTTTACATAAAGGGAGTTAAGTCCTATGGTAACTACACAAATGTCTAAAAATACATGGTCAGAATGAAGAGATAATGGAAAATGAGAAAACGATTGGGATACTGCATGAAGTAGTGATCATGGAGAGAAAGGTGTTGCATACTCCATAACACACTACAAACACAATCGTAGTAGCAGTTGATAAACAAAATATTTATGTCATCGCGATGCACGTCAAAATAATCCAAATTGGTAATGTTGGGCAACTAAAGGTTGGCATGAATCATTCCTAGTAGTTCCGAAGTGACGCGTTCATAACAAAAACGCCGCCATGTTGAATTTTCGTAACACGGATAAGTACTAACTTAATCTATTTTTTAGAACATAATAATCGTGATAAAACAATATCATTCGTGTAAAATCACGGTCAGCACAATAATCTAGTTGGTTATAACGAAAATATAGTAAACAAATCATTAAAAACTTAAGCAATCCACTCTGCACTCACCTAGCAAGAATTCTTCAAAATAAAAGCGAAGGCTTAAAAATAGAGTATGTTCATCAATCGAAGATCCAACATAATACAGCACCTACGAAAACAATCTTCATCCACACCTTGTATCTTTTAAACCTTTTCAGACGACGAACTCGAAAGAGAAACTAATTAAATGCAAACGACAAAAGTGAAACGAAGCTCGCCGCTCAACTCAACTTCACAGAAAATGGCGACGCCCGGATTAGTGTTGTGTAGGTAAATATTTAACAGTTACCAAATATCGGTTTAGCACATACTAGTTTACGTAACTGTTAACGCATTCTCCGATACCTGTTAAAAATTTATCTGTTAAAGATAATGTTACTAGACCGCCATCCATAACAGATATCCACTAACTGTTACAGTACTTGTTATCCAGTACAATTCTCAACGCTGTTATCCTGTTATCGTCCTTAACTGTTAAAATTTTACCTGTTTCAACCGAAATAAAATCAGTAAAAAGTAAAGTTAGATAGGCCCATTTAAAAAAAAGGTATTAAACAATAATCTTCTAATGAAGTATGTCCGATACATTACTAATGGCCACTTTGTTTAAGTGGTATTATTGCTATCAAGATTTTTTCTACACTGAAGCCGGGTACGCGGTATTCATTTGATATAGGTACCTACTTTTACTTAAGTACATTTTATTTATATGATGAAATACACGGGGAGGAAACTACCTTCACTAGGTTTACGCATTTGTTTTGTAGTGTGTGTAGTAGTAGTAGTGTGTAGCTTTAGTTCGTAACTTCTACACGAAGCGCTATCGGTAAGAACACGTAGAAAGCCGATTCCGATTCGCGCCGACCGGCTTATAGATTGTTGTCTATGGTTTCAATGTATTTAAATGGGCATGCCGGAAAGCGGGTTCCTGCTTTATTTGTGGGTGTCCCCGTTCAAATGCATAGTAACATTCTTTGCGCAGGTCGGCGCGGATCGGAATCGGCTTTCTACGTGTTCTTACCCATAGCTAGGTCTTGTTTTCTTATTTTTTTAGTCACGGCGTTGCCGTGACAGATGCTTGGTGGAAACCTTTAGCCAAAGCTAGGTCTTGTCATTTTTTAGTGTGGTCATGCTTTTAAGCAAAGTGTGGTCATGCTAAAAATATATGGGTAGATATAACATGGATATGACGGGGAAAAAAAAGCTATCAATGTTGACTTATCGAGGTTCTTACTAGAATTATGTATTTAATGAACAATAAAATGACGGTATTATTTATTTACAATAATTATGTTCATTTCGCCCTTATCATCAGTGTATTTTTTACCATACATTGTAAAAACATTGATTTCATTATTAATAGTATATATTATATTATTTATGATGAAATACATAGATAGAAGTAAAGTTGAACAAAATTATCTAGCCACTTTTTATCTATACCTACGAATAACATATTTATTATAAAGAATTGTTTGATTTGGTTTATGAGGTGGGGGGGGGGGGACGTTAATATAAGTAGGTAAAAAAATAACATTTTAAAATAACAGATACTTCTTGGTAACAGGTTGAGTGATACCTGTTACAATGATTTACTAGTTTGGCCCATCCCTAGCCCGGATGCCGGAAATCGATACGGATGCGATACGGATATGCCATAGACAACGACATATTTATGGCTTCATCCATAGATACAAAATAAATGTATCTAGCCAACTACACTGCGAAAATGATGTACATTGCACTGCGAAAACTTAAACTAAGTTACTTACTTAATTGAACAACTAGAAAATAATTTAATCATCGTTATTTAATATATATATCAATATTCAACCGCAGATGGTTCTTGGCCCGGGCAACAGGTTGAGTACCTATGGCTTAGAGGCATAGTGAGATAACAAGAGCTTTCCACTCGATCTTGCGCAGTTGCGATGAACTACTCTTACACCACTTCTTTATCCCTCAGCTCTCCTTCGACGGAACGAAATAGGGTGTGAAAAGGCGAGTGTTTTACTAATCTGCAGGACCCGGATAGGATGAAGAACACAGCTGTACCAGTATACCACTATGTTATAGCTATACACTGCTAAAAATAATAATCTAAATAGCCTCAATCCACTAAAGCACTAGACTACCACTTAAAATAAAATAAAGGAATCGTTGTGCTCTATGGGCTATTGGGTGTATATCCAATTGGAGCACATTTTTTTACTACATATGTTTCTAGACAAGATATCCCGAAACATTCAGGTAAAACTTGGATATCTGCACAGGTCCTGTTAAATCCTTTACACACAATGATAACAAAACCCCCACCACACCCAGTTGTGCCAAGAATTTTTCATAAAAAAAAATTCCTCTAACTGCCGAATAATTATTAGGAAAATTTGTACTTGTTTACAGTGTAAAGATGACCCACTTATTATCTTTGAAGAAAGTTTAATTAGTAAAATTACAAGAAAGAGAAATGTTCTCCAATCAACCTTAATTAAATAAAATTGCACCTTATTAGGGAAAGATAATTATTACAATTGATGTGATAGGTAAGTTAAATAGTCAATTAGAAGTATCGTGTACTAAGTGTTTACCACATGTGGCTATTATCAATGCATTAGCAAAGATTATAAGAAGTACATGTTTTGGAAACACATTTCTTCTAAATCACGAGTGATAAAATAAATGCTGATCTGAATATGATGCATAAATAATAATGTAATTACATCCTAATAATTAAAGAAATATCAATGGTTTCCAAAACTGTTGAATGAGTTCAGAATACATAATTAAAACATTCGATACCAAAAAGGGATAAAGCTTATCAACATTAGAACTTAACGAGATGTGTGATTCTCATACTATACAGTCTGGCACAAAAAAATCTTTTAAAATGATGCTCAAGGGGTCGAATAGCAATGCTTTATAATTTGAGTACAGGGCCCAATATTTAAGGTCAAAGTCAATGAGTAGTAATGCACTAGGTTCCTAGAGAGCGGTTCGTTGTCTGACAAGACGCCAGCGTCTCAAAAATATAACAATATTTTTTATTACTACGGTAACCACATATAGAATGTTCTAAGCTGAAACATTCACCGCTGTTTAAAGTAGTACCGTATTCCTAGAAAATCATGCCATAAGTGTCCACGTTCTTACAAGTGTTGACTCCTTCCAGATCTCAATTGCTCGCTTGATGCGGTCAGACCATTTCTTCCACTCGTCAATGGTCCAATTATTTCCTGTTCATGAAGATTCCCCTTTTTAGGGAGTGTGGTCCTTTAGGTATGATGTTCCCAAAAAATGAAGGATGTGCAGCTTAAATTTAGTGGATAAATGAGAGGGGACGCCAAGTTTTTGGTGAATGGACTTATTATTTCTGTATTCAGAACAGTGACTCCAACATAACATCTCCCTCATGCAACATTACTATGCAAAAATCGTCGCCCTCAGAGAGCATGTTTCAAAAGTGTAAAAAAAGCAATATAGCGATACATTATTAGACATCTAACAGTTTGAAAGCCATTGAAATCGATTTAATCAATCACCTATATAATCGTGTAAAAAATAATTCAAAACATTAGTTTTTTACAAATTGTAGCTCTCAACACATAAATTCGCTTTAGTGTGTGAAATTAGATTACGGCAACAGCAATTCCATTATGATAACAAGAATTCAATTCATATTTGAAATATTTGTAGCTTTCATGTTCATTTTAGCGCATTCTTGTAATTGCTGGGTTTTTCATAGTGTCCATAGCAATAATAACAAATTATTGGGTGGTTTACAAGATATAGATGGAGAGTATCCTATACCGTACAAGGGAAGAAATGAAATTACAGAAATTGACGAGGATGATCCACCAGATCCGCCCAGAGAAATGATTATACTAACATGGCCAGGTAGGGTTTGTGAATTTAAATCATTCTTAAAAATTGATCTGGATTAAGTGCTAATACTTATTCTAATCCACAGGAACAAAATGGTGTGGTCCAGGTAACATTGCCATAAATTATCACGATTTGGGATATTACAATGCTACAGACAAATGTTGCCGTGCTCATGATCTTTGTTCCGATATTATACCAGCTGGTAACACAGCACATGGTTTACAAAATGACGACTTTTATACTAAGTATGTGAGAATATAGTCCTAAGAAAATAATTATTTCAATTTAAACATATTTGTTAGTTTTTCTACACAACTAACAATGAAAATATAATTTGCCTTTTCCAGACTAAATTGTTTCTGTGATGATAAATTTTTTAATTGTCTCAAAGCCTCTACTGATGACGCTGGCGATACAATTGGTATTTTATATTTCAACGCAATTGGAACACAGTGTTTTAAAAATGAGCATCCCATAGTAAACTGCACAGAATATAGAGGGTAAGCATGGAAAATATTCTTATAGAATAAAATCATCTTCACAATAATGCAAATTTTTATCATGTATGTAATTACTTTTTTTTCAGAATTTTGCGCAAAAAATGTGTAAAATATGAATTAGACAAAACCAAAGACAAAATATATCAATGGTTTGATGTTCCTCCATATAAATAAACATAATTTAATAATTGAAGCGATTTTATATTCACAAACTAAAAGTTCAGATTACTTATATGAACTTCAGCGCTTTCAACATTCTCCAGTGCGAGAAATACAACTGCTTTGTTTTAAATCACATATTTATTTTCAATATAAAATGATCTCATATTTAGTTTTTGTTATTATTATTGAATAAATAATATTTTACAATTATGTTTTTTTTTTTAAATTAAACCTTTCTCAACAGATTGGAGATTCGAAAAATTTGTAAATACACAGATTATATATAAACTATATACCTAAGTAGTAGGTTTTTTTTTCAAAATGATTTTTAATAGTACCTAAACAAAATTCAAGAAATAATAAAGTAATGAATGAAACACCAAGTCAAATGCTTGTAAACTTTACTCACTCACACATAAATAAGACAGTTGATTATACTCATACTTAAATATTTCATGTCATATGAAAATAAAAATACAAGATATGTATGTTGTACAATTGATGAATTTCAATTACATAAAAAGAAATATTCAGTGTCACAAAAGAATAATTAGTAAAGAAATTTGTAAAAAAAATTCTTTCTGATATCTTCATAGCATGGTCTATCACCTAAAACTGAAATACACTACCATATTGAGCCTTTAACAATCAAATCTCCGGAGAAATATTTAGATATCATTGACTAGAAAAAAAAAACAAAATTAACAAAATATTAAAATAAACTAACAGAATTCAACTGTTTCAATAATAAAAATACTAAATTTGTACATTGAGCCTTATTATCACATTTTAATGAAAACTTTCTAAAAATTTGTTTTTTATAGATAAATAAGAATTACATAAGTGGTATATATAATTAACGAAACATTTTAAAATAAAACTTTGCATATAATTTTTGTGTGCATGTGCATTTCACTATGTAAGTCTATGTAGGTATTTAAATTTTTTATAACATTACTAGGTACATATTTTAAAAATAATCTACGTAATTAGAAATCAATCAACATTTTTTGGTTTTTTTATATAAGTGGAAGTTCTTGGAGTGAAAAACAATATATTCTCAAGTATATATAATCCCTCTTCAATCGTTTATACCATTGAAACAAAAACCAGTATATTGAGAACGTGGAAGACAATATATTTGTTTCCAATAAAAAATATTTATTCCATTTACAATTATTATTCTTCATAACAGAAATAGAAGAACTCCGTACGCACAAAGTTTTCAAACGTAAAAATTTACCAATTAAAATGGAATGTAATGATTACATTGATTTAAATGTATCGAGCACATACTAGACGCGATGGGACATTCAGAACAAAATTGTCAAAATATTACGTCACATTTTTGTTAATGAGGTACAGAGGTGAAGGAAAAGTAGTAACAATGTAAAAAAAATAATCACAGAATAAATAAATGTAAGTATCTATCTCCTTCAAAGCAGAGCTGAGGGATTTAGATATGGTGTGGGAGTGATTAAAGTCGCGCAAATGTTCTTGTTGCCTCCCTATGTCCCTAAGTGGGGTCAAAAAGGGAGGATTGGATTGGACTTTTGAAAAAAGTTGTCTAAATTTGATATAAGTTTATATTGCGCAAAGACCCTATTTTATGAGGAGATGCAGTTTCTAGTACATAGATAACAATAATTCAATGGATAATTTGGTAATTTAAAGTATACTTTCTTAAAAATGAATCTATTCCTTTAAAATGTCACGGCAGTACATGATTTTCAAATATTTCACAATTCCCTTCAACATTTCAGCTATGGGACATTAAATGATTTTATTGTTAAATAATGTTCATGATTGTATATTTAATGTTAACTAAGGAAGTACCTATATAGTGTGATTTCATTTGTTTTGTATTTTTAACACTAGTTTAACATAGATATAAATGTTAATAAAAAGACAGATAATATCCTCATTAAACATGTATTCGGAACATTTCTATAGATAAACTACCTGATTCATTTTATCATTATTGACAAGAGAAACATTTAATCCTGAATAATTATAAAAAATATTGTAATTATAACTTATTAGAATACCTTCCTTTTTACATAATTTTTAATTAATATAACTATTAAATTACAAACATGTCATTTTAAATACAAGGTCTATCCAATTATTCATGCGTTTTACGGTAACAAGGCTAATAGATAATTCTTTTTGCTGAAGGTGCATGCTTTTGAGTATTCATTATCAAATATCGTTTTTATTAGTATCCTTTTAATTTTGAATTTAATATACTTAAATAAAGAAGCCAAAGTAATTGTAAGTATCAAATAATATTATGAAGTATTATTGTGTTTAATAAGTTTAAAGAATATAATTAAGATTAATTGTCAATTAAATTGATGTTGATATTTGATAAATATATTACCATATCAAATAAATTTATCAAAATCTTTATAAATTAGAATTTTGGTTTAAATATGAAGACTGTATTTTGATGGGTTTTGTATTTTAACACAATGCTTACATAACTCAGAATGAATATAAAATCATACTGCTTGACTATTTCATAGCCAGACTATGTTTGATCATGTCGCATGCTGCGTAAAAATATAATTCGCCATAACACATGAATTATAAACAATTGGAATAAATAAAAATAATTATTAGAAACTAGAAAAAATATTAAAATTATGAGTTTGAATAAAATATCACAATTGAATATATTTTGTACAACAGACTAGAAATGTTATCACAATATTTTTAAATGTAAAATGACTTATTATCTTATAGCAAATAACATTTAAACATTCGTTGACTATTATCACAGGCAAGCCCCATGAAAAAAAAACTTATAAAGAAAGAAAGAAAGAAAAAAAAGAGAAAAGAAGGATAATGTATTACAGTAGAAGTCCATTAGTCCGGCATCCAACAGTCCGGAATGCCCGATAGTCCGGCATCGCTCCAGAAAATTGTAAAAAATTTGGTTTTCTCCAAAAATTTGTCTTTAAAGCAAATAAAAACGCTTGAGAGCTATTCGGAAGTTTTCGGGATCATCCGGGAGCTCTCGGTATTGTTCGAAAACAATTAGCGGCAATGACAGGGCCAATGATTGTTGAAAAGGCAAAGAAATTCGGCCAAGATTTAGGAAAAACCTGCCTGAAGATGAGGTAGAGGAGTGGCTTCTAATCGACGATAATGAGCCTGTTGAACAGGAACTAACCGATGAGGACATTATCAACATTGTAGTAAGCCCTCAGCCTACTCAAAATCTTGAAGAAAGTTACTCAGATGCCGAAACGAAAGAAAAGGAAAAAAAAGCTGGGCAGAAGCTGCAGAATCACTAAATAAGTTTATCTCTTTTGCTGAGGGTAGTACTAGCTACAGTGCTTCAGAAATTATTGATTTCCATATCATTAGAAATAAATTTTTATACTAAACGCCAAAAGTCAAGAACACAAAAAGAAATTCGTGACTTTTTTAAATCTAAGTGAAATATGTTTTACAGTACGTGTACATACATTATATGAAATGTAAAATAAACTTTGTTGTATGTATTTGTAGTTTAATTATTAACCTAATTGTTCTTATAATTACCGCCCGATAGACCGGAATATTCGATAGTCCGGCACCGAGCCGGTCCCGAACGTGCCGGATTATCGGACTTCTACTGTATTAATAACTATGAAATTTAGAAACTAAAATAAGTCTAAAAATCTTTTAAGTTGGCAAACACAATAGAACAACCATTTTATCGCCATTCATTCAATAAATGAATTTTATGAGCACAACCAAAATTTTTATAATATATAATATGAATTATTAAATATCAGCGAGACAATAAATAGTAGAAAAGATGAGCAAATCTATTATGCTTCGTTCCATGCAGTTTCTGTCAATACGGCCGTATTTTCACTGGACTCGCCAGGCATGTAGTCCAAATTCCACATAGAATTTGCCAACACCAGAGTCTCACTCTGTCTCAGATCAAATGTCAAACTTGGACACATATCCTCGCACGGATGTTTCGGAGACAGTTGAATTAAATTCGAACCTTTGAGCTGTGACACAATTATCAAACCAGTGTCCAGTTCTAAAGGTTTAAATCTTGGTGCCGAATATCTGTTAGACATCAGCAACCAATTGAAATGTGCTGGTGGCACATGAGGTGACAGAAAGTATGGCCGCGGAGCGAGCACTCTCAGAGATTTTACAGCTTGTAGATCACAATTTTGAAAATGTATAAACCAATTTGGAATCTCCAAATTTTTTATTCTCGTTAGTATATTATTTAAATCTGCCGGCTGCTTTCCTGTGCGGAGGTTAGTTTGAAGAATGCATGGAACGGAATCTCTCAACCTCTCGTCTTCTGACAGGAGTCGGGTCAGATTAATTTCGGGATTCTTTGAATAGCTCCAATCCAAATTGGCATCAGTGACAATAACAGGGGCGCCTCTGATTAAATGGTGGTTCAGAATGTTATCGTAATTGGTTTCAGATACATATTGAACATTCACTGAAAAAAAAAGTACAAAACAATTGTGGATCAATGTAAATTTTAAATTGATGAATTATTTTGGAGGGAAAAGAGCAGCTACAGAAAATAGAGAACTAATTTTTTTCTCTTGGAATGAATGTTTATTTTAAATAATTTGAGACGCACACTCCCATTGTTCCTTGCGGGGTAGGCAGTGAAGATAGTGGCATACATTAAGACGTCTGCCCACATTGTTCGCTGCTTCCGCAGTCTTCACTTCATTTCTCATACATGTCACAGCATTAGTTATCAAAATGTGGTCATCACGACTGTTATAAATGTAGCTGAACTAAATACCTATGTACCAATTGTAATTAAATAATGTTTAAAAAGTGAGTATAAAATGAATAAGAAAATAATCGTATTCACTAAATAAGTTGATGCCGAAATAAAGATTAGAGCTCTTCCTTACCAATGGCTTCACACACCGCACAGTCAGACAGGGAAAGAGTATTTTGGTAATCCAAGATTTTATTCTTCTCCAATAAGCAGGACTTGTAAAACAGAGGGGTCCAGTCCCAAATGGGAAGTATCTTTACAAGAAAAATTCTTCCAACAGCACTTGCATGCCAAGCCACGGCATTGCTGTGAAACAATGAATAGATAAGAAACGCTAGGATGAAAACTCCCACAAAAATTCGCAACCATCTTTGCAAAGATACACGCCTCATAACATTCGTTAGAGGACGGCATATCATCTCCATTTCTTCATCGGTAAAGCCTGCTTGTCGGCAGTAATCGTAAAACGATTTGAGTTCCGTATCCATCAGTTGTAATTTTTCGCGATGTGACATGTCTGCTCCAGTTTTAGAAAACATTTTTAACGCGACCTAAAACTCGAGACTTGATCAATAAGAGAGTGTTAATATAATACCTAAGTAGATAGATACCTATGTGAAATTATTTGGTTGGGAGCATGGTAGATTACATTTTTCGATACATACATATGAAAGTGTATCGTGTGTTTGCTATACATATATCCCGTTCACTACCACACTGAAAGCAACTTCATTGATTTGGCCGCGCGCGGGAAACCTCGAGGTCGGGGTGCATTTAAATACGGTTATGTCACAAAACTAGCATCACCCAAAATCCAAAAGACTGATTTCAGTTCCTTAGAGCAAGAGAATACTATCCAAAGGCAAAAATTATTGATCAAGACGAGGTGGTTGAAATATTACTCAATTATGTAGTTTGTTATTAGCAATTTCAAGATTGTTTCCAATCACAAAATATATAACATAACTTTAGGGCGATAGCCATAACAATAAATTAAATCTTCATGGAGTATAGGAACAATATTATTTATTTTTTACGCTAACCGGTTTTCGAGGACGATGTCTAAAGTCTTGTTTTCAGATTGCTTTATATCTTTCATGATTTTTTGTTGGCAAACAATTGGTGTATTTATAAAAATAAAATAACGTTGTTTATGTACTTATAGTTAAATATAATTACAAATTATTTCTTATTCCTTTCGGCTTTACATTTTTATGTCAGTTAATTTTTTAGGTAGTTTTAAGACTTAAGTAGAAGATATTTTTTCGATTTTGTATCCCAAAATTGTGTCTAAAAATTGTAACATTTTGCCAATATGTAAATAACTTCACGTGTATAAAGATTCTGTGACGTAGATAACGTAACCGTACCCGTCGTGGCCACAGACAGGCTGGTTATAGGTCAGTGCCTTTTCCGCCATATTTGAAATATTTTCAATAATAATTGGTGGTCTTCTAAATATTTCGTGCTTGCTGCTCAAGAAAGTAATGGTTCCTCGTGTGTAACATCATTTTAAATTATTTACTTCAATAACAAGTGTTTATATTGGGATATTTACAAATGTTAATAAAAATCAGCGTCAATAAAATAAATGAAATATCGGGTTGTGAATACGTCATCCCGCCATCTTGTAATCCTTCGCGCATTGCAGAAAGACATTCTGCCAACAGTTTATTATTCGGGATCGTCTCCCGATAATAACTTCAACTTTGAATTAATATTATTAGATCGTTTAACAAATAAAATTCGGCTATATGATAAGAAATTAATGTTGGTAGAGAATAGAACTGTTAAAGCCTTGGTGTTTTCTTATTTAAGTGCATTCTTGTGCATCCGCGAAAGTTAAAGAAATTGTGAAGTGAAGAAAATCTGCCAAAATTCCGGTCCCCACGCGTAAACGAGAAGGAGCCTTTCCACCAGGCCAGGCATCCGAGGCCGAAATGAACAACAAGCGCAAAAATAGGACCGTACCAGTGAGGTAAGTGTACGACGTGACCTAACCTTTTTTGAAAGTGTATCTATTTATTTAAATCAATCATTCTCATCATTTACTTTGATATTTCACGTTACATTAAAGCTGTAACAAATGGTTCATGTATCATCGATAGAATCGTACGTGTTTATATAGTATGTAACACATGCTTTATTGTCTGGACTGGAGGGCCACGACCCTTTTGAAATCATGTGTTCGCAAATCGCCACCCACAAGCTTTAGATCATAATATACCTTCATTTGTTACTCTTTTAGATTTCATGTCTATTTTAATCAATATAGCATTATTATGACATGTATTTGATTTTATGCAGTAAAATATAACTAAATCATTGCTTGATTTGTGATTCACTGCAAAATTCCAACATGGTGGATTGTAGCTATGTTTATTTTTGTGGTTAATAATTTGTTGATAATTTGCACTCAGTACATACCTACCAGAGAATAATTTTATTAAAAAAATCAACAATTCAATATAGTGAATTAGGTTTTATAACTTTCTGGACTATTCAAAATATTCTGTATGTGGGGAAGTAACTAGTATATTTTAAGCATTAAAATATCTAAACTCACAGTGAAAAACTACTTCTCCCTGAGTCCGTATTTCCTTCAAAATGGGATAACCAGTAATATATGTGGATTAGGTACGTTATATTAACATTGCAAACCGACATCTTTTGTTTGATTCCATTGTGTAACTTTGTAAGATATAAGTTTATATTGAATCCATATATTCCAATTATTCTCTTTGCTGCATCCTTCTCATCTAAGCTTTATGAGCCAAATAGACGATAGCATATGACCATTTCTTTGGGGGTTTTCCGGCACTTCTTTCCCATGTCCAAGGTCTCCATTGAAATATTATAGTGACGTATATATCCAGTTTATTTTTTTTAAATTTCTAACTACATTTCGTCGCTTATCGAACAACACCGCTCAACTCATTTTTACCAACTTTTCAGGAGAGTGAAAAAACTGCCTACTTTGGTGATTTTAAGTGTTTATTATTTTTTTTTAGTTCAATTTATCATATTTTTGAATGAGTAATACTACTAATTGCTAATATTTATGTTTTTTCAGTTCATTATAGTTTTAAACTGACTTGGGCGGTATTACACAAAGATTTTATAGACTTAGGCGGTGTTGAATTACAGTATTCTAATGAACGAACCACTCGGAAACAGTTATAATTTAAACCATAAATAATTAGGTACGCTATGTGCCATTTGCTATAATAACGATCCAATTTTAACTCAAGGTATCCAGGAACATTTCCTCTAAGAGCATTATTGCAATAAAAAAAAATAATCTCGGCTTTTTATGATGGTCGAATTTGGTTCACAAAGAAAAAAAATGGTCTATGTTAAGAATTATTCATGGTCTTCCAAAGCAAGTGCTTTCATTGTTCATCACTTAGCTGTAGTTCGATTTCTTACTACACGAAGAGATTCATGGAGGTTTCATGCTTCGAGCAGGCTTATGGACACCATGTTATACCATTCTTTCGACTATCTTTCGCCTTTCCGTCACGTCACCTTCAACTTTCATTCCATTTTCTTTCTCAAGTTGTGTTTATATGTACCTACTTACTTGTTTTTTTTTGTTACCTTATAAAATTAGCCCTGTGCTCGTCCACTACAGGACATGGGCCTGCTCAGTGCTCATGTTCATGTCACTACTCCCTGTCTGGCCATCTGGACCTGACGGCCCGTATGATGTCGTCACTCCACCTCATCGGCTGTCTATCTACACTTTAATGGCCAGTCTGTTGGTCTCGTAATCTACTGTTCGTCGTCTCCAAGTAATAGATACATGACCAGTGTACTTCCATTTGAGGTTGGCAAGCTTATTACCCACATCTCTGACTCGTGTGCAGCTTCGGATAATAGTATTTCTGGTTGGGTATCTTATTGAAATACCCTTCTTCTGAACATAGATCTTTCCATGGCATGGTGCGCGATTCTCATCTAATGTACCTACCTATGGTATGTTTTGTGAGAGTCCATGCTTTACACCCATAAGGCAATGTAATGTTGGGATTTCATCACCTTAATTCGTAATATAATTATTAACAAATTACATCATCGTCAAACTTTAAAATCATCTTACATCCTTAGTAATTCATTTATTTATTTAATGAAAGAAAATTCAAAGGATAATAACTTTTGGAGACTCATCAACGTTGTTTAGCGCTACAGAAGCGGCAAAAGTGTATTCAAAAGTCTTCAGGTGCCACAGTTCGTTTCGAATGGTATAATATAGAGCGGAAGCTAGTGGATTGTTGTCTGTTCGTGGAACGTAAGGTGTCCGGGGATTATCGAGAGGTGATTGTTGGTTTTCATGAAAACATTGGTTCCACCAATTGGCCATCAAGCGGTGGCTGTTGAAGTTGGGGATTCTTGAGAGGTGGCTGTAGATCAAGAAAGTGTCACTGAAGTGCTATTTATGTTGGACTTTATGGCAACGTTGCTTTTTTATAAGAATGAATCTGTGTTCAATCAAAGTGAACAAGAATACTTTTTTGCCTCTTTCACATTACGCTATTGAAAACTTGTATCGTGAAAGAGGAAGATAATCAGCATCTGGGATCAAACCCACTAGCTCCAGTACAAAACAATACGAAACTTGTCGTCGGAACCGTTAGGTTACCAAGCACTACCAATCAATTAGTCCGGCATCTTGCAATAATTGATATATTTCTTCATCTTTATTCCTATACTTCAAAGACCTTACATCCATGGGACATTTTATTCCCAAGCACCTATAGAAAACTTGATGTAACACCGCCTAAGTCATTTTACTGGCCCAAGAAAGTTAATGACGACATCGCGTAAGTATTTGGTAACAATTTTACTTGACTTTAAATTGGAATAACTTGCGATAACAATATGAAACTAAGAAGTCATTTTTCGACTTGGGCGGTGTTGTTCGCTAAGCGACGATTTGTAAGTGCTTAAGACTTTCATGAAATAGAAGATTGACATTTGATTATAGAATAAGAACACAATATCAAATTATAAGACTTTTCATTTGTAGATTTCGATTTCAATTATTATAAACTAGAATGAAATTTAATTGTTAAAAATAGGTAGGTATATGTAAAACAAAAACAATGAATATTGTCAGCAAAAAACCTGATATCAATTATTATTGTTAGCTGCTGTTCGTATTGCCATTGTATTACCCCTTATTCAAGGACATAGAGAGATTGCCCATAAATATTCTTCCGTAAGTTTCAATCAATATTTTCAACCTTTTAAAGGAGTTGTGGAAAATCGGACATGCTGCTCTAGGGCAGTGTTCCGCAAACTTTTTGTGTTGAAGGTACACCTACCAAATCAAGAAATTTCAGAGGTACACCAATGAAAAATATGGGTCGTTCAAATATCACGTAATTTTTTGGAGTTTTAACCCCCCCTCTTACTTATTTATACTAGGCCTGCCGCCTCCAGGGAGGCCGCCGTCACTGCGTCCCATAATGGAACTTTTGTGACCGGCCCTGCATCTAGAGTTCATCGTTCAGCCCAGCCTCCTGAAGGAAGCGGAGGATTTTTCTGGCATTCAACTCTTTTGATTTCATCTGGGTACATCAAGAATTTAAAACGCGCCGTAACGTTTTTTGAATAACTGAGCACAGCAGGCGATCAAAATTTGGAGCAATCTTCTTAAAGGTGGAATTCCTTAACGACTGTTCCTTAGCGATTTAGGTACATTTTTCTCGGTGCTCATTTAAAAGGTACTTATATCCGGCAGATAAAAAAGTTTTACTACCCATTCTTTTCTTTTGAATACAGAATCTGAACCATGAGCCTTTACAAACACTCGGGTCTCATATTTTCGCGGCACACCAACCGATGACCACGCTACACCAGTGTGCCGCGGTACACCATTTGTGGAACACTGCTCTAGGGTATCAAAACACTTTCAGGATTTTTATCATCACTTTTAGTGCTCTTTTTTACCGCAAATCTTTTTTCCTTTCCATCAAGATTTGAACGGGTGCATACTTCTCTACCTAATTCTGAATACTGGTCAAAGACCAGACAGTTTGCAGTTTTATGCCTCAAGACAAGAAGCCTCCATACAGACAAGAACTTTAGTTTTTTTCATAATGACATTTTGCATTTTTAGTTTTTTGCAACTGTATGATTATTGCTAATACTGATTTTTAACTGTGTAAAAATCTAGTTTCTTCATCATTAACATAACATGATATTGTAAAAATTACATTTCAAAGTTCAAATATTTTAATGGTTACCAGATGCATATTGGCTTAACTTTTGCATCCTTCTAAGAGGTGCTCCTTTTATGAACTATTGTGACTAGCCATAGATTCATAGTTAATAGCTCAGTCCAGCCTTCTGAAAGAATTTGAGGATCCTTGTGACATTCAACTTCATGATAACTCCATTAAAAATTTTTCCCAGGTTTATATAATACTAGCTATCCCAAAAGACGACCTGTAGTCCTTACTATGAATATTGATTTCAAATTTGTAATTTAAACAAAAATACGTTTAAAATATCTTTGAATTATAAAAAAAAAAATTCTGAAAGCTCGAAAACATTACATCAAAAATCTGCGTACCAATATTTTTAATGTCAGTGGTTGTCAGGTAAAAAAATAATTTTGTTAGAGAATGTTTCATAGATGGCTTTGGCGTCGCAAGAAATCCGTTCATACTAACTTTAATATTATATTTTATATTATTTCTTATCAACTTTTTATTAGTTATTCTGTTATCCGAAGCAGAGAAGAATCCAATAAATTAAACATTGGAAGAATCTGATCAGCTAATCTCGAGTTATAAGTGTTCGCACTAACCCAACTTTCATTTATATTATAAGATTAGTAGGCATTCACAGAGGACAAAAAAAAGGGAAAGTGCCTAATCTTGCGTACTTCACACATCCTTAAAGAGGACCATCCTCAGCAAAGCCAATGGCTTGTCTTTAGAGAGGTCGAAACTACATTTTACGCTAAGGGTCGTTTCCACATTGTGAATAAGCAAGAGTAAAGTGAATGTTCTTTTAAGTGTGAGGTAAAGTTTCTCCGTTCAGTTCAATGGGTTGTTTGTTTTCTTTTTTCGCCACCAGAGGCAGCACTGACAAACAGGCTACAAATGTGAGGAAGGAGCATGGGATGAAAAGTAGAACCCGTTTCTATTCTGTCAAGTTACGCCTGCAACTCGCAGTTGCTGTGCACACTACTGTGTGTTTATTACTTACTACACACCTGCACTTGCTACTTGAATGAACCTCACTAATGTAATTATTGGTGTAAAAATCTGGGATCAGTGTGTGGTATGAAATTAAATTCAGTCACACTTGTAAAGATCCATCTGGCGATTTGTAGATAAAGCTATAAATAATCAGAATGTAATAATGTGAAGCGTGAATAGGAGATAATGGCACAATAGCAGTGTGTACAAGGACACCAGTGCTGCGTGTATGCGATAACACTAGTGGTATGCAGAGCAGAGTACCAGGAAGTTACCAGTTTATTACTGCTTTATGTAACTTTACGTCCTACTTGTAATTATTGCCATCGCCATTTCAATTTTTTTTTCAGCCGCAACAGCAGCATGGCTCTTTTGTTTTTCTCTTCTTAGGCAAGGTCTGTTTCATTCTGTCAGATAAAAACAATTAATGTTTCAATGAACAGAACATTCAGAATTTTTATATTGTGGGATTTCAACAACTTGCCTAGTGACTAGGGTCTCTGCTTGTAGCAACTAGAGGTGTGGGTTTGAGTCCTACCAAGGACAAGTACATAATGATTTTGTGTGATATGTCAGAATAACCTAACTGTGAAAATTGTTGTTGAAAGTAATCACACTAAATAATTCATAATTAACCATTAATAATGGAACATAATAAATACAAATAACTGGTTAAATAATGTCAAAAGAAACATTGTTATTACTTTAAAAGAATAATAAAATTTCGTAACAAATAAACACACAAACATGAGCACAGAATATTTTGAAAGTAATTATATATTTATTCAAAGTATCTTGTGATCATGTAGGGCGTGTACGTATGAAACATGGCTGGAAAAATAAGCTGTGGTTAAAGTGTCTTACAATTTGGCTCATATTTTATTTTGATGAGACATTCTCAGAAATTGTCCCAAATCTTCTTTAATTAAGTAGGACTTTAATGTACCTAGATATAATTATTGGTAAATGTGATGTTTCAGGTCACCACGTATGACAGTGTCTCGCAATGTGGCCGCTGAAGGGGTGTACAAGAATGCTCATTTCATGCACGCAATAGCCAGCCACGTCGGGGACGTAGTGCAGGTGCACACGCAGTCAGGCAGTATATGGGAGGGAATCTTTAGGACCTTCTCCCCACAATTCGAGGTACATCTTCCACCCATTCCCGTGCTGTCTCTCAGAAGGTATTTCCATACTTACACCTTCTTATTTACGTGTTACAGGTAGTAATAGAAGTTGCCCACAAAGTTGACAACGAGGGTCTATTAGATATGCAGTCACTAACTGACAAGATGATATTCAAACCTGAGGATGTTATATCAATTAAAGCCAAGGATTCAGACTTAGAATACGCAACTCGAGACTCATTCCAAACAGACACAGCTATTTCAAAATTCAATGGTAAGCCATCCTGATGCAGATTCTGCTGGTATAGAATTAACCCTAAACTATTTTGAAATTGAAATGATTGTTTATGTTTTGCGATGCAGGTCGAAATAATTATGAAGAGCGTGCACTTCAACCCTGGGAAGGTGCAGATGGTTCCTCTATCAATGGTGATAGCTTAGAAGAGTTAGATTTAGAGCAACTTGACCACAAATCTAATGGTTGGGATGCAAATGATATGTTTAGAAAGAATGAACAAGTTTATGGTGTACAAAGTACGTTTGATCAGTCACTAGCTGGATACACGGTTCCTCTTGAGAAGAAAGACACGAGAGAATATAGGTACCTATTCATTTTTATTATAAAACCACACATCTAATATTAACTCTGCCTATTTCGCTCTACTCGACAGCATAATGTTCTGCGTACATTGTCTCCTATTCCTTATACTCCTGACTTGGCTCTCCTGACACCATCGCTACCTACCAAGGGACAATTTCACAGTAATCCAAGAAAGAATTTCATTTGTAATAGAGTGATGAATATGCTTTCAAGAACAGATTGGACAATTTTCTCAAAACGACAGACGGTGCGGACATTGATTTGGGCCCATCAGCCTAGGCTGCTTGCCCAAAACCAATAATAATGTCTCTGTGCACCCATTCTTTATGATTTAAGTGTAGGTCCTTTTTGTCATTCTCTCAAAATGCCCAAACCACCTCAATTTATTCACTACCCTAACATTTACAGCACATTCCTCTCTAATATTTTCATATCAATCTCTTCTACCAGCTTCACATTCATTCATGATCAAGTTTCACTTCCACGTATCATTAGGATAGAAAAGATGTCTGTACTTTTGCCTAAATTTTTAATTATGTGATAAATGAGTTACTGTATTTTCAGGGAAGCGGAACAAAAGGCTAAAGAAAAAGCAGCCGAGATAGAAAGTCATCCGGCGTATAAACAAAGAATGGAATTAGAGAATGGGGACGAAGAGGAGCTGTTTGCCGCTGTGCAAAGACCAAAGGGTCCCCCACACAGTAGGGATGGTGGTAGAGATAACAGCAGGCATCACTCCCAGAGGCCGAGTCCTCCACCTTCAAACGGAACAGAGCCTCAACCGGGTGACAAATACGTCCCACCAAATAGGAGGAAAAACCCACAGGTTCACCCACACTGTTCCATAGAATCCATCAATGCTTGTATTCATAGATTGGTTTTTAATTATTATTGTAATATTTTCAGACTGGTAAATTATTAAAATCAACCCCTCAGGCCAGTGGTCCCCCGTCTAATCATCCGGCCACAAACGGCAACAACAATATCAGTGGCCCCACTAGCAATAACGGTAACAATACCCCTGGAGTTCCTCCAACCAATAACATCAATAACAATGCTAATGTGAGTGGCACGCCTCCTTCAGTGGCGGCCAGTGCACCTCTGCAAGTGAAACCGCCCCCGCAGCATGTCATCATGCAGTATCCTCCACTGCCGCCGCATCATCATCATCAAACTCCTCCTCATCAGGTCGGTAGTTTTTTCTACACTTGTCATGGCTTAGATGAAACTCCATAGAGAAATGCTCATCATCTGGAGGGATTTTCAGCTTGTATTTTAATAAATACCTAATATTGATTTCTAGCAGGTGCATATGATGAATGTTAGTGTGAATACTACCGGTGGTAAAAGTTACGCTGCCGCTGGTGCTACGGCGCCTCAATCAACCCAACCTGGCCAACCGCAGCCACCACCGCACTCATACAATAGCCCTCCGCCATTCACGCAGCACCATGGAGTTAGAAAGTAAGTATTTTGGTTCATTACACACTATTGTGAAAATAAATGGAAAATGTATTATTCTAATATTATTTTGATTGTTCCAGTGTAAGTGTAGTAAAAAATAACGAGCCCCCAATGGTGGGTCCGTCAAACAACAACAAATTACCCCCTATGCAACAGAGAGTGCCACGACATGGTCCTGGACCACATTCCACCCCACCAGCACCCTTCCCACAGCAACACCACCCGCATTCCCAGGACTCTGGACCCAATTCTATGCCTGCTGTAAGTACACCACACCACTGTGCTCATATCTCGGTTTATGGCTTGTAAGATGGTCATTGTTATATATTTTTCTTAATTTTCTTGAATGATAGGCGTTGGCCCACCAAGTGGTTGATGGCAGAATCCCTACCTCCGGCACTGGTGTGGTTCCTTCCCAACATCAAGGAAATGTTCCTCCACCTCAGCATCCTAGACCCAGGAGACAAGATGAGACTGTACAGGTATCTTCATATTTTATATCCTTTACATTTTTATTGAAAATCAATTATCTGAATTTGAAATAAGTATTTAATGAAATTGACTTATTTCAGAATTTAAGGAAATTCGGGCATGATTTCAAATTACCTCCAGAACCTGTAAACAATAATAACAATGGGCAACAGCAGCAGTCTCAAATGTTGGTGGAGTCTCAGTCCCAGCAAGTGATTGACAATAAGATCCCCAATAACAAGCAACCCGTGGTGATGCAGGGAACTGCTCAGCAGCCCAACCAGCCACCGCAGGTTGTGCCTCAGCACATAGCCTCAGCTCAACACCAACACTTGCAGCACCATCAGCAACTGCAACAACAGCAATTAGCCCAACAGCAGCAACAAATAGTTCAACAGCAAATAGCGCAGCAGCAACAGCTTGTGTTGGAAAATGGATCAGTCCAAAATAATCAGCAAGTTCAAATGCAGCAACAGTTACAGCAGCAAATAGAACATCAGCAATCACAACAGATTCACCAGCAACAAAGGCAATCGGAACAGAAGGCAAGAGCAGGGTCACCGCAGGAAGTGAAGCAAGAACATAAATCAACTCACACCGAAGTTTGCAGCACGCCACCTCAACAAATTGGCTCCCAGCATCCCACTCCATCCACCACGCCTTCAGCTTCTGCAGCTCCTGCCCCCGCCACACCTACCACAGGAGTGCCGCCCGCCCCTTCCACTCCCTCAACAACAGACACAAGCGCCACTCCTGCAGAGAAGGCCACCACATCTGCCAAGAAATCTACTCTCAATCCCAATGCTAAAGAATTTAATCCCTCAGTTAAATCTTTTGTCCCAAGAAGTCCCAGCACCCCGAGTGCCTCTAGGTATGCCTTAGTTTCGTACATATTATTGCTTACAATGTGCCAATTAATGTGAAATCAATTAAATAAAACATTTTTAGAGAAAAAGTCAAAATTCTGTTTAAAAAAAAAGGTTATTCTTATAAATTTTTTTAACCTTTTTGACATGGATTTTATTATTTTTAATAATTTTCTTGAATGCTTTCATCTCAAAACCAAACTGGTATCAGTGCTTTCATCACTGTAGTTCAAGGTTTATACCATTGGTGTCTAAAATAAACCATTGCTTACAGATCTGCCACCCCGGTTGGTCAAATCCCACCCCCGTACATGGGTGGCGTCCATCCTGGCTCCCAAATAGTGATGACAGCTCATCCACATCATCATGGTCCGGCCATGACTATGGTGGGAGTGCAAGGGACCCCCAATGCTGGTGGGGGTGCTGGAGGACAGCCACCGCAGGGTGTAGTAGGTGCCCCGCCCCCCGGGGCCTACACTGCGGCCACGGCTGTTGCCATGCATCATCAGCATCATGCTGCAGCGCCACCGCCTCACCAACACTTCCCACCACCACAGCCACACCCCGGACCACCGCATCACACTAGATTTAGGAAAAGTGAGTCTATTGTTTCAATATATCAAACTTGTTATGCACATTTTGCAGTGAAAAGATTATGTCTAAAAAAATTTTTCAGTGTATTACTGCTGGGATTTATACCATAGGAATTTCGTCTTGCACTTTTTTATAATGAATATTTTACAATCAATTGCAGCATCCTCGGTAGCCTAGTGTTATAGGCATTAACTTCTGATCAAGAGGTCCCGGGTACAGTTCCCAGTTAGGTCAGAGTATCTCAAGGTGTTTTTCATTTGTTTTTTCCATCCGAAGTTGAAATATATTCTGGTGTCACATGAAAAAGTGTACTATGTAAAGAAATTACAACAAATGTGATTTTTATGCAGTCTCCCTTGATATAATGTGGTATTGCTTATTTTTAAATGAGTGGTGTTAATAAATATAGGAATAATAATAATATATCTATTTGATGATTTCAGTGCCAATGGGTGCCCAAATGCAAGTGGCAGCTGCTACGGGTCAGCCCCTGCTGGCCCCAGCGCCCATCCCACAGTACACTGTCCCCTACGCACACTCCCCACACCAACCGCCTCCCCAGTATCCACATTTGATGGGAATCAACCATTATGTAAGTACCTCACCTTATATTATGTTATTCAATACTAACTGACCTGCCCGTCAAACTTCGACATAATCCAGAATAAAAAAATAATTTTAACTTATTGCATGAATTAAATACAGTTTATGACATAAAAACTGAATTAAACTTATCTAATAATTTATTTCATTATGTATATAATGATTATTGTTAATTCGGACGCAGGATAAAGCTCGACGGGTCATGAGTTTGTAATAAAAACAATTAATTCCTCAATAAACGTGAAACTTGAAAAAAAAATCCAATAGATGGCGGTGTAGTAGTTTATAAATCACATGTGCTACACGTTACGATATTCTATATGGACGTTCGGCAAAACCAAATTTTTCCAAATTATTATGGTAAGATTGTACCGAGAAGATTTTTATGAAGTCATTCATATGTAGAAAGTTAAACTAAATTCTTCAATAGGAGAAAATGAGTCTTAGCTTTGTACTTCTATATGACGTTTAAACCCATTAACTAGTTTATGAACCACACCTAGACTGGCAGTCGCTCCTAAAAATTTGTTTATGGTGATAAATGAATATTAATATTATCTTATTGGGTAGCAGCTTCCCTGTTTTGAGTCAAGTCCTTGTTAGGTTGTGTTTGTAGTCCATTCTTGAAAAGAGGCCACTTCCACTGCCCACTTGTGCAACTGATCCCAAGCACTGACCAACCTTCTTGATGTCAACTTCTGTTTGAAATTCAATGTAACAATCCCATTTGCACAGGATGGTTGGGAAAATTGAAATGATAATTATTTAGAAATTGTATATTTCATCCATTTGGTATTCTTTGTTCTTCTCAAATAGCCACAGGATCAATATAACAGGAGTTGGCTTTTTAAATACCTGCATATCCTTTATGAAGATGATATTGAAAAAAAATTACACCAATTTTGATCCTCAATATCACCAATACCTACTGATTTTTACCATAAAAATAACACCGAAAACCCCCCTTTCTACAGAATAATAACACTTTTAGAACACGTGGTATAGCAAATAACACACAAACACAAATTATTTTATAAAAAACACCCACACGTAGTAGGTACTTAAAATTCATTGGATTGTCTTATTAATATGAAAATAATTGAATGTACAGAGTGCATATTGGGCTGGTCCACAAATGCGAGTGTATCATCCTGGGCACGATGGAGGCGTACAGCAGCTGCAGTACCTGGGGGCGCCACCCCCTCCCTCCACCCCCTCGCCACAGCAACAGCAGCCCCAACAGCAGCAGCAGCCTCCCCCGCAGGTCCCTCCCCAGGCCCAGCAGCAGCAGCCCCAGCCCCCGGCGCCCGCCTACCATCCACCTCCCTCGCCCGCTGTCTCCGCCCCTCCACAGCCCACACAACAGCAGCAGCCACAGCAATATCAACCACAGTTCCAGGTGAGTTTATATATATACTCGAAGCAAACATTGGGAGTTAAAACACTACGCTATACCATCAGGGCCATCCATCTACATGCCAATGACTGCCTTAGATTTATCATTTTAATCTGTATCAGAGGTTCCCAATTTTTCCGAGACTCCTTTAAAACATCTGATTTTTTCCACAATTTTTGCGTTTGTGAGAAATTGGAAAACTTATCCTTGTCCCGGCTCCTTTGTGACGAAACCGCCACTCATGTTTTAGAATCACTGGTATAACTGATCTTGGTAATATAGTAGTATAGTTACTGACATCTGATCAAGAGGTCCCGGACTCGATTCTGGAAATGTTTTTCTCTTGAAATTTCTATCCAGGGTTGGCCTTTCTCGAATTGGATGAGTGCGGGTGACTAGAAAATTTTCCCTTAAGGGCGATAAGTTCCACCGGCTATACTGGTGCCATAAAGAGATATGTTTTTATTGAAAGTGTCATTTACCAATTATACTCCCTAATAATTTGTGAAATATATGAATAATTGTATTACAATGTAAATAAATGAAATGAAATTTGGAGACATGTGGAGGTAACATAATGTTTATTGACTCAGGTGCTCTGTCTGCCCCCTCACGCCCAGCCACACCACATACACTACCTGCCACATCAGCAGCAGCATCCACCACATCTTCCTGTAAGTATGCCACCATCTCGTCTCACCAAACTTGTGTTCTAACAACATCTCATCTTTGTGACCGTTGTGTGCAGACTCAAAGTGAAAGCTTAGAACTGTAACTCTAACAAAATCCTCTTGATTTGTGAATAATTAGAACTGTACTAACAACCTCTTGTGGTATTTTCGCTTCTCAATCATTACTATTCTCTTATTACTATACTGAGAATCTTCCCATATGACTCACACTGTATAAGATCTACCTACTTATTGTATTTTGTTTTCTTCTTTGAATATGAAATAAATAAATAAATGATTGTTGTTGTTTAACTTTTGAAATGAATGTTGTTACTCTAGTGGGCATCCAACTCAACATTAAGACTGCAGAATATGTCGCACCAGTCTGCGAGACTTGTCAAAATTCATCAATATACAGACTAAGGCATGTTCAAATATAAAATAATATCCATATTATACCTAATTCTAATTTAAATTTATGAATAAAAATAAAATAATAATGAATGCTTTTCACTTACTTACTTACTTTTTTATTGTTTTTTTCTTATTTTATTCTATTTTATTTATCCATCATAGAGAAGCATGCCTTTTTTAAAGATGCGGGTGTTCATTCTCTAGTCCTTGATTGATTCAATGTTTTATTCAGCCATTTCTCTTATCCAATGTAAATCTTTCCTCGTATGTAGTCAAAGTTCATATGTCCACATTTAGCGACTGCTACTTCAAACTCGCACATCTGATGAAATCTCTTAATCCAGTCACTTTTGACATTCAAAATACTAATTTCTCATACACTCCAATAAGATGGGAACGAGATTATGATGTAAATAAAAATTCCTCCGTTAAAATGCGTTGCCTATTGCAAGCTTTGCTGTGATCCATTTGCATACAGCTAAATCATATCACGTTGCTTAGCTTCTCTTGAGGATAGAACATTCATTTCCAGTTGCTGGGACTATTAAGTCAAATATAAAAATGATACGGAACTTGCTTAGTTGTAGGTATCTGTACTGAGACTTTTCGCTCGCTTTTGTAATGTTTCTTTTTTCTTGAATATTCCTTCTGAGCTTTCACTGTGGGCTGTATGAAAATGCTTTCTTTCTTGTGTGAAGTATAAACCCCGACCGTTGTAAATGAAATTTATTAACTAGAATAATGATTGCTTCTTACCATCAATGCATATATTATTATTATGAACAAGTGTTGTGTGATTTATTGAGCTTTGTAACTTTCTATTAGTGGTTGAGTAGCCAAATTTTGATATGATTTAAAACCGTAATATGTATTTCTCCCAATAAATCCGTAACTGAGACCTTGGAACCAAGATTAAGAGGTGTGATGTTTGTTTTGCAGGTGTTACTTCCACCGCAGGGCGCGGGACAGGCGGGCCCACAGCATGGCGCCCAACACCCCTAAAAGACACAGCCGTCTGTCCAATATATTTACAATTAGTTATGTTATTGATATGTTGAATGTATTATTATTAGAAGAGCCCGGGATGATGCTCGTAAACCAAATATTATTGATGTTCTTCCTTTTGTTAAGTTTATTATTTTGGCTAAGTCTCCATGTTGAGAAGTTAGTCAATAAAAGAAAAATATTTATGTTTCAACGAGCTTACGCGGCTGGATCACTGGTAGGTATATTTACCAACCAACAAATATTGTCTCCAAGACTCTGTTGTCTCTTTATTATGATTATAATGACAAAAAAATTATTATGTCTTGATTATGAACTATTCCTGTTATCAATATTAAGTTGATTACTCTCTCACGTGTAGAAGAGTGTGGTGTGAGATGCCGTTCCCGTTTGAAAGGAGGCGACTGCTTGTTTCTGTAGCTGACAAATGGTTCGTTACATTATATTTGTGCGGAGAATAGAGAAATACGCCATTCCACTAAAAATTGTTTGTAGTATATTTTGTTCTACTGCAACTCTAGAGTGGAACGTTTCTCCCATTAAGCATGTACGTATTGGCCTGTCACACTCTCGTAGTTTTCCTAAGCCTAAGAGAGGGAATCTCTTGCAACTGTCGGCATTTAGATATTGTGTATGGAAAACATTCGCTGCTGCTATCACATTATTTGTGATTTGAAAAAGATTCAATGTTTTCCATTACGATTGACATGATTTTTAATATTGGTTGGCAAGCATCATCTTACTCACATCAGGCAAAATTTATTTGTGTAAAATAACTGTCCGAGTTCTTTTTTTTGGGCAATTTTCCCCAATGAAAGTCTTTTTAATTGTCAAAATGTACCCCCCCCCCTTGTAAGGTGCCTCATACTTGTTTAGCTACATATTTTAATATAAGAATATTGGAAAACATTTTGAGAATGCAAAATTTGTTTCCGACGCTGTCTACAGACTGTGGCCCATTTGAGAATTCCGATATTAAATATGATTCAAATGATATTTTTTGAAATAGTTTTCAATGTAGTTTTTATCATTCAACTTGTCAAGTTAATTTACAGAAATTATTTTTCACATCACATTTCTTTTAAGTCAATTTACATACCATGAAACTTCATTTAAAGCAGAAATACATATGGGACCTCTGTGCACCAATTATAATTCACTATGTAAGTTTAGATAAGTCTTAATAAGAATGGCCAGAATGAACAAGATTGTATGAACCAATATTTGAGAAATGACATTTTTTTGAGAATTTTCTGCATTTACAATCAATTTACACACAAGCTAATAATGCCTAAAAACGGTTGTGAATCATCGAACACGAAAATCTAAAAGTATCTGTGTTGTTTACCTTAAGTTTGTAATGGACGAAAAGTCCGATTGCAATATTCTCATAAAATGGACGGACAATCATTGTGTCCTCATTCATGACTTTCTGACGACGGTGTAAATTGATGTATGTTTGTGATCTTTTACGTTGTTGCTGATTCTTAAACTTATATTTGATGTTTACCAAACACTTGTAGCCTATGACTGCTTATTACGGGTAAAATATAGGAAAGCAATATGTTTATTTATTTTTTTCGTTGATTGCAATTATTGTATTGTTGACTCGAAAAAACTTAGTTTAATCATAGCTTGGTCTAAGATTCAGCAACAATTTAAATTGTAGAATAATTTAAATTTGAAATGATTTACAGTAACATTACTTAAATTTATCATGTATTGATTTCTTTTGTAAATTTATCGAAAATAGTGTGAGCTGTTTATTTGTGTGTTTAGAGATAAAATAGAAAAGTATAATTATTATTATCATGGAACAAAAGACTACTTTTTTCCTGCAAATTTGTTTTTGTAGGTACACCCTACATAGTTAAAGACTACACGCAGGGCGTGTGCTGTGAAAATCACAACTTGGGAAAAATGTAGTTACATGGTGCGTAATTTTCTTTTAAGATTATTAACGTTTTATGAATGTAAACTCTCCTCAAAAACCACTGTTTTTTAAATTGTCTCTAAATATTTACAAATAGCAGTGTTAAATAAATAGTAATAGGTTGGTGTGATTGCATAGAGGTGGATATATTGATTTGTGAAGCGCTACTTTTCCACTGGGATTATTGTCTGTGGTTTTATGCATGTCACTGTCAACACGCAAAAACATTCAATATGTTGTAAATATAGTAATTGATTATATAAAAATGAATAATTATAGTATTGTACATACTGTATTACGTGTCAGAGGTTTCTTGATTAACGAATATCTTTGAATTCTCGTCACACATTCAATACCTCGGCTTTGTCCGTGATTCTTCTTATATGTTAACTTTTATCGTGCACAAATAGTGTTAAGTTCAATTCTCTTTTGATCGGGTGCTGAGGCACATTTCGTAGTTGTAAGAACGTGTAACTTTTATGAGTTTTTGTCGATGATCTGCCACAACAGCGCCGAGGTATTGCTTGTTTCATGCGGTCACATTACTCTGTCCCCGGAGCGGTGAAATCAGTTTATTTTTTTGTTCAACATCCTACCCGAATTTAATTTATAATTATTATCACAATAATTTAAAAACAAGCAAATTTATGTAAATATTTGATCCGTTATTATATTAAGTAACTTTAAATCCATGATTTCATCTAATTTCTAATTCCACATAGTAGCCAAGGTTCATTCTCAATATCCAGCCATTCATGCCCATCTTAATAATAAAATTAATATTAGGAATCGTAATTTAAAAATTGTATTATAAATAAGGAAGGGATTGAAAGTGTGGGGAGGAGCTCGTTGATTAAGCTGGGGTATGAAAGATAGAGTACATGTAATATTTTGCCGAGGGTGTATGCATGTCTTTAATATTATTATTTTTTTGTATCTTATGTGTTGTGCAAAGTCCACATTCCTAATTTCTGTACGGTTTTTTGGATTTGGGTATTTCTCTTCCCAAATAGTTCCGGCCTCTATCAAATAGTTTCCCAAAGGGAGCGTTCAAGTACGTAATGCACGTAATGCAATATGAGGGGGTTAGTCTTGTAAAACGTTACTATTGTATTACTGCCGCCGCAACAAAGGTATTTAGTGACTTTCCAGTAATAATTTTGATTTGAGGTATACATAGTTGTAATATGTGCGTTAGGCAACGTATAGAGAATGGGAAGAGGGGTAACAAAGAGCGTTACGATGCATCTCGGGGGTCAATAATGTTAAAAAAATGCGTTACTTAATACTTGAACGGTCCCAAACTGTATACATCGCACAGTCGTTCTGACAATGGATTACAGCTATAAGATACTTTTGCCCCTGTGTGGTGAGAACAACTGGTGCAGCTTGTTACCGAGCAGCTCCGAACTTTTTCCTCTTATTGTCAGGTTATGATATCTCTATGAACGGGAGTTGATTGCTAAACAACAGTAGCTTATTTAGTCTTGATTAACTAGTCACTCACTTAATATTTATAGTTCAGTTTATTATTATTGATTAATGTTGTTTATATCTCTATTATTTTTACCATTAATGTTAGTATTGAAGCAATTGTTGATTCTATTTGAAGTAAAAAAAGCACATTATAGATAATTTATTTCACACTTACCTTGTCTCTCTCTCTCGAATACGTTAGATCAATCTTATTTTCATCACACAATTGCGTTTCTTATTATTTTGTTAAGTTTCATCACACTAATGTAGTATATTTGTAGCCATAACTGTCTTATTCATATGTGTGAAATGTTAAACCTTGCAAGCAAGCGGTGAAAACATAATATCCTTTGGTTTATACTAACAAGAAATATATCTTAAACTTTTTATATTATATTTTATACAGAATTTTCTTATCAAATTTGTTTTATAGTTGAGAATATACGGAAAGAGTTTTATCCCCTACTGTTGTACCGCAACTCTCAAAAAGAGACTCGCACTACCTGATTGAAAAGCACTATTTAGTCAAAGTGTGTATTTTGTTTTAGTAATAATTGTGTATTTCATATATCCAAATTGACATTTTGTTTTCAAATTTTCCTCGTTTATCAGCGTACATGCGTAGGTTAACTTACGTTTGCATAAATTACCAAGGTGCTTTATTTACATTGATGACCATGACTTATTATGGAAGTAAAACAGTTAGGGTCTCTTTTAGGATCTCCCCTCTATGATACATTTCTGTGTAGTTTGATGTGGCAGGTATTTCCCATTATTTTTTATCGTAATTCTGGATTTTGTTTAAAAATTAAAGTTATATTTGCATATTGAAAGAGTTTTGGTGTGTTATTTTGTTATCTACGAAAGTATAGTTAATACTAATAATAATTGAACAGGTTGTAATCAGTGTTTCAGAGTTTTTTTTTTGGACTAGTTTTCTGGTCTTTTTTTAGAGATTTGATGTTATGAATTATAAAAGAAGTCTCGGCATTTTTGGCTCGTAATAAATTACAAACAAAACGGTGTATGAACGCAACACCAAAATATGCATAGAAAATATTATATTGTTATAAACGATTTTACAGATGGGTGGATTTTTATTGAGAGCTAGTCTCGTTAATTCTCACAAGATATATTAGCCATTGCGTGATTTCCACAAACCTCTTAGTAGGTCGATCATTTGTCTGATATAAAAATCCATGCATCTGTAAGATGCTGCTGTATATTATATTGAGACTGTATATAATATTGTTTGATTGATTGATATATGTATGTATGTTGTTTATATTCCTTTTTTATATTATTCCCTTATTATTATTGAAACTTGTTAAGGATTTTTTAAATCTTTGCTCCATAGTGTGGAATGTCGCGTCAAATCATATCTGGTGACATTCTCTCGATGGACATATTTTGGTTGATAGAAATCGTAGTAGTGTTAGAAGATAAAAATACAAACAAGTGATTTTTTTTGCTATTGTTGTTGAATAACAAATTCTTTCTGAAAAACTCAAAAGTCTCGAGAATTTATGTTTGTAAATGATTTGCGATAAAAAAAAAGTATGTCGCGCATTCAATTTCGAGTATTTTGCTATTGTAGAATATTTGTAATATAAATAATAATAAATATGAAAGTATAATGTGTAAAATATTGAAATAAGTATTTTGATAAAGACTGCATTGAAGGAATCTTGTAAAATATTTTTAGAAATGAAAACGTTCACCTTTCACCGTGTGAATGCTTCAATTTGTAAGAATATTAATTCATACTTAACTCAGTGGATATGTGGTCCTCTTCATTCGTTTCACTCAGGTCAGGTTTATAGCTGTGTGGCCTATGAACCCTGTTTACGGATGCATCTTTCAAATAATAACAAATGTTAATAGTTAGATTTAATAATAATTAATGTAAAATGATAATTTGTTTCATCTCCTATGATTTCTTTATGGATCGAACATATTATGATGTTGTAAAAAAGTTTTTTTTTCTTATATGAAAACAAAAATTAACGGGGAAGGAATTATTCTTCCTTTTTTATATTGCCATGAGTTTGACTGCTGTTTAGATAGAATTTTAATCATAATAATTGAAATTGAATTCCCGGTAACGTTGAAAAGTGAGGGAGTTACAAACGTCCAGTGCGTATTTGTTTTATCAAGAATCTGGAGACGTTTCGAAATGGATATAATAAACTTCTCGCTAAGAGTTGTCGAAAATAATATTTTTTACTGCCAGTATGAACAATGTGGATGTGTGCGCGAAGAACATGCCATCGTTTAAAAAAAACGGTAACGGTGTTTTTTATTTCTTCTCCATCCGTAGGCCTTTTGCAGGTCCTTGGTGTTATCAATGAAACGATTAGAAGAAACATTGATACGTTTTAACAAACGTGGAATAAATGTGGGGTCAGTTGGTTGTACGGCGATCAGCGTAACCCGCTATTCCCAAAAATATGACTATCAAAAATAAAATGGTTGCAATGCAACAAGAGGAGAATGTCATTTGTTACCAATGATTAAATGACTTATTTATTTTAGAAGTTAAAGGATTATAATATTTAAAAGCTACCAAGTAAACGAGTGCAAAGTTAAAACATTTTGCATTGGAAGATTGTATTTTGTACATCCAGGGCACGTGTTCTGTAATAGCGTGGTACGCGAATTAAACATGCATCACATGTTATTGATTTTATTTTGTTGCAAAGAGCTACGTGCTTTGGATCTGTATTGGAATGTGATATACATTTTTTTAAGGAGATGTCTGTTTTTTTTATCTCAGATATGAAAACCAAGAGTAACACACAGATTTGTGTAGTTGCACACGCAAACATATTATGTGAAAACAGCCCAGAACACCGAGGCAAAAGTTCTTTTTTATAAAAAAAATAATAAAGTGTTTTTCTAACACACAATTTTTATGTTTTATTTGCTTACCTTTAGTGGCTAAACAGCTACAGTCGCTACTGGCATTCTAGCAGAGAAATAAAGTGTGGAATCATCTCGTCTAAGGTTTGGTAAATGCAACAAAACTTCATCCCAACCTAATTGGGATGAAGTTGAAGAAAGGATTATTTTGCATGTATCGAGTTTAAAGATGATGTCCTCTTTGTGTCGTGCTTTTATGAATACCCTAATTATTCTTGAATAAAACTTAGAAGGCTCTGTTCTTATGAGAAGTGACCCTGAGTTCTAAGCACAGTGCACATCATCCAGGGTCGTCACAGAATATATCTTACAGAAAAGCCTGTCTATGAGATATTTGCCGCATCAATGTGTAGATATCGCTTATGTTTAGGATATCCGACGCCATTTTTAACAAGCGGCACCTACTGTTGGATAACGATTTATCTCTAGGATGGCTATCAAAATAGCGTTCACTGACGTTTTTAAACTACTGTAACGCCGTGAATGTGATGAACTTTCGACTTGTTTTTCCATAAACCAGAATGATAATTATAAACATCATCATTAAACTTAACGAGAAAATATACATATTATAATGAATTATCATTTTGAAGCTTTGAACAAATCATATTTTTCTTCAATTTCGACCGACAAAAGATACCAATTTGCCGGTTTTCAAACAAACGATCTGGAATAAAAAAGCTAAATTGTGATCGAAATGTTGTTATTTTCACAAATTTTCTGTTAAATCATTGTAAAATTTCAAGTTTTAGAAATAATATTACAACATTATAATATGCGAAACAAAAAACAACACTAGAACCTAACCTAAATATTTGATTCAATACGCATTAATTGTCAAAACAAGACTTCATCTGACATCAAATCTGGCGCGAAAATGCAAATCCATAGAAATTTCCATAGATTTCAGCATAACAACACTGTTATCCTCTAGATATCCATCTATTGGATAGTTTTCAATTGATGCGGCCGTCAGATTCTTTCCATCACTTTATCCACTACATAATTTTATCTTATAGATGGCTACCAAGAACATTTATCTACATATTGATGCGTCGGGCCTAAAAGAAGAAAACAGTAGGAATAGGTGTTTGTAAGGCTATTGGTAATGGGGCAAACAGGATTTTGGAAGGAAACTCAGAAAGACTCCCAGATCTACAATGAGTTGTAAAGCCAGTGGATTAGTAAAAAATATTGTTGATTTGCGTCGCCAGTTTAACAATCTCTCATTGCTCAGCGCAAAGGGTTTGTACAATGAGATTTATACTAGAGATGCAATCGAGTCTAAAAAATGGCATGTAAAAAAGTGTGCCACCACCGAAAATGTGCCACGCTCATGTTTTAGTCGTTGACAACAGCTCGAGCTTGACAGTTGTGTCCGCGGTAATACGGCGTTCTTGAAAATGGTGGATTTTGTGGTGAAAAAAAGTCGTTCCTCAACAGAAATCAATAGAGGAAAATCCTTTTATCAAAAAGGACGTATTTTATATATTTTAAGTGCATATTATTGTGATAAAATGTTTAAAATATAAAAATATATTTGACAATTATTTTTGTTTTATTAGTTAGGCCCACATCACACTACGGGTGCATACCGAGCGGGGTTAAAAAAACCGCGTCTGTATGAAACGCGTAGATACATTTTTATTTGAATTTATAACCCAGCGGTTCAGTCGACGGCTTTCTTACTACAGCATACGTCATGGGCTCGAATCCCTGTGCCGACTATTTCCACTCTCACAACACAACTCTTCCATAGTGTGTGCAAGTTTCCAAATGTATTTGTGTTCACTTTTAATTAGCCTAAATTCATTTAAAAAGATACACCCGTACGCGGCGTATGCAACAGTGCATAGGTATATTTCTAGAATTTTTTTTTTATTCGATCAAGGTTTTTTTTATCAATTTATTTAGAAAAAAGAATACAACTTATATTTAAACAGAGTGCTCCCTAATTAAAATTATATATGGAATTTAAGGATGTTCTGCAAACAGAGGTTTTCCACTATCAATGAAATTTTTTACGAAATCCATCATACAACTGAGAAATCGCCAGCGGTTTTTCCCACAGTGCCGTATTTCTGACGGTTCTCGTTTAAGCTGTGTGTATGAGCCCTTACCTAGCCGGACGAAATTTAGAAGCAAGTACACTATAACTAGTGTTTTTATAAAAAGGGTCATTTGTGATTCAAATAAATAAATCATTTTTTCCATTTTCGAAAAATATTTTTTATGAATGTGCTTTTAAACTGTTCGTTGTCTGCCTCGCATTAATAAAGACGAGAGATCTTTTTCAAAAGGTTCTTAGACAATTCTGACAAATACATTCAAATCTCACGCACAAAAAGAAATTTCTATTAATGTGTACCGGTAGAAGGTGACAGCACTTAGCCGTTTGGCGTATTATGTGTGACAAAGACAAAAATATTCGTCAGTATTGCTTGATTGCATAATTTTATTTAAGTTCAACTTCAAATTTACTCGTGATGCTAGTTTCAAACTAAAAATTGTATGGAACTGCATCTCCAGTATAATATCTCATTGGGTTTGTACCTGTTTTGCTGAGTATTGATTTTTTTTTGATTGAATAAAATAGAATAAAATTGTACTTTTAAATTTGTTTTGATGCCATCAAATATTTTTCCTCACCAAGTGAAAAACACTGGGAATCGAACCCGGGATCTCTTGATCTGAAGTCCACACCTATACCACTAGGCTACCAAGGTCGGCAATTATCTATAAAGTTATATGGGAGGATATATTATTATTATATGAAATCTGAGATTTGGTTAAACAATGTTTATTTCGGAACCAATCTTAAATATATACACTATTACTTACATCAGATGAAATTAACTTATAGGTACGATGTAAAAAATAAATGAAAATTCGTTATGGAGTGACAAATTAAATTTAAAAAATGTATTACCATAAACTTTTCGGGAAGGACTGCTCCCTTCCTCAGATAGTTAATGAAAGGGGACAGTTGCCCTTCGTAACTAGTTTATGGGGATAGATAAATATGTGTTACAAGCTGATACCCCGCTGTGTTACTATGATTGTTTGACATGGTCGACGCAATAACCACAAATGAAATATTTTTTTGACGAAACCGACTCTTCACTGCTTTTTTGTGTTATTGTCATTGACAAAGCGTCAAAATAAGTTTTAGTGATTGTTTGTGGTTCTTTTAGTGGTGTTGTAATTATGTTCACATTATTATCATTCAAATGGAGACCAGTTTAGGGAACGTCGGTTGGATGGTGTCAAAGTTGGACGTAGGAAGAAATACTTTTGTATTTATGGATAGTGGTCTCAAACCTTTCTAATGAAACCAATTTGTATTTATGGATAGTGGTCTCAAACTTTCTAATGAAACCAATTTGTATTTATGGATAGTGGTCTCAAACCTTTCTAATGAAACCAATTTGTATTTATGGATAGTGGTCTCAAACCTTTCTAATGAAACCAATTTGTATTTATGGATAGTGGTCTCAAACCTTTCTAATGAAACCAATTTGAAGCACATCGGTTGGATTGTTTTCCAGTCAATAACTGGTATGGAAATATTTTTTGTCTTTCATTATTGATTACAAAATGAAGACTCGATTTTTATTTTTACTTAAGTGAAAATGGACTAGTACTAAGTACTTGAAAATGGACTAGTACTAAGTACTCTTGAAAAACTACGGCGCAATACGTTCCGAATAGAATGAGTCGCCGGTAATCTAGAAAAAAAAAGTACTCTTGAAGGAAACTAGCAACGTATCAAATGGAATGTTGAAGCAATTATATTGCACAGTAAAAAAATAAAGATATGTAACTTAGACATGATTTATTTGAATATTATAACAAAAAATAAATTAATATACAATATAATATTTATATACTTACACGAAAAAATAGTTTACAATTTTTGGTTGCTATGCATTTTAGATTTGTTTTTACAACAATATTTTTATTTCTACAAAACTATAAATTTTTTAATTTCATTTTGTATTGAAAACCAGGAATGATTCACTTACAGCCGGTTTCATAAAAAGCTTCAAAAGAACACTTTAGTTAGTTCCTTTTAAAATTTAAAGACTCCTTTAAGCTGACGCGTTTCATAAAAAATATTGCAGCTAAAATTTGAAATGACAAAAAAATATTTTAAAGTTGGTACCAGTTGGTAGTGTTACCAAGGAAATCTATGGAAAACATAGGTTGTCTACTAATATTTTCGCGGAATTTCTGTTGATCTGTCAATTTCATTTCTCAATAGAGCATCAAAGTGGCGTTTTTGTGTTAATTTATTATTATGGTTTATGAATAAGTAAACGAAATCTGTAAACAATAATATTCTTCCCGTTTTGCTATGTTTTCGCTATGAACTCCGGTGGTAAAAATTTGAACTACACTAAAGTCAACTTTAACTAAAAATAATAATCAAAAACCTTAGCTAAAAGTCGGTTTTAAATGTCGTTTTGTTGTTATGAAACCCATTATTTTTTAAAGGGAGTTTAAAGTCTCCTTTATTTTTTATGAAACCGGGCGTTAGACAAATTGTTAGCTATTAACTCATTCACTGCCAAGTAATCAAGTTTTTAAAAAAATGTTATTATATTATAACAAGTTTAAAAAGAGTATAGAATAAAAAAAACAGGTATTTTAGAAACCGCTAATGAATATGTAGAGTAGGAATATTTTAGTAAAAGATCCACGCGCAAACACAGCGCTCAACAACAATGCCTTTGTTGAAATGACTCTATACATTAAAGCGAAGAGCACAGATCCATGGGGTTCGTTCAAGCATCACGTAATGCAATATAAGGGGGGGGTGACAATTATTAAAAAAATTGCTTGTTACTTAATACTTGAACAGCTCCATAGAAGGCACAGCAGGCTGGATACTTACTTCACGTATCCATGTGGTTGACAGTGAATGTGTTAAGTAAAGTGATCCAAGTTGAATAGTAATCATTAAATATCTCAGATATTCCTGATGTTTCTAGTGTGTGATCTGGGGACTCCCTGTGTTGCCACATTGACCTCTTCTATGAAGCTGGTTGAATTGTGTATTGTGGTTCCACCTATGACGATTCTCACTCCCATATTAGACTGATTGATGTTGTGGATACATAGAGATTCTTCATACGTGACTCCTCCTACCATAAACACAATTATATCCTGATATCTTCGGTTTGGATAGCCATCGTCACTTCCAAGACAAGGATATGCCTGCTCACGTATCTTTCCTTTTATTAACTCGTCTAGAGTTTCTTTGATCAAAGGAGTATGACGAGTATAGACATTTTCTACACCGTTCAAATCCTGAAAGAAATAGACAGCAGGGTTATTCATGAAAAAGTTAAAGTTTAGAACTAGTGAAATATTTGAGACTTAAACACACATAGGTATTTTTTGCTGATTTTTAAAAAAAATGAATCTGTGCTCAGTCAAAGTGAACACAAATTCACTCTTTGACTCTTTCACAGTAAGCTACTTAGAGCTTGTGTCGTGAAGAGGAAGACGGTTGGCATCTGGGATCGATTTTACTTAATGATTCCGTATGTCCTTAACATTTGAGACTGAAATTTATGTTTTATTGCAGAATGAACTTTAATTAAAAATAGTTTAGCTGATTAAGAATTTTTTTTTAATATTTTTCTGGAACATCTCTCAAAATGTTCTCAACCCATAACTCGAGAATGTTTTATAAAACCGTAAAATGCGGAAAAATGTGAAGATTAATAAGAATTTGTCTGATTTATCTCTAAACATGATTTTTTTCTGTGTTAATACCCCTTAAGGAAATGATAAAGTTTAGTTCAAACTGATCTTTTTCTTGTGTGAGAATAGCCAAAATATATTTGTGTTCAGTTCGATTGAGCACAGATTAATTAAAAAAAAAAAGATTTCCTAACCTTGAATATTCTCATAGTTATGTTTGTTTGAAGTCCAAAGAGATCAGATTGTCTGGCATGCGCTCCTCCATACTCAATCATGTTGACAACTGATTTTATAAGATTCTTATCCACTCCCATTTTCTTGAGATTTTCTAACAGCCCCACGATATCATTATTGGGATGCCTCTCGTACCTCAAAGCGTACAGCATGACTAATTTGACAGCGTCTGAGTGGCGCACTGTCTCCATTGCCAAAACTTCTTTGATTTGCTGTAAATTGGAACAAACCATGAATAGAGGAAAAATTTCTACTATCATATTATAACAGTGTTCCGCAAACTTTTTGTGTTCAAGGTACACCTAGCAAATCAAAAAAGTTCAGAGGTACACCAATGATTTTATTTCAATATGTTGCCCCCCCCCTATCCCCATGAAACACGGCGAAACCTTTTTAATACCCTCTTTCCCGCCCCGGTAATAGGTACACAGTAAAATTTGACAAGACCCCGACCCCCATATTGCATAACGTAATACTTGAACGATCCAAAGACAATGCTTATTTTATATTCATTAATTTTTGCTCATAAAATAGCTAATTTGAAAAAATATTTTTGTTGTTGAGAAAAATGAGGCTTTTTAACTGAGCACAGTAGGCGGTTAAAATTTGGAGCAGTCATTGATAATGCTGCTCTTCCTTTCTTATTGATCTTCCTAAGCCATTCTTTTTTTCGATTAAATAATAGTGAGAGTTGAAGATCGCAATTTGCATTAGTAGGTTGTGGCGTAGTGATAGAATTGCACAGCACGCTTTGGATGCAGAGATACTTAGGATTATGGTCAGCTCTACTTCGTAATTTTTTAATTTTAATATCCGTCAGTGTCACACATAGGAAAGTTCATTTCATTCTTTCTCCAAGTGTTCCACTTTGAATGCCGGCACAGTTTTCTTAATCGGCAGACGTGTCATTTGGAAACATTTCATAAGGTACCATCATTGACAGCGTACCTGATGATATCCTACATACACTAACTTAGCGCGAAAGCTTTCATGTTTGTCCAGAAGACGTTAAATATTAGAATTCCTGCCTTGAATTTTTCTGTTGAGCTCATTTAAATGAGCGAATTTGTTCACCATTCTTTTCTTCTGAACACAGAAGACAAATCTGAATCACGAGTCTCTAAAAATATTCGGGTCTCAATTTTTCGTGGCACACCAACTGATGACCACGGCACACCAGTGTATTATAAGATTATTTTTTATATTCTTTCAGATTATTTAGATATTTTTAAATTATTTAGATATTGAGAAACAAACTCGGCAAGGTTACTTAGGTTAAGTTGCTCCATAATTTTGGTGGTTTTTAGATTTATGTTTATGTCACAAACTCAGTGACAACATCAAAAACTCATCGCAAATATTATTTGAAAATAATGACTATGCTAAGGCATCTAAATTATTAGTGATGAGAATCACAAAACACTAACTTGTTTTCCACTACACAAATTATTTTATTAGTGTTTTTTCATTCTCATTATAAATTGCTACATGGTAAACATCGATAATATTAATTGTCTAAATTTAAATATTTATTTATTTATTTTCGGTTTTTTCTTTCATCAGCCAGCATTACAGTATTCACCTATGCACCGGCAGATGTCAACAAAACATATATGCAAACAAAACACAATCAGATAATGATTAAACAATTCACTTAAGAACTACCCGAGGTCTCACATAAACATCGTAAACATTCAATGAAGTATGAACATGAACAAATACGAAAAAATGACATTCGAAATAGCACGTAACGATGGTGCCTCATCAGCTGTCATTCGACAGTCGACGTTGACGCCATCTATCCAAATCCAAATCCAAACTCCCTTCAGACCCCACTCAGGGGCATAGGGAGGCAACAAGAGCTCTCCATTGCGCTCGATCCTGCGCAACGTTAATGACCTCCTCCCACACCATGTCCAGATTCCTCAGCTCTGCCTCGAAGGAGCGGAACACAGTATGAGAGGGTCTTCCTCGTCTCCGGGACCCTGATGGGAGGAAAAACAGCGCTCTCCTCGGCCACCTGTCATTCGGCATCCTTAACACATGTCCCAGCCAAGTCCATCTCCTCCACATAATAGTAGAGGTGATGGGCTCACGCTGGGTGCGTCGGCGTATAGCGTCGTTCGTGATGCGGTGGTACCATCTTATACCCAAAATTCTCCTGAGGCACTTCGTTTCGAATGCAGATACTTTTTGTGCCTGGGCCAGAGTCAGGTGCCAGGACTCACACCCATACAGGAGAATGGGCAACACACACGCATCAAACAGTTTACATTTCGTCTCGACACTAAACGCCGACGCCTTCCATATCTTGGTCATGTTGTTGAAGGCGCCATTTGCCATACCGATACGTATCGGGAGCTCAGCCCCGAGGTCACCAGTGGTGGTAATGGTTGCTCCCAGGTACTTAAATTTATCCACCCGGGAGACCTGGTGACCATCGATGGTTATCGGTAGCTGTTTATCGGGGCAGGCATTATTTGCCATGAGCTCCGTTTTACTGGCATTGACTCGAAGGCCGAGGCGTGCTGTTTCGTCGCAGAGTCTTGAAACACTGCGCTGTAATTCCTCCACTGTCGTACTGAACAACGCTAGGTCGTCCGCGTACTCCAGATCGCACAGTTCGCCCATTAGACCATCTCTCTGTGTTATCGGTATACCTCTTGCTCCTTGCATGGACTTTCTCAACAGGAGGTCCATGACAATTATGAATATAAAAGGAGCCAGTACGCAGCCCTGTCTGACTCCCGTGGTGATCCTAAAAGCTTCAGTAGGACCACCTGGCGTTTTCACGCTACACTCGGAGTCTTCGTACAGGGACTGCACCATTTTAACTATCTTCGGAGGTAAACCGTACAGAGCTAAAATTTTCCATATCGATGGTCTATGTGGGCTGTCGAAGGCCTTTTCAAAATCTATAAAGCAACAAGCGACTGGAGAGTTAAACTCCTTGCACTGCTGAAAGATGCACCTGGCACAGAAAATTGGGTCCGTGCAGGACCTTCCAGGTACAAAGCCGCATTGTTGCTCTCTCAGGACAGCCATGACAGGCCCCCGAATGCGGTGTAGTAATATCTGAGATAATACCTTACCGGGAACACTCAGCAGAGTAATTCCACGGTAGTTTCCGCATTCAAGGGGGTCCCCCTTTTTAAATATTGCGACGATGGATCCATTCCGCCAATCTTTTGGGCACCTCTCCTCTTCCCACGCCATTTTAAATATATCTAATAGTGGTTGGCCAAGGGTGTCTATGCCTTGTTTGAGGAGCTCTGCGTGAATTCCATCGTCTCCTGGCGCTTTGTTGTTCTTAAGTCTCATCACGGCCAGCACCATCTCACTGTATGTCGGCGGGTCCTCACATATCCCAGTTGCCTGAGGTATATTCAGACCAGCCAACTCCTCCTCAAAGTTGTAAGGTGAGGAGGGCTCGGGACGGTTTAATATTGACTCAAAGTACTCCCTCCATCTCCCTTTAATCAGTTCGGGGGCAGTGACAGTGGCTCCACGAGAGTCTCGTATTGCCGTCACGGGTCTTTTTTGACCCCTGCCCCCGACCTCCCGGGTGATTTCGAAAAGTGTCCTTGAGTCATTTCCGAGTGCAGCAGACTGCGCTCGCCGTATCTGAGAGTCCAGGTGTCTTCTCTTATCTGTTCGTACAGAGTGCTTCACCTTGCGGCTCAGCTCTCTGTACTCAGACACCAAAGCAGCCAGTTTTTGAGGGTCTTTTTCGCTGTCTCTGAGGGTCTTAGCCTTCTGGCGATCTTCGATGAGGCTCCAGGACCCATCGGACATCCATAATGGCCTCTTTTTGCTCTTATAGCCGACAGAAGAACGTGCGGATTCCATAACGGCGTCACGGAAGCTATTCCAAGCTGTCTCAATCGGAACAGCTCCGTGTGAATCCTTCAAGGGGGCAAACCTGGTGCGTAACTCAGCCTCGTACGTATGACGACACTGAGCACTCTCTAACCTGCGTATGTCCAGCGGGCGAGAGGCAGACGGCCCCTGCTGGAAATGGGTAAATCTGAATCTCAACGAACCCACAAGGAGTTCGTGATCAGTATCCATGTCTGCCCCTCGGTAGGTGCGGACATCACGCAGGTCAGTTCGGTTGCTGGCCCTTACCAGAAGATGGTCAATCTGGTTTTTTGTTCTCCTGTCAGGCGAGGTCCAAGTATATTTATGGATATCCTTGTGGGGGAACAAAGTTCCCCCTATTAAGAGTCCATGGAGTGTGGCGAAACCAATCAGACGGCTTCCATTATCATTTATCACTCCCATGCCATGCCTACCCATGACGCCTGGTCCATACTGGGGGTCACTGCCAACCTTGGCATTAAAATCCCCCAGTACTATTAAGCGGTGGCGCCTTGGGACATGGGACACAACCGCATCCAGACTGTCATAAAAACAGTCCTTGGCAGTCGCATCCCCATCCTCAGTGGGAGCATAGCATAGGAGGACCGTCAGTGTTTCGCCTGTCATCTTGAAGGACGCACTCATCAGGCGGTCAGAAACAGGTTCCCAACCAAGAAGGCGAGAGAAGGCATATTTACTTAAAAGTAGAGCGACGCCACGCATCCGTGCAGTTCGGTGACCAGAGTGCAGCATGACATAGTTGCCAGCGTCACTCTGCCCCGTCCCTGGGATGCGTGCCTCGCTCAGCCCCAGGATATCCAGTCCATATTCTCCCGCCAACTTGGCAGCAACAAGCTCCCCGCCCGCCCTCAAAGTGCGGACATTCAGGGTCCCGATTTTCAAGCTCTTGTTAGAGCGAGCCGTGGTCAACACAGGGGGGACACTAGCTGCCTGGACCCCCCCCCGGTGGGGCCCAGGCGTCCGAGGCTTAATTTTGTTGCCTTTTCTGACCGCTTGGATTTAAGGGTGTGAGGTGGTCAACCCCACGACCCCGATCTGATTTTTCGATTACCTGCCTCTTACAGGATGCTCGAAAAACCAGCAAAAAGAACAGAGGTGCTATTCTAAGCCGACAGCCCCACGGCAGACGCCATCTATAGGTACCAAAAATTATTGTTTAGTGATGTACATCTCACTACATCGATCTACCATCGATACATCGCACACAACATTTAATACAATATATTTTTAACATTGATTTACACAAAAAAAATAATAATAATTTCAATTCAAACACAAATGCAACAAGGCACCTATGCAATCCACAAACTCTCCGTAGGAACAGTGAAAAATATCAATATGCGCTGAAACATAGTTCAATAAGCGGACGGCCTTGCCCATGGGGGAGTCCGCAATAATGTCAGTCCTACCATGTGGTGGGTAAAAAAGAATGTGTCGACGCGATCTGTTATATGAGTCTGGAACAAACAGACTCAGTTCCGCCAGTACTTCAGGATTGCATATGATGCCCCTGATAATTTTGAAAAAGTGTCTGCACAGGTAATCGTTTCTTCGCGCCTCTAAGGTCGATAAATCGAGACAACCATTTATGTACAGCGAAGGATACAGATACGGATAGTACCCATACTTCACCTTATAAAGGTGCCTTGCAAATCGTTTTTGGACTTTCTCAATGTCATTAGTGATCGAGGCTCCACTAGGCGCCCAAATCATTGAGTTTGTCTCCAAAATGCTACGAACTAACGTTTCGAATAGCAAAAGTAGCGTATTTTCACCATGGAAGTGTTTTGAGTTACGCAGAACAAACCCTAACATTCTGTTTGCTTTTTCTACAATCATGGCAATGTGACCATTGAACCTGAAGCTGGTTTTATATAATATTCCCAGGTCTTTTATCTCATTCACACGATTGAGCTCCACATCACCCATGGTGTAAGTATACACGAGAGGGATTCGGGATCTACTGTACGACATGACGCAACACTTCGGGCGGCTGAAGTGCAGTCTATTTACAATAGACCATTCCATTAGGGAATCTACGTCCCTTTGCAACATATGTGCGTCATTTGGTGTTGTAACTTCTCTAAAGATTTTTAAATCGTCGGCGTAAAGTAAGAATTTGGAATTTTCGATTGATTGGCCAATATCGTTGATGAATATTGAGAATAACAGAGGTCCCAAGTTAGAACCCTGTGGTACTCCTGAATTGGTCAAAAAGGTTACAGAATCTTCGCATTGATGTTACGTATTGGTTTCTATCTTGGAAGTAAGTTATGAAGTAACTTACCATTTCATTTGAAAAACCAAAATTGCTTAGTTTAGTTATTAAGATATCGTGATCGACTTGGTCGAAGGCTTTCTGGAAGTCCGTGTACACTACATCCGTTTGCTTTCTATTATCCAGGTTTTTTGTTATAAAGTTGCCAATACAAAGTAGATTTGTTGTTGTGGATCTGGTTGGACGGAATCCGTGTTGTTCATCTATGAATTGGAAGTTGCACGCGTCCCATATTATCTTGTGCAGTATTGTCTCTAAAACTTTTGCCGGGCTTGAGAGTATGGCTATAGGTCTATAATTTCGAATATCGGACGAGTCTCTCTTTTTGTGTATCGGACAAATCCTGGACGTCTTCCATTTTTCAGGAAATACACCCGATAAAATGGAGAGGTCGAACAAATGTTGCAAGACATCGATAATTAACGGTCCTATTTCTTTGAACAAGAATGCTGGTATTCTATCGGGGCCGGCTGAACGCTTTGGTTTCAGTTTCATTAGACCATACTTTACGTCACTGTGTGAAATATTCGATATTGTACACGTTGTGCCATAGAGACTTGTGGATGAAGATACTATTTCATTATAATCTAATTTAGGGGCATCTGACGTATATACAGAGGAAAAATATTCTGCGAATGTATTTGCAATATCTTTAGGCTCAGTGAAAGTTGCGTCTCAGTGAAATATATGAGAAACAGATGGTAAATTGTAAAATATAAGGACCTTTTATCCTACAAAGACCATCTGTACTCGCACACGAATGAAGGCTTAAAAAAACCATGGCAAGGGTGACGGACAGGCAACAATGATTCATTGCCCCATTTTATGATGAAATACTGTCTCTAGTACATAATAGTTCAATGTTTGTAAGATACTTGAAGCAAAAAACTGTGATTGCAAAGAAGAATACAAGCTATTTGATATGCTCAACATAAGTTTGAAAGCTAATGTCGAAATTTGGTTCACCTGTAATTGTTTAGCGTGTTGATTTTCACACGCTAACTCTTGCTCTAACTCTGACACAGCCAGCAAGCTGTGCTTGGACACCATCGAGGTCAGTTCACCAACAACTGTTACATGCTTCGAAACAGTTCCGGATAATTTCTGCAATCAAAATTTAAGATTAAGTCTAAATATGTTTTGTTTAGAATTCATAGCTTACGAAAAACTTCTAATAATTTTTAATTAGTTTATGCGGTGTTCAGACGAGGCGAATATCGCCAGGACACTAAAATATCGCCAGCCAATTGAACCGTGTGAACAGATTGTTGATAAATCTCTGAAGCGATAAAAATGGTTGAAAGCGATATCGTCTCAAGTTGAACGCCTTTCAACTTTTGTGGAAACGGTGGAACGATTCACGCATGCGCAGATATGCGCAGCGTCCGTATGTTCCGTTTCTTTATAGTTGACAGCACTGCTCTAAATTTATTTCTCCTTGGAATCCAATTCCGCACCCACACCCAATATCTGCGTTTTTTTTTATTTTTCCTCAATTAGGAGTCTTTTTATATCGTCTAAAACAATATTTTCAACTAACTCCAATTATTCCGCGAGTTCTACCTCGACGTCCGCCATTTTTAAAACAATCAGCGCACCTGACAGATTGAATGTATGTCGGTGGACTCGTGTGAACACATCAGACGATCAATGGGCGACCGAGCAATATTTTTTTTATGCAAGCGAAATCGTCTGGCCTTATATCGCCCCGTGTGAACACCGCATTACCTTAAATTGCGGATACGTCTCAACAAAATTCTTCATGTCAGAAATACTTTCAACTTTTTGGTGATTTTTAGCCTTCTTCTGAAATTCTTCCATCAAATTTTTTATAGTTTGTCCTATCTCGCCGAAATTCATGTATAATGTCTGTTGAAAATAAGAAAATATTTTTATTTTCATAAATAAATAAATTAACACTTTTCTACATAAAGGTTTCAGTATATTTTATTTATTTTTTATTTTATTAAATCAATATAGACCGCGTTTCTAAAGCGAAAAGACGCTTGTGTGATACGGGGATATAACAATCATACTACATTTAGGTACAATGCATTTTGACATCACATATAAATATAGTTACATGAAGATCTATTTCTCCAAACAACATTGCATCAACCAACGCCAGAACGCGGGGAGAAAAATTGTTTTATTTCAACGGACCTTATTGCCCAAGGCATATACTTATTTAATTATCATCATCAGTCCACTGCAGGTCATTAGCCTCCCCTCTCCTTCTCCACTCCTACCACTTCTGTGCGATTCTCATCTACTCGAACTCGGCTCCAGAGAACCTCATTATCAATGCTTATAAAGAATTAAAAAAAAAAAAACAATTATATCTGCCCATCACTTCCTTCATAGTCTTAGTCTTAAACATTACGGAGGGGAGGAGAACATGGCTCGAACATGTGTTAAGGATGCCGAATAACAGTTGGCAGATAGTGCTCCTATTAGCATTGCGAAGATGGCGAAGACCCTAGCATATTGCGATTTCAATGTGAGATTTACCTTGGCGTAGAACTCATCTTGTTCTGCTGACAACACAACTTCTTTTAGGTCCTTAGGCACTCCTGATATGTTGGACATGTTAACTCTGTTATTGTTGATTGTTAACAACTCATGAACCATTGCTTGATAAGTCCACTGAAAAATAGGTAAGCAGATATTGTATAAGAACATTTTGTCTATACAGGTGCATTATTTAGCAGGATCCTCAGTTTACAGTATTCTTTCTCTGTCTATGGTGATACAGATTTTTCAACAACGGCAAGACTCAAAGATTGTTTTAAGGTTAGGTGCATACATACAACCTTTAATCTCTCAAGTGCTGCTTTAAAAAGCTAACATTATATCTTATGTGAATGCACCCATACTATGAACATGATAGTCACTTGATTAAAAAATTGGATAAATATCAATCAATTTTCATTTCAAATCTATTCAGTATAACATTAGCATATAACATTCTTGTTAATTATCATTCTAACACTTTACACAAGTGTTGCTTAAAGAAGACTGATTGATTTGGTATGTGATAAGAAAATTGACAATCCATCGACTAAACGATTTGGTCAATTCAAAATTTCTATGAATTAGATAAGAGAACCACATTCTTAAAAAAAAGTAGTTTAATCACCCCTATTGTCATTTTGCTCCTTTTTTTTTAATTTATACTGAATAATCATACGTGAATATTTTGGGTTCTATTTATATTTCTGATTATTATTTGTCTCTTACCAAAAATTTCTTAATAATGGTCGAATTAAAAGGGTTATTATTGTCTTAATGCATTGTTGAAATTTTCTTTACAGCATGTTTAATATATATTTTTTACCCATCACGCCGTTTCCTAAATGGGGTAGGCAGAGAGTACAGACTTCCATTCTTTCCTGTCCAATCAAACCTCTTTCGCTTCCTCCAAACGCATAACATTCTGCATACATGCTCTTCTATTCCTTTTGCTCCTGACTTGGCCCTACTGTAAGACGATATGGTCGGACCATGTCATTCGAGGTCGGCCTTGTCTGCGTGTATAATATTGTGATGTTATTTTTACCTGATTTAACAAAGGAGTAACAGGGTCATCTCTCCTATCTAGTATCAATAACAAGGGCGGACAGTCCCCAACCCTGAAGTCAAACAGTTGTGCCTCCCTGCACATTACTTCTCTCACTTTCTCCGCAAGTCTTTTGCAGAGATCACTGTTGTTTTGATACCTGATGACAGGGCGCTTTTTCAATGACAGCAGCAGCGCTGTTAATCCTTGGCTTGATCTAAGGAGCTGCACCGGATTCCAAATCATACCTAAAACAACATGAAAATATTGAAATTCAAAAAGATATATTTTTTTTTAATAAAAATGAATCTGTGCTCACTCGAAGTGAATACAAATACACTTTTGACATCTTTCACAGTAAGCAAATGCTTGTGTCGTGAAAGTGGAAAATGGTCGACACGGCCGGGATTCGAACCCACGACCTCCGCATGAAACAGTGCGAAAGCCGGCGTCTTGACCCCTGGTCTATCAACCACCTCGACTAACAACTATAAAGAGCTATTGATCAGAGACTCAATTCGCCGATTTCTACAATACTGCAGGTAAATTTAAGGGTCCTATGATGTGATCGCTCACCAGATATTTTTTCAGCTTTTTCTGTATTTTTCCCTTTTCCTTTCCTAATGTCCCTCTTTTGATAATACTTATTTATTGTTAATTTTATATATGAAGATATAATGGGTTATCATTATGGGATCAAACAAATTGCGCAAATAATAGACCAAAATTTCTGGGTTTCAAGTCAGACAAATTTTCTGCAAATAGGTTGCTAACTTGAAGAGAAAATAAATAAAACACAGAGTATGAATTTTTCAATTTCAAAAAATTAAAGTATCCCTATGAAAGAAGATGATGAACGACCTCAGTAGCCTAATTGTACTGGCGTGGACTTCAGATCACGAGGCCCCAGGTTCGAGGCCCAGCTCACTACTATAAATATTGAATTTCAACAAATAATTCAGCACATATATAGCGATATGCATATTTTAGAGATACCTACATAGCTCATTTTACGGTAAGTATGTACCTACTAAAAAAAAGAAAAGGCGAATTATCTAATCATTGTCAATGAATAATAATAATATTTAACAGATTTCAGGAATTTAGCTCATTTTTTACTCTTCCCCAAACACATGAAAACGAGATTCTTCTCCCTCATCATCACCTCGGTAGAAGATGAAATGAAAATATTGACTTGGTTGTTGTTGTCATATTATTTTGTAGGTAAGACTTATATATAAAAGTTTTGTGTTATGTTAATGTTAATAGAACCGTACTCCTGCAAAACCGCTTGGCCGATTTTTATGAATTTTTAATGAGTATTTCGTTGACATGAAAAAGGTTCGAAAAGTAGAGGACTCTCCAAAAATATTCTATTCGCTAACTATGCTTAGAAGAAGGGAATGGATGTCTAAATGGCGAAGTAGCGTAGAGTCCGTAGAGGATAGTCAGTCAAGGAGGCAAACTCTGGAGGAAGCCAAGACACAACATGGGCATATTAGTTTATTATAGATATAATGAGATCGATTTGTATCTCCTATTTGACTTCAGCCGACAACCATAAGTAAAGAAGGCTATTGACAGTACCTACTCAAGATCAAGCGCAGTTGGTCTGTCTCAGATTGAACGGGACCGGTTGACTGGAAAAAATTGCCTCAGGCAATAAGTTCCGCCGGTTATACTGACACCTTTGTATAGAAAAGTGTTGTAATAATATTTGAAACATTTATTTATTCATTAAATCACAATATATATCATAAAAAGTCATTGTATAAATATGAGGTGGTTGGTAGTCTAGTGGTATCGATCCGCGGCTTTCGTGCGTACAGCGTATCCGAGGTCGAAGGTTCGAATCCCAGCCTTGCTGACTATTTCCGCTTTCACGACACAAGCATTTGCTTAGTGTGAAAGATGTCAAAGTGTATTTGTGTTTACGTCCAGTGAGCACAGATTCATTTTTAAAAAAAAAAAAAAAATGCTGTATACTAAATATTTTACTTTGGTGCTGGAATCGGCTGGGACGAGACGGTGAGGACTGCAGGGGACAGGGTGGCGTGGCGAGGACTTGTGGAGTCCATATGCTCCAACTAGGGAGCGGACATGGTCGAAAAAGAAAGAAGATACTAAAGATTAAACCTTAAACCCCGACAGGTCAGCAAAGGCACAAGAAATAAGCCTCGGACGCCTGGGTCTCATCAGGGGAGCTCAGGCAGTGGTGTCCCCCCTGTAAAGGCGCATGATCCAGCACAATGGAGAGCTCTTGTGCCTCCCTATGCTCCTTAGTGGGGCTTAGGCCCCCCGTATTGTGGGTTGGTTTTGGGGGAGGTCCGCGGCGGGCTCGATTTCTGTGGGGCCGACTTTTTGGTTTGGTTGCTTCGATCAGACTAGGGAGTTAGTTTCATGCGGGTCGAGTATGCTGTGGATTGGTCTCAAGGGAGAATGTATGTATACTAAATATAAAGATATCGGTGTTGTCTCTCACGATACAACACGATGTAATGTAATCATGAGAAACCTTTGAACTACAGTGAAAGGAACTTCTTAACATGAGGACAACAGAATTACCTATTATTATGATTTAATAATATCTCATATAATAATAATAATATAACCTTTATTGAATAAGAACACAATTTAAATGGGGAAAAACATGGTTAAAAGGTTCCCCCCAAAATATTAGTTATTATAAGTCATGCCTTGGGGGTTGGATATAATCTATCTTAATATTTGGATTCCTTTTGTGTTAATAGAATAGGGCTAAGAATTGACTATACTAATCATTGTTCAAAATAAATATTGTATAATATATTATTTTCTATTTGTATTCTTGGCCTGTTTGTACATTTGAAATCATACCTTGATGTGAAGAAGGTAAATTGAGAGAATAAATATGCGGACCAACTGGCAAATAATCTGCGTAAAATTCTTGAACTTCTCTGACGACTTCTTGCTCATCACTTTCTGCCAGAGTCTTAATGTCCACTTTTGATATGATGTTGCTGAAATCTATGTCATAAAAATAAAGTTTTTAATATATTTTAAACTAGCTTACTATGAATATTGATTTCAAATTTGTAATTTATACAAAAATAGGTCTGAATGTTAAAAAAATTATTTATGAAAGATCGAATGAAAATCTATGATAAATCTGCGTACCAATGTTTTGAAACTCAATGGTTGCCAAGTAAATAGAAATTGTGTCGTCATGGAAATTGTTCACAGATGGCGTTGTTGTCAGTAAATCCGTTCATACTAACTTTAATTTATATTATATTCTATAATTTTTTTGAATTTTTAATGATTGTTCTGTTATCCGGAGCGGAGAAGAATCCAATGAACCAAGCATCATAAAAATCTGTTTAGCCGATCTCAAGTTATAAGTGTTTCCACTGACCCGACTTTCTTTTATATTATACATAGATGCCATAAATTCATCATACAAATGAAATTGATTTATGTAATAAGCATAATATCATCATGTCATGGATGATCATACTAACAAAACCTATGTTAAAATATTTATTTATTTACAATATTATTTTTAAAGAAAAATGGTTAAGGCAAGTATACAGATCTCTGTGTAGTGCCCTCCATATTTGGTGCAAAGGGCATCTGCATCGAGGTGTCCTCCCTTTACTACAGCTCTGTTCACACCCAAACAGTGTTTGAATCATGGTAGTGTGAGCACAGTAAAATCTTTATAACATTAAGGATGTCTTTGAGAAGAATACTTTACAGTGATATAACAGATTCCCAATCAATACTTACAAATGAAATATGCTCCATATTTTGGGTATCTCAGCTCTTTAGTCAAAAGTGCAATATTTTCAGCAGTCGGTCGCAGAAAAACAATACATTTAAGATGCTTTAAGCCTTCACTTTGGGTTGACAAATCAATTTTTTCAAACAAATATACTTCCTTTTGTAAAATTTCTGACTGACTGTACACCATGCTCACAATACTTGTCTGCAAATTATTATAATATAAATATAATTTAAAAAAATATAAATATTTTATGAATAACTATCTAGCCATATGATCACGTAGTGCAAACGATTGTACTAAAAATTTTGATTCGAGGTAAAAGATATTATAATAATAACAGGCTATATTAAACTATACTTACAGTTTCTTTATCCATCAGCAGAATTTTCATTCCTGATTCACTTTCCTCTGCCATAGTCGTAATATACATCTTCACCGCTTGTAACACATTCATGTTCGGTTGAACAATTATAAATTTGCTTCTTCAAAAAAGTAATTATTTGTCAAAAGTGATAATTGTAAAAAAACTTATTTGACACTAAATATCAACAACAAAAATAATTAACCAAGCAATCACTTTTCATAAAGTCAAAAATGATACATAAACACAAACCCTAAGTCAACAGCACGTCAACTGTCAGTTTACTATAAATTTTCTTTACTTCTATGGAAAAAATGACATTATTAATTATTGTTTGGTTTTATCTGAGCTGTATGAATGGTTTTATCTGTGGTTACGTTTTCACCACTTCTCTCGTTTGATGCTCTATAATCGTATCAAAACCAAAAACTCAGTTTGGGTAAAAAATTCTGGCAGATATGACGGCGGATCGTCGGAGTGTATTGTAAAGCAAGCTCTATTGAGGTGGTGAAAATATATAATATAATTGACGTATTAGTCGGAAGTTTATGTTATAATTCAAGTAGTTATTAGAAAATGAAAATATGGAGGCTGTTACGAAATGTCTATTTAATCATATTGCGAGATCAACCAATAAACGATCGTTCTATACCTCGATAGTAAATCGTGCGAGGTAAGTTGATTTTGCTATTTACGTAAACACTTTCTTATGGAAATTACATGACAGCTTTTGCACACTTATTAAATTATTTTTAACTGCAGCACTTGATGTTTGTATTGGTCGATATATAATATTTTAGTAGTGTAGGTCTTGTATTACGAAATCGCATGTACTCTATTAGGTATATTAAGTTTCGGTGCATTTGTACCAATTATGAAAATGCATACTATAAAAAATTGGCAATGATCGTACTGTAGTATGCAATCTGCATCTTTATTGCTCATTGTATTAGAATTGAGTGATAATATTTGTTTAGAATTGTCAATTTTAACCTTAAAATTTCTAATGTCCCTAGGTTGCTGGAAGTTGGAGTATTGCAACAACCAAACTTGAGTGGAAAGTATGAGACGGGACAGATGATACTGCATAAAGTATTCGGATACAGGGGAGTTGTGTTATTTCCATGGCAGGCACGTGTTTACGATAGAGATTTAGCTAATAAGAAAGATAATAGTCAAAATAGGAATGGTGAAGACACATTATCGAGTGTTGGAAGGGAGGTGAAAGCAAGGACTCATACGTTTTATCAAGTTTTGATAGACTCAAGAGATGGTCCGTTTATTGTAAGTAGATCTCCATAATTATTTCTTACTATTGTCTATTTCTAAACTGTTTTTAATACGATTTACTTTGAAATATGTTGATGTAAATCAATGAAATGATTGATATAGGTATTAAACTTATATCCTTTTGTATCTGCGAGAATTATTACAGTGAAACCTGTCATAAAATGTGCAGAAAAATGTGTTTAAGTTGCTCTCTCAACAAGGGACATTATTTCGCGTAATAAGTACCACATTCGAGTTTTACTGAAATGGAAGGCCAGTTATCATGGAGTTTACTTATGAGCCGCGCATATCTGTTAATCTGTGTCCTTTTTGTATCAAATCTAAATTGTATTTTTTTTTTTTTTTAATTTATTCTTTGTACAGAAATAATAGAAATCACATTATAAACATTAAAAGTAACAATAGAAAAAATAAACGTTGTTTCTCTCCCGATAGAGTCGAAGACTCGTGTTCGAGAGAGAATTATTTTTACTTCTTCTTCTTGGTCGCTTTCTTCATTCTTCAAGGTCGTGACCTAGCCATGCCAGTCTGGTCTCCGAATTATTACACTCCTTCAGAATTTATAAGTAGTTTTATTTGAATAAACATTACTGAATAAAAAACAAATGAAAAGAAAGTATTTCTTCCGCATAAAACGCATTATCATATTTTGCATTGATTTGAATGGGCAAAATTGTTTGACATAACAAGTTTTACGCTTACAAAAATAAGACTGGAAGGAATTATGCTTGTTATGAGTGGTTCCACTGTATAAGGGTAAGAACATGTAGAAAGCCGATTCCGACCCGCTCAAAGATTGTTGTCTATGGTTTCAATGCATTTAAATGGGCATGCCGGAAAACGGGTTCCTGCTTTTTCTGTGGGTATCCCCATTCAAATGCATATTAACATTCTTTGCGCTGGTCGGAATCGGCTTTCTACGTGTTCTTACCCTACGAATGTATATAAGATGTGTAATTTAAGTTTTACACAGGCTGTATCTTAATTGAGAATGAAATTTTTACATCAAATGTACATTTGAATCACAATAGATAGATGGAGAAACACAATTTGATTATTTATTTCCTTCTAATCTAATTATTTATAGCCTGTCACCACACATGTTATCTCAAATAATCTAGAAAATTTAGGGTCCACTACAAATGCTGTGATTAGTAATGATTGAGGGTTCAAAGCCTGATGCAGACCACATTCCTCTTTATATTCAGCTAATCCAAATATGTTGTATTTTTCTAGAAAATCTTGAAATTATGTTAATTTGATAATCAGATGATATGCAACATAATATTGGAAAATACCTACTGATTTATAATAATATGAATATACAGTTGAACTTGGTTATAAATTTGCTTGTTTGGTTTTTTTTCTTCTATTGGCATAATATGGTATAATTTGCTAGAGCAAACATACTACAAGCTTATTAAACAAAAAAATGCAGGGATTTAAATGTCAATGAGTATATTCAAGAATTTAATGTGTATTTTAGCATAAAAAATGATAGTGTGTTTTCCTGTTAACGCGACAGCAGTTTTTATGAGTATTGGATACTTTTTAACGATGAACGATTGAGTAATAATCTTCTTGGATAATTATTGCTGCCAATAATGTATAAAAATAGAAACCAAATCACTAGCATTTTAGGTTGGGCTTACTACAACTGAGCTCTCAATGGCTGAGTTCGATTGTATTTCAAAGAGTATAATTATTTTGATAATGGTCCAATTTATTTTGATTTAAGTTTTTTTAGGATTATTAATTTGATGTTTTTTTTTATGTTATAAGAAGCAGTGCTACGAGTAGTTTTATTTTTATATATCTTGACACAATTGATCTCTAATAATTTATATTTCTATACATGCCACCAATGACATGCGCCCTGAATGGAAAAAAAAGGTAAATTACCAGGCAAGGAATGGACTGTGTTCAGTTCATGTGGCACCTCATGTCGTTTTATACTATCCTCATCATCAACACTAATTTTTAAATAATATTTTTTGTGTTGGTAACTGATAGTCTAGCGCCATTTAATTTTTAACAACAGAATATTGCGCACTCATAGACAATGTATCTCGTTTAGTTTCCTTTTAATACTCACATTTTTCATTTTAATAACGATTTACTTTTTTTTAAAAAGCTCGAATCAAATTTCCTTGAAATGATATTTTATGTTACCGAACTTTGTTTATGTTTCCTTGGTAGAATTAATCCAAATTTGATTACGCTGTGCAAAAATAGTTATCGATTCTGATAGTAGATGTCCCTAGTAATCTATAAAAAATTCACACTCTTCAGTTTTCAAAATTTCTATCCTACCTTGGTTACCTAAACAAAGTCAAAACTCATTAATTGTAAACTAGGTATATAAATCTTTATTTAATAATGTTTAGAATCTGCAGCTATTTAATAAAAAAAAAACTTAACTTAACCATATTGTGAATTAATTTTGTGTGTAATTTTTTTTTTTCAATAGTTCGATGTTAATTAGATTCGTTTTAATCTGAACATTCAGTTCAGTCGCACCTTAGCACCTTATGAGCACCTTAAAAAAAATATTTATCACTTAATATCTCATTTATAAAATGAGTTCTATCTGCATGAACAATTTATTGTTGTCTGTCGATTGTTTTTTATTTGGCTTTATAGATTTAAATGTTAAAAATCAAACAAATAATTAAGCTGTTGGCTGTTTTGTTTTTCTTATAATAATTTTTGATTGTAGTTTTAATAATAAAGATCTAACATCTCATTCAAAATTATCAGTTTATTTTTATCATCAATGATTTTTCTTATGACCTAGGTATTCACTTGACCTTCTATGTAGTATGAATACATGTTTATCATGGTGTATAATCATTAAACCATATGCAGTGCACAACTTGTCACTCAACTGGTAGATCAAACCATTACTCGTGGTCAACCATCAACATTATTATTTCTTTTAACTAATTATACAGTAATCTGTAGAGTAAAAAAATTGTATAATCATTTAGATTCTTCCATAAACTATAAAAGTTTGCTACACTTGACCTTGATCATTCATAGTTTTTTATGCAATGTTTTGTTCGTCATCTGATATTACATAGTTTGTTCATGACATTGAACTCAATTTGACCGTGTCAAGTTCTTGACATTGTCATCACTAAACTTCGTCAGTCATTCCACCCAGTAACCATAAATTCTAATGATACTTAGTTGTTCGTAATTAACATAGTTTATTATTTAGTTGAAAATTATTGATGTTATAACCATAGATGGCTACTGTGATTTTATGATGAATTTTCACTGCATTGTAAATTCAATTTTATTTGTGATTTTGGCCAAAAACACTTTCCTGTAAAATATTATCCAGATTTTTACATTTCGTTTATGATCATTAATTAATAGGCCACTATGATATTTAGATTAAAGACATGAATCGAATATTATCTTAACTGTTCTAAGTGCGGTGAGTACTAACTCTATATTCTTATTGATTTAGCGTGCTCAGACGGAAGCTGTGACCTTTCTTGGTGGACAAGAATCCTCTAGGAGCCTCTACGCCATTCCTGGATTAGATTATGTAGCACATGAAGATATATTACCTTACACAAGTACGGAGAGAGCGCCTCTTTCTCACGAGCTCTTTGATAAGTTCTTATCGTATTGTCCCGAAAAAGGTAAAACACTTACACATAGATTGATAACTTATAATATCTACTACTTCCATTAAAAATTTGTAGATTGCTTCACGATGAGTGTGTCTGTTTCAGATCCTCCATTTGTAGCGCAGGAAACATTGAGAGCGTGGCAAAAGAAAAATCATCCATGGTTGGAATTAAGTGACGTACACAGGGAGAGTACTGAAGGAGTTAGAGTCACTGTCATACCATTCTATATGGGATGTAGGGAATCCCAAACAGCTGCTGTATACTGGGTATCAAAATTATATAACTCTGCACGATATCTGCATTATATTTATTCAGCTTTTAGCTCACGCGTCCAAATACAGCAGTTTATATTCCCGTATAATATATTCCCCCAAGCAGATCATTAACATCAAGCTTTGGGGACATTAGCATAAAAGTAAATGATTGTCATCCTAGATTATTCCACCATCATACGTTACGGCATCTTTTTTAAATCAAAACGAACGTTTATGGTGGTTGACTTTATTGGGCAAAAATGTTCAATGGCAATAGCATTAAATTGCTATTTGTAGTAGCAATCTCTTCTCCCCAACCAAATACTAATATGTGGAATTCAAATATATTTTCAGTGGCGATACTGTATCCGTCTAGAAAATTTGGGCCCCATGAGTGTTCAACTGCGTGAAAGACACTGGAGGATTTTTTCTTTGTCTGGTACCCTGGAGACCGTGAGGGGACGGGGTGTCGTTGGTCAAGAACCTAGACTCTCCAAGAATCAACCGGCCTTCCAGTATAGCAGCCATGTTAGTTTACAAGCACCCAGTGGTCATATGTGGTAAGAATTTCTTTGATATGTTAATTTCAATTTATTAAGGGCCAATGTTACATCAGTTAGTTAAAACACTACAACTGTTCTGTTTTCGTACCAATTTTAGCATATTAAGCAGTCTTCTAGTGACATAGAGTATTATTTTGTTTGGCGTTCATTGACCTTCATTTAGGTACTCAGGCTCGTCAAATGCAGCAATAAAATAACACTACTAGCAAAGTTATTGAAAAAATGTCGACTGCGCACCATGGAATGTGTGCCCCAAAAGACCAGTGAAAAGTTGCGAAAACATGACATTGTATAAAATAATTTTGACCAAATTTTATTCCGTAGTGCGGGGCGAGCTGTCCAAATACATAATTAAACACTTGGAGCCTTAGTAACAAATAGTAGATATTTGGTCACCCTTTTTATAAAACAGCCCCTAAAATGTTCTACAAAGTTACAACAAAATAAATAAATAAATAAAAGCTTTATTGCTGTCTGTATAACAAAATATTTCAAGATTTGATTATTTTCATCTAGGGGCACATTCAGAATGGAGAGAGAAGACGGATATTTGTTTGACTGCCGCATCCCTCCGTTCTCGCTGGAAAGTAAACCCGAAGACGGGTCAAATACTCCATCGGACAATATATGACGGTTACAGGACCATTTCAATCCAATCTAGAAAAGCAGTTTATGAATTGGACATTGACGTGTTCTTAATACTATAGTGTTACGAAGTGCAGCCTCTCAACATTTCATGCAAGCTGTCCACTGCTAATGTTTGATGAGCGAGTCATTTTTGTGCAGACGGGGAGAATAGTCAGTGTGTTCATAAAGACGAAATTTATAAATAAATAAAAAAGGGAGTTAAGTTACAGAATATTTTGACAAAACATGGCATTGATATGGTCGTCGCAACCTAAACGTTTACCCAGCTAATGTTGTAGCAAATTTTACACATTTATTGCTATATATAATATATAAAAATATTATTTGCACTTGTTTTCTGTTTCATGTCACCGTTATATGAATAGATTAAGAGTTCATTTTATAGAGATTGACTAAAGTTTCAATTGAATATAATTTATAGATTGTTTTGAATGTTAAAGACCAGAAATGTTATTAATTGTTATCAATGTTGTAGATTTTTTCCTATTTAGTCGTTATTGATAGTTCATAATTGTTTTCATCTCCCCATCTTGAAAATTTGTATAGATTTCGAGATTTTATTCTAAAAAATATATTGGATTTTCAATTTTGTAAGTCCTTTGTTGGAAGAAAATAATCATGTGATGTAGGATGTAAGCGATAGCTTAGATGAAATGATTAAAAACTTTGCAATCATACAGCTAGTAAGTATATTTAAATAAGCCAAATGTTATATGTATTATATTAATGCAAAGGATTTTTACACTTCATCAAAGTGCCACAGATTTCATGTCACACTTGCGGAAAACAAATTTTACCTAATTCAGTTTAAATGAATTAATTGTTTTATGTGTGATATGCTTTATCTCCCAAATAATCATGAAAATTCAGGCAGAATAACTAAATATAATCCTCATTCAAATTTGCAATTATAAGAATGTGGATTGAGAATATAGAAGAATTGAAAATAAAGAGTTAGTTTAATATTAATAATAAGGATAAAACAAATCATTGGTCCTGGAGACTCGAAAGGAAATATTTAAATTTATTATTGAATTTTGTTGATATTTTTGTCTCTGAGACCAACTGTGCCGCATAGAATTAATTCATTATTTCCAAAATAATACAATCAATGTTTATGTTTGAAATTCTTAATCTGTTTATATGTCATATATTTACCTGAAATGAAACAAAAGTATGGAAATGGTATAAAAATTGTTTTATTCTTCCAACCACCCTTGCAGTGAAGGACATTACAGCTCTATGTAAGAAACTTATGTATCTTCCTCATCAGGTTCCTCAAAATCTCTGGTTTTGACATCAGCTTCTTCACCGTATTGAATAATGTTGTCTATTGTGATGAGGAGGTTTTGTGTGCTCTCCTCATCTCTGATATTCAATGGGAAAAATCTAACTAGACTATAATCTTCGATAACTCGACCTATGGCTTCTGTTAGAGATTTATGCTTCTCATACCATTTGGAGTGATGTTGTTCCATATCGGCTAATAAACTATGTGGATCTGGCTCTAGAAACCTAAAAAAATATTGTGTTATGTTTTATGGGATAACCTTCCAATTGTGAGAAGTTCTACAGGAAGAATTAATATGAAACCCAGGATATTTGATATCTTTAGTACCTTTCCATTTGATTCTTGGCTGTTTTACTGAGGAGATCCATTTTACTCAAAACATTCACATGTGGTAACTCTAAATTAACCATGACACTGAGAGCTGCCATAGTTCCTGCCAACAGACAAATTTATTATACCTATAAACAAATTTTCACTATAATAGCGTAGCGGCCATGTTTCGCATGACGACATCATCCACCAATAGCATTTCTCCGTGATGTCATCATCCAGTAGCAGCCTGCCACATCGTACAGTGCCGCAATGCTATTGGTGGATGATGTCATGCGAAATATGGCCGCTACAATAGATTCAAAAGAATAACTTGACTGCTAACCTGATAAAAATTTTCCTCCATCAACCATGAATTGCGAATCAATCAAAAATACTCCAGCTAATCTGAAGTTCCATTTGTGTAATACTTCTACAAGGCGTTTCATCACGGTGAGATGTGTGTACAATTCCACCTGTCCCGGACAATCAAATAATATGTAGTCATCGTCCACATCTCCCAATTTTTCTTCCAACCATTCTGTGTTTTCGAGAAGAGTTCTAAAATGATTGTCAGTTTGACTTAATAAAACATACATTCAAACAATTGGTTTTAAAACGAAATTAGCAATTTTGTATACACGGGTGCGATTGAATGCAGTTTTTACTATCGCAATTAATCTCGGGAAGAAATTACAAGAGGAAAATCCTACAACTTTGATCAAAGTAGAAATCAAACACAGGACCTCATGTTCAGAGTTGGGTGCCTAGACAACTAAGCTACCAAGTTCAGTATTCATAAGATTTTATAACTCTAAATGTGGGACAAGAACACTTCTACAAAGTAGTGTGGTATGGCTAAAACAATTGATTGTGGTAGATGCTTCCTGTAACAAGCTACTTACTCCATGCAAAATACCAATCCCCCATTAGGGCCATACTGAAGATCTTCGTCTTCCATAGCATCATCTAGTTGTATTAATTCCCTAATGTCAACTAAAGGTTCATAATCAAAGTGCTCGGCAGCCGGATCGAGATTGACCACATCTATTGTCCGATTGCTGTCTGCTGCTCTTTTCACAATTGTAGAGCAATAGGTGGACTTGCCACTTCCCGCTGGACCCATGACAAGTTGTGCATAACGCATTTTGAATTTTCGGTCCAATGATTAAATTTAATTGGAAGGTTATATTCTTATCTTTTAGATAAGATTGTTATGAAATAACACGAATTATTGAAGTGGCCTATTTTACTCTTTATGTTTGACCCAAATATCCCGTGTCCCATTAATCTGACCTAAATTCCCAGCAAAACTCACAAAAATCGTTATTTCGATATTTGACATTCCCTAAATTCCAGTGACAGATAACCACAAAATAAACCAAAGATTCTGTCAACTTGATTTTTCATAGATAAATTACGTTGAAGTAAAAATAATAATATGAAGTTATATTTGTTCTATGGTTTGCATTTTGGCGCGAAGTTATATTTGACGTGGTTGTCATTTTCTGTTTTGTTTTCGTAAAGAGCAAACACAATGGTATTTGGGTCTCAATTATAATAGTTTTTTTATTGGTAAAGTGATTGTTAAATAATCTAAGTTTAAATAATCATGTGGAAATCTTTGCCATGCAATGCTCGTGAATTACAACTTCTAGGAACTCTTAATGGTGGACAAAGTTTCAGGTTTTTACTTCGTTTTCTGTAATAATTACTTCAATACAAAAGTAATTCATAATTATTATGAATTACTTGTAACCGTATATAATTAATGTGTAAATTTATAATTATGCAAATATTTCAGATGGAAACAAAATTTAGACACCGGAGAGTGGACGGGTGTATTTTCCGGAACGGTATGGAAATTATTACAAAATGAAAATGAGATAAAATATCGAGTTGTAAAATCCATAAATAAAATACCATTACAGCAGGGTAAAAATGGAATGAAAAATTTAAAAAAAGTACAAAGATTAACGGAAAAGACTTCTGAAATATTTTTTGAAGAGTTATTGAAGGATTACTTACGAATAGATATTGAATTATGCCATTTGTATGACAAATGGTCTGAAAGTGATCCTATTTTCAAAAAGGCTTCGGAGCGTTTTTACGGTATCAGAATATTGAATCAAGAACCCGTTGAAAATCTGTTTTCATTTATATGTAGTCAAAATAATCACATTTCTAGGTAAATACAACACCACCTATATAAGAAGGCCTTAGTGCTGGCGGCCATTTTTGGCCTCTCGCGTCATGGCTGCCTGCGTGTAGACAGATATCATAGCGTACAGGTAGTACATACAGATATATAAGAGTGAATGCTGGGCCTCCCGCTGTGACGTAGCGCTAAGGCCTTCTTATATAGGTGGTGTTGGGCAAATATGTCAGTATTTCTACATTCACAAAGACTAGTTTAATGAGAGTCTGTCTCAGTGGTAATTAAATTATAGTATGGTCACATAATCTCAGAGCAGGTCAATTTCATCAGATATTGGGTTGTGAACCTAAGGACTGTCAATCATATTGATGCATCTATTTACTGTAAAATAATGTTTCTTTAATGCTTAATGTGCCATCGTTGGAAGCTGATCATTCATTAGATATAAACAATCAGGATACTGTTTTTTTTATTTATCAGCATTTTTTTAAAAGACTTTCTTTATATTTTTAATCATCAACCTCTGATACAATAATTTATCATTATTATATTTATTTAACTTAGTTTTTATTTAAATTTAGATAATTGACTATAGTTACTACTATTAATAAATTACAAACCATATGGACTGTTTTTACAAAATTATAAAACAAATAAAAATCTTAATTTTAAGAAATTTTTAAAGTCCAATAAACATTTAATCTTTGCAGAATATCAAGTATGATTGAAAAATTATGTAGTACTTATGGAGATAAAATATGCATTGAAGATGGCATAACATATTATAGTTTTCCAAGTGTAAATAGTTTGGCTGATCCAGAAGTAAGTCAAAGGATTTTTAGTGCTTTTGTTAATTGCAATAAATGATTTGGAGTTATGATTGTTAAGAAGTATTATAATTACATGTCCAATTTGTAGGTGGAAAGCAAACTGCGTGACTTAGGATTTGGCTACCGTGCCAAGTTCATTCAACAATCAGCTGCAATGATAATGGAGTGGGGAAATGATAAATGGTTTGAGTCACTAAAAGCTATGGAATACGACAATGCCAAATCAGAACTCATAAAGCTTCATGGAGTAGGAGCAAAGGTGTTTTTTTTTTTGAAATTTTCGAAATGCCTTTGAACCAAATTGAATAGACGAGAGTGGTTAGCCCAGTGGTTACGCACTAGAATTTGTGGGTTCGATCCCAGGTGCCGACCATCTTCCTCTTTCAGGACACAGCTTTAAGTAGCTTACTGCGAAAAAGTAAAAAAGTGTATTTCTGTTCACTTTGAGTCAGTACAGATTCATTAAAAAAATAATCATTTAGGACTTTTTAAAGACTTTTGAATTCCTTGTCAATCATGTGCTCTGTGCAAAATTGCATACAAAACACGAGTATTGTGAAAGTAATTAAATTTTGCTTAAAAGTAACTGAAAGTATCCAAAGAATGCATTCTTAATTGTCTAATGTCTAGTTCACATGCTTTTTTTTTGCTTTCGTAAACCACTCGCCATGTTTTTTTTTTGGTTTTGGATAAGCCAAAATCTTCCGACTTCTGCTTAGTCGTACTTTCTGGGACCCTCTATGGTGTGAAAAAGTTAAAAAAAGATCTTACCTTACCTATCCACTTAAAAATTTGTTTCATAAAATACTCACCTAAGCAAAAGATAAATTCACAGGATACCAAAATTTAAGTTACAACATGCTTATATGAGATGTCCAATCTCTGATCCCATTTTTATTTCATGGGCATTTTCAACTTTTTTTGTGTCAACACTGGAGGCCAAGTCGAAATATTAACAACAGCCTCTAACGTTAACAATTTGTTTGATGTGAGGGATTTATTCATATCTTGGTATTCAAAATATTGTTAAGTCATTATTTGAAAGTTTGGGAGCCCGATGGTAAACAGTTTGAAAAACAGTTGCTTGTTTGTTTATGCCGGATTAGAAAGGTTGGAATTTTTACGCACTGAAGGTATGTCCAGGAAACCATTAAAATTGTTTAATGTTTACAGCGATTAGTATAGAAGGCAAATTCTCCTGTTTTGAGATGAATGCTTTGATTTTTGGACTTCAGTTCAATATCAGGTCTCGTTCAGAATACATCTTTCCATAGTTTATCGCAATTTTGTGTCCTTGTTAATCAATTTATAATTTTCGTCGCGTTTTATAGTTTCTGTAGTAATTTGGAAGTGTCTGACTGTTGAGTTATGGTGTGTCACATATTTAGAGTTTTTATTGTTTAGAGTCCCGCATTTTTTTTAATTAAACCTTCCGTTTAATTATGGTTTATTATGTATTGAAGATTTTCCGATCCGGGGTGGCGTGGCATGAGGTTGGAGAGGAAAAAAGTGATACACCATACCTCATATGTGTGAATGTGACGTGTTTATTTTCTTTTGGTGCATTGTGCTAAATATTTGAAGGTATGCAGAATTTCGGGTGAGTTAACATATTTTTATTTGAGTGTATTTTGTTCCGTCGCTGGCAGCTACCCAGGACGATTATCGGGCACAGAGATATTAGGTATCGACGTAGTATTTTGTACGTTGCTTGGTTGCCCAGCCAAGCATGCTTATGAGCAAGTTGCTCGAAGTGGTTTTAGATGAGAGATGTATGATGTATGGCATATTTATGAATGTTTGTGATCTCTGTAGCCAATGGATTTATTGTACGAGTATTGCAGCCTGTACCTACCTGTTTTGTTTTCACACGTCACCTGTCAAACACACGTCGCGAATTGCTATATGTCATTCGCGGGTTACCCCATTTTCCGATACCAGTGGTGCGACCTATCTTTAATGTTTATTTTTGAATCGGGTTGGGAATTCCGTATTTAGAACCTTCTAGTAAGCTTAGTGTAGAATTTTCATTTATAAAAGTAGGTACATTGGTGTGTTCCCCGTGAGATGAATTTTATTCAGTCGAGCTATGAATGAGTTTACTAAAAGTTCGCGTCTGTCCGCGCACAGATAGAGTTTGTATTTTAGTTTTCGCCGCCGTGATCAACGTAAAGTTATAAAACCGGTATGTGTAGGAGGGCTGTTGGCGCAAGCTGAAGACCTTCCCCACATGACTCTCCAAGAGAATGGGCTGTGGCTGATTTGGACACTTTTCAGCTCAGTTCATGAGGTTCACTGGCGAAAAGGTCGCGGGCCAAGACCGAAGCAGTTGAGCGATTTGGAACTCCAATGAGGAAAACTTGCGGTTTAATGACAGCCCGCGGTAATTTGACTAGAAGGTTGATTTGTTCGTCTATAAAGTAATTGAACGTTTATTTTGATAGTGAGATCGATAATGATTAAATGCACGCGAGATAGACATTAAAATTGTTAATGGGCAGTACGTTTGGAACGTTAACAGTTTTCACGTTTAAGGTTATTTATTTCGACTTAGCTCCCTGGTCTGTTGAGGACTTAAGCCTAAATTTTCTTTGGTTGCAGGTGGCTGATTGTATATGTCTCATGTCTTTGGGGCACTTGGAGGCAGTCCCTGTGGACACCCACGTCTACCAAATAGCTTCGCAGCAATACTTGCCTCACCTGAAGGGATTGAAATCTGTAACGGACAGGGTCTACAAGGAGATAGGAGAGCATTTCAGGAAACTATATGGACCTTATGCAGGATGGGCTCACACGGTAATGCTTTTTTCTTTATTGACCCCTTTGCACTTGTCGTCGAGTGATTTGATACTTATACGCAATTATTTTCACTAAATACTCTACATCGAACAACTTGATTTGGTTTTCAAACAAATTTTTTATGTATTAAATTGCTCAAAATTCAAAGTTGTCTTGCGCCATTTTTCAGGACTAGATATTACGTAATACAGAACCAACTATGATGTCAATCATTAAATCAATTAGTGTTCCATTTTTTCAACATGTTGCGTATTTCGAAGATTCCCATGTTTTCGGAATTTCACGGATTGTAACAAATTCGACCACCTTTTTTTTATCTTGTGAAGGGGTGTGTCAAATCGCTATGATGGCATCTCGACCCTTGGGATCTTTTATACCTTCCCCCTCCTTAATCCATGATGGACTTCAGGTAGCTTATTGTGCTTTTCCTTGGGATTGAGGCATAGTCTTCTGGTTTGGGTATTCTAGTCATTCATATAAAATTTACCTCTTAAAATTGAACTCTAGTTGATTGATAACTTACATTAAATAATTGGTTCTTTGTTTTGCTCAAAATCGATGGCTAATATCTCAACCCAAGAGAGCCCAAAAATCTATAAAACCACAAAAAAATGTGTAAAGGTGGAATTCCTAAGCGACGACTGCAGCTACTCCTATAGAACAAGTCGCTGAAGTTGCTACAGTTGTCGTTTAGGAATCCCACCTTTAGGCCATCACAAGCGGGTCAAATTATAGCAGACATATATCTGCCAAATATTTGGGTATTCTTTAAGAAATATTCTATATTTTTTCAATGAAAAATTAAGAAAATTTTTTTATAATGAAAAAAAAGGCATTTAAATATGAAATGAATTCGAGAAAACTCCCAAAAAGAAAGTTTGTCGCTATTCTACCCCCTGTGGCGATCTCTTTCTAAAACCCCCACACCACTTCTCCAGTTTGATCTTTTTTTTGTTTATCAGGTTCTATTTTGTGCTGATTTGAAAAAATTTGAAGAGACCGGAGCAAAGCGGATCAGTGATAACAAGTTAAAAACTTCTAAAAGTAACAAAAAGAAATGTAAATGAATCGAGCAGTAACGAATGGAGAATCTTACCATAAAGGAAAAAGATGATAACACAAGCCGTTAATTTGCATTAATTGGGATTAACTAGATTCACTGAATATATTATCAGTCGAGCAGTTTTCTTTTACGATTCATTAAAATATGGTCCATCCACATTATTCTTGTCCCTTTGTTTTTGTTTTTTTTTATAAATAATGTCAACCATTTTTAAGTTTGTCAATCATTTCGTCATTCAGAAATCTTATAGGCAGTGGGTCGAAACCGTCATACAAAGCACTTTTTGTATGGATGGCGACAGGTTTAAGGTACCAACATTGAAAAACAAAAATAATACATGAATAATTGCAAACTTGTTGTTTGGTTGCGACGCGACTGTTTATGTTTGAAAAACATCAAACTAAACTAAACTGAAATCTTAACGCCATTTTTTAGCAGTCTGTTGTGTTATTGTATTATTTTCGAAGAGAATACAAAACCTACGGATTGAGTATTGAGGTCATTTTGTTGATATTCAAAGATAATCATAATGCGCAAAAGGTGTGTCATTTGTCATAAAAGTGATGAGAAAAATACCAATTGTGATGTTTATTTTTTTGACTTTTGTGATGATTTTTTTTATCACTTTTTTCAAAAATTTCAAATATTATGTACTAGCTGATACCCGTCTTGCTTTACGTTGTTGATTTGGCTAGTCAGACTTGAGCCGTAGGTTATTGAACAGGTTTTGTATGCAGCTTTCCCCTTCTCAGGACCAGTAGGCCTAGACAAAATGCATCTGGCAATCGACTACAAACGACTTCGACAATGTAGAGTAGGAAGAAAATTAACTGTCCACTTTTTATATTTTATATTATAAGGATCATTGTTTGGTTTGAATAAATGTTTATATGTTCCAGTGGACAGTTAATTTTTTCGCACTATACATTAGCGATATCTTTGTTTGTAGTCGAACGCCAATTTGAATTTGTCTACGGCGGCATTTCACGCTAAGATTTAGAATGTGTACCCAGCTAATGTTTCAAAAAAGGAAAAAATAAGAGTCACTGCTAAATATGCGAAAAATTTGAAAAACTAATGTCACTTTCAATATTTATAAAAAAAATTGAAGATGAGGAAAAATTAATACTCACTGTTGAATACGCGAAAAAATTAAAAGAAGAATGTAGTTATACATAGGTACCTACCTACCTAGTATTATAATACGTGTAGTTGTTCCTAATGAAAACCTGTGTGTAGATATAGGTACCTACCTACCTAGTATTATATTATGTATAGTTAGTTTGACCTACTTATGACTGTAGTGATAAATTTAATGAGGTACCTTAGGAGAGAGAGGGTGCAAGCGAACTCTGCTTTACCGGCTTTAGTCATCTGTCATGGCGTACATATTTTATAAGAAGTTTCGGTGAAAATCTTTATAAAATTAGAATTAAAAGACTTGTACTTATATTTTTTGTATTTCAAATCAAACTTCGATTGATTTTGTACATTTTCATACCGTAATGCTACAGTTCTACACAAAATTTAGACGTATAATTTTACTTTTAAAACATGACTTTCTCATTTTTGTATGAAGATTTTAAATTTTTAGAAATTTGTAAATAATTTAAAATATATTTAATGAAATGTAAATATTTGTATCTCAGATTACCACAATTGTATTTGCGAAAAACTGCGAAGAAAAATATTCAACGCAGAACCTAAGGTTTTAGCGTGATGCTCTGACATACAGTTGGAGTGAAACAAATAAATAAATAAATAAATATACATACATTACTGAATTATTATGTAGATTAAAAATATGTGTACAACAAATATTATGTATTAAAACTTTTGTCAAAAGTGTTATAAATATCTAGTAGGTGTATAGATACACTTGTGTAAATTTTTGTAAAACTGCAATAAAGCTATCAATAAATTATATACTTTTTTTTTTAACCAATGACTTATGATAAATTTAAAATTGCTTGGGTATATAAGTAGTCTGTGGGTAGATTAAAAATATGTGTACAACAAATATTATGTATTAAAACTTTTGTCAAAAGTGTTATAAATATCTAGTAGGTGTATAGATACACTTGTGTAAATTTTTGTAAAACTGCAATAAAGCTATCAATAAATTAAATACTTTTTTTTTTAACCAATGACTTATGATAAATTTAAAATTGCTTGGGTATATAAGTAGTCTGTGGGTATGACCATGACTGCCCGCTGTCAAGTACCAGAAAGGCAACATCACCATAATAAAAATTTTGTTTCAATGTTGGCTAAACAAACCAGTCAGTACATTTTTTTCATCTATGGAGTTGCGTCTCTTATCCGTAAGGTATTATATTCTCTTTGCTTATAGGTATCTAATTCTTTTTGTTATTTTTCTGTATCAACTTTTTTTAAATATCCGAACTATCTTAAATCGGTCTTAATTTGAGACAGTTTGAATTTAAGAAATATTCAATGAGGAAAAGAATTGAAGACTAATCAACAATAAAATTAACAGAGCATTCTTTTATATTTTTTTTAGAAATATTCTTTCTGTTATAGATGCCATATTTTTTTATCAATCCAAAACTTAAAAGTTGTGTTTCTTACTATTATTTAATATGAAATTTTAATAAATAAAAGCTTTAAGTATACCGAATGCTTACAACTGCATTAGAGTGTTTTTCAAAGTCATCACATCTTCCCAAAATGTCCCGAGTCCATTTCTAAAAGTTTCTCGTCTAAATCATAGATTTGAAAGTATGCAAGCTCCTAGTCACAACGTACGTAGTGGGCATCCTAATGTATGGCTTTCTGAAAGAGATTAACAGGGACTAGAAGCCTTTGTGAAAAAAAAATGTCATAGGTTGCCTGGATAGACCATGTAACAAATGAAAACATTTTCAAGAAAGGTATGTGTTCAAAAACATATTAGAAAGAGGGAGCAAAATGAATTTGCCGCATGTTGCAATATGAAGGCCTTTTGTATAAGATTGAGTGGATGATTTTTGGGTAGCAGATATCTACACGACGTGTGTGAGGATATCGCCTGTGGCTAATATTTTGAGCTGAAACTGCCTGCACAAGAAATGATAAGATGAAGAATATACCGAAACCTTAAAGGCTATTTAGCGTGAGCATCACTTTTGCCGAAATTTTCATTTTTATAGCAAGCTATGCTAAAAAGTATTCTCCATCGATGATGAGAATATTCAAATTATTTGATAAGTTACAGCAAAAAGTATTTTATCCTAAAGTTTTGACTTACTGAAAATTTTATGTAAACGAAATTGAGCAATATATAATTTCCAAAAATCATTCATATTACATTTTTCTCTTGCAACAACTGCATTTCCTTTTATTCATAGTGAAGTGTGTAAATGTTTTTACTTATCCACTCAAAGTGGCCTTTCAAGTGTTAGATAAGGATCTGCGTAATATATATATATATATATATGAAGCGTACGCGAAACGTTTTGGGTACTCCGTGTACTCAGGTTGGCTCTGAAAAGAGCTGTTGGTCGCCCGACGTTTCGATTGGATTCCACCAATCATCATCTGGGGCAGATGGGAAGCCGCTGGGAAGCAGCTAACGCGCGGGGTGTGGAGAGAGAAAGTACACGGAGTACCCAAAACGTTTCGCGTACGCTTCATATATTTCTCTCCGTGATCACATCTTCACAGAAATATATATATATATATATATATACTCAGATATATATACTCGTGTAAGGCCACCATTAAAGAAAATGACATGTGGGAAGGTTGATGAAACACAAAGTTCAATACATAGTAATTTATTGTTGGCATACATATGCAAATAATATTGAGTTATGTAAATATACAAAACAGCATCTACTTTACATTGAGAAATGGTTTAAACCTCAAACTCTCCCAATGTAAGAAAATAAGGTTCCTGTTCTTCATGCACAGGGAATATTACATTGTGGCACACGACGTGTGAGCTGTGTGTATATTTTATTTGCAAGTGCAAATTTTAACACAATTGAGGGCGATACACAAAATTGTTCAGTAAGAAGTTTAATTTTCTTGTACAATAAATGATTCATATTTTGTGTCCAACTACATATTGAAGACAAATATGCATACAAAATTATTAAAAATATAACATTGTATCTCAAAAGGAATTTGTTTAAATTTAATTATAAGCTTTATTTTGAGTAAAGAAAACCTTTGATCTCCGGTGGTTTACTAAAGCAAAACCTGCTTTGCATAGTTTTTATTAAAAATAATGCTTTTTAAAAAAAAAAGTATATTAAATTTTATTCAGTGTTGTAAAATTATTTCAAATCCATCAAATATTTTTAATATATGAAAATTTCTCAATATAATATGTACATGTTACTTATATAAAATAATATTGTTAAAACTTATTTTGCAAAACAAAATAAATAAAATTGAAGTGAAATCAATTATTTTAAATAATTATATAAAATAAATTAAAGCTTAGATATAACTCTACATTGCTTCATACAAATGTTATCCTTGCTAACTTTATATGGGATCGAATGGACCGCATTCTGCAATACATAAATCTTGTGTTGGAACTCTTGGTATTTATAATCTTGATTTCAACAATGTTGCACTTAAGACGGTCCAATCTTTAAAGAAGGTAGCTTAGAAATATCAGATACATTTTTTGTCACATCTCCTCAATTTCCTGGGGATAATGAAGAATTTTTACTATTTCAATAAACAAATTGGATTGTCATCAAGTAAAATACAAATTAATAAATCCTAACCAATAATACAAAATATAATACAATAAACAGTAGGCATGGTGGCATAAAATTATCAGAACTTATTTTAAATACATACATAATATAACATTTATTATTTTTATAAAAATAGATAGCTTCGTAACTAACAACCATTGTATGTGTTGTTTCTGATTAAATCTAAAATTTGACTCTCTGGATTACTAAATAATAATTAATATGCATGTCATCTCTGATTGGAATGTACTAGGCCCTCGGTCTAAAGTGAAAGGGATTCTGTTCAATAAAGTTCAGAAATCATGATGATATACTATCAAATTTTTAACGCAACTATTGGGTTTACTGATAATGTTAACATTGATGGGCAAAAATATGGATAAAGTTTTTTTGAGATCTTGTTTTTTTACTCTTAAAAATTGTTAATTAGATAGACATTGCACTTTGGGGTACAAAATATCGATATATATATATATATATATATTGGTATTTAACGCATCTCGTGGAAAAACATTTACTATGCATACTAACATTATGTAATATCTATTCAATGGTTTCCATGCGATGCGTCATTTTTTAGTTCTGTATACATCGATATGTTTTAAAAATATTGATACGATATATTAGATATATTTTTTCCATTTTCCCATCCATATAAATATAGCCATTGGGTGGTCATATTCCTGACTAGTGAAAAGATTGAAAAATCCTATATCCATGCCAGGATTTGACCCCGGTGTTCCTAGCTCTTGAGCACCAATGGCCTGATGCAATAAAAAACGTGATATATAAGGCGTGTACATAGTTGTATCTGTATACATAAAACTGAATTTGTCTGTGTACTCAGTAGATTCAAAGACCAGTGAATGTATGTCAATAAAACTTTGGTGATCTGTTCTAATGTCCAGGAAGGTTTAAGCGGAGTATGAGCTCATTACCGCTCCTTGGAGGGGAGTAAAAAAGGTTAAAATGTAACAAACATTGCATAAATCACGAGTATTTTTTTTTATTTTGGGTTAGGTTGAAGTTTGACATTTGTTAAAATTTGTGACGATAAAAGAAATAATGCATTTCTATACAATAAAAATGTTGAAAAACACTTAATATTTTATTCTTTTGCATAAATTTTACTCGGATTGCAAAGAAAATATTTATAAATACAGCGTTATTTCTAGCGGTGTCATTAATATTAACAACACATTAAAATGTATACACATGGATATAATATATGAGACACAGAGAAAAAGAACATTCATTCACTCAGACCTGTATATTTGTACTAAAACAAATGCTTAAAACTATTTTTGTCTGAAAAAAAAATTTAATAGAAATACAACAGTCATATTTTGGAAATATAATTTAATTTGGAACAATTACACTATCATAACATTCTCTTAAAATATTAAATATCTTTTAATTACGTAATAATAACACTATAAATAATAATTCATAATAATTCATAATAAAATCACAAAATAATTTAAAATCATACATTTAAAAAAAAAATCATCATTTTTAATGATTTGTTTGTATAAGTCAATATTAATAATAATTTCAAAGAAAAACTGTAAAAAAATTATACACATTCCATTGTTTGTCACAAAATGGACGAAAATTAATTTACAAACATAGTTGAAAAAATGTTTTGCAAGAAACACAATATAAAATAATTTCAATCCAAAAAAAATTGCTTTTCTCTACCTTGATTACTTTGAGAAAATGAGATAAGAAAGTTTTAAAAATATTTCTCAACTAAAAGACGAGAAAGGTACATTATAGTTGGTACATGTCAGTATAGCTGGCAGAACTTAAGAGTGTGGCAATTTTTTCTAGACAATGTCCAATCTGAGACAGGCCACCTCTGGGTAGAAATTTTTAGTGAAAAGCACTGGCAAATTCTGACCTGAGCGGGAATTGAACCTGGCACCTCCTGATTAGAATTTTTTTTTTAAATGAATCTGTGCTCACTCAAAGTGAACACAAATACACTCCTTGACTCTTTCACAGTAAGCTACTTAAAGCTTGTGTCGCGAAAGAGGAAGATATTCGGCACCTGGGGTCGAACCCACAACCTCCGCACGAAACAGTGTGAAAGCCGGCGTCGTAACCGCTAGACCACCAACCACTTATTTAAGTTAGTTAGTACCTATACTGTTAGGCTACTGGAGTCGGCATAGTACCATGTGTTATATAAAAGTTTTATAATAAACCTTTGGAAACATTTAGTTTTTGGAGTCATGTGCTATTACACAATTAAACGACCGCGTAATAGTTTTGCTTTTTTAATTAAATCAAATAATTGCATAAAATGAGGATTCACTGTATTTTTCTATCTTTTAACAGTGAAACTGTTTGTTTAAATGAAAGTTTAGATAACTTAATAGTTTTAAAGAAATTTCTCAAATAATCGTAATGTGTGAATGTGATGTTGGAACAGCAATGTTACTGACATGCAATATGAGGTTTTCACTCTGTTATGATTTTCTTTGGTTTCGAAAATCGTTTTTTTTTTCAGTTAAACTACTAACATACATGAAGCAATAATTGAACATAGTAACAAAGACTTATACAAAACTATACTGGTTGTCTATGGCCCTTGGAGGTTCTGCGTCATCACTAATCCCTGAAGGTGGCTCATTGGCTCGGGCAGCCCACAAAGCTTCAAGTTCGGATCGCCGTATCCTTACGTCAGTGGCATGAAGTGATCCCAGCTACAAAACGAAACATGGAAAAGTCAGAGAATTAATCAAAGAATGTCTAAAATAAAACCTATCATATTTCAATGCGTCCCAACCCAGGTTGCCAGGTTTTTTTCAAAAATATACTGAACCAGGTTTCCGCTTGGTCATTCTCCAAATTTCCTACCCCGAAACTTGAAAGTTTTTCCCAAAAAAAAGGTCATTCTCGAAATTTGCTGTCCGGGAAGTTATGAATTCACTATAAAAAAATGACAAAATTATTCCGAAAATAAAAATACCGAACACTATAATTCGGTATTTTTTTCATACCGAACATGGAGCAAAAATACCGAAAAGTTCGGTAAAACACCGAACACCTGGCAACCCAGGTCTCAACAGATTATCAGAACTCTATCACAGGTCAATTTTTCTATTTTACAAATTGTTTTTTTTTTTCTATTATTTAAATCAACTAAATTCCCATCATTCATTGACTTCACATAAGAAGAAGTCATATTATGAATTAAGATCTTCTTTTCCACTTTTAGAAATGTGTGATGTTCACAATCTGACTTCTGTATTTGGGTCTGTTCAACACAATAGATGAGGACAGTCATACAAAGGGTTAGCTCGAAAAACAGCCATAACGACGCAGGTAATAGAGTGTGGTCCTTTACCCTATAAGCGAGCACCATCTTCTTATTTTACATAGCCTAGAGGACACGCGGGCGCTAACTTCTGAAAAAGAAGTCCCAGGATTAATTCCTGGTCAGGTCAGATTTTTTCACTTGAAATTTCTACCTCGGGTTGGCCTGTCTCAGATAAGACGGAACTGGTAGGCTAGAAAATAATTTCTAACAACACCATCGTATAGAGAAGTGTTAATATTTGTGATTTTTTTTAGTAAAATTTAATCGACAGGGATCCACTAAAAAGAAAAAAAAAAGCGTAAAATAAAATACCTTTGTTTAGACAAATAAAAACTATTTAATAATAATTGTAAAAAAATATACAAAACATAAATGATTTGTAGGAATATAAAAAAAATAAATATGTATAACATGCTCAAAACGAAGGTAATAAAAAATCATCTAAAAATAAAAATGGCGAATTACAAAGGATCTGGCGATATTAATTTCAATACAATAATTTATTGTCATAATTGGAAATTTGAAATGTTTGCAGAGACTATGAAGATGTAAATAATTATTGGTTATCCAAAACGTGATTACTACATCTATAAAAATAATACGCTAAAAGTCATACAAACAAAATAATATGTCATCAACAATCAATAATAATAATTAGGTACACACACAGATAATCGTTTAAAAAATCTACATGTATATACAAAAGAAATAAACTAATATATACATCAATTAATTTACAACATATGAACACATTAACAATAGAAAAATAAATGCATATAAAATAGGATAAAAGAAATAGAATGCCAATAAAACACAGATTGATTCAAATGTTACACAAAATTGATATAAAAAAAATTATAATTAATACAAAAAAAAATGTTTACAGCCATCATTTTCAAAGAGTCGTGTTTATTTTCCAATCAATTCATAATGGAACAACATGAACAGAACTCTCAACTAAAATCTTTTCGTAAATGATAATGCACATTCAAACTTTATGGGAAAATAATATCTTAAATATTCATTAAAAGTTATAATATCAGCATTGTATATTTTATGTTTCTATTTCAAAATATTTTTATTTGTAATTATTTTGTGGAAAATATTAAAATGAAACGTAATATTTAAATTTTTCCATAAATTTTTCATTATGGTAACTTTTTCTACCATAAACTATCCCAAAAATGATTCTTTTTTCGATTGCTGCCAGAGCACTGCAAAGTAAGATGGTGTCTAACTTGAGTGATAATACACACATCATCAATGATGTAAAATGACAACATAAGAAATACTTCACTTTAAAAATACGGCAGTAACGGGAGTGTGTTTTCAAAAACCAATTAGCGTTTATGGAAACATTGGAAACAACCAAATATTTTGCTTCAACTCAATATCTATACAGCAAAACAATTAAATATGAAACTCTGAGCAAATCATTTGCATGAAGAAATGGACAATCATCATCAACACGATGCACTCCAACGCACTGCACTCCTATTTACATATAATCGAGTTTAGTTAATAAAGAATTCATCGCCCGTATTGAAATACACCGTAAGTCATACTAACCTACATTTACGGGAGGCATAATACAGGTATTTAAAAAAAATGTAATGAGGAAGTTATATTATGTTATTTATAAAAAAAATGCAGAATAGTATTAAGTAAGTTATCAATATTATTAAATAATATATCTCCAATGAGAGACGCTCTATTTGAAGTGTCTCAATTCATTAAGAGAAAAAAAAACTAGAGTGCAAAGCAGAAGAATATAAATGACATACGGTGTATCCAATTTAAGGCGTTAAAATCACTGTTATTTTTAATTCATACAAAGCATTCCATATAAAATTCAAATTTGAGTTTGGCTATCCTATTAAATTTTGTAATGAAACAAAGTTAAAACATATCAAAAATGCACATAACACACTAAAAAGCAAAAAAAAAAGCGTTGAGTTAACAAGAAAGGAGAACAGCGACTATCGAGTATTGAGACTACATAATGTGAGATATACAAGACTGAATGGATAAACAACATCTAAAATATGAATACAATACAATACAATGCAGTAGGTATGTGTTGGTGGGGATCAACAATTATTTGTAGTTCTCACTTGTCTATTGTTTGGGTTACTGATGACGAAGTCCGTGAGGGTCACGTCGGCCGTCCCTCCACTCTCCAAAGGAATAGGGTGCTGTCTGAAGTGTTCCAGCATGTCGTAAATGTTGGGGAACCACAGATGCTGCACTCTACACTGGCCCATCTCATTGAGCGTCATTCTCAAATGTTTGGCACGTCCCTGGAAACAGAAACCAATTTATTAAGAAATAAATAATATCAAAATATTTGTCATTTAAATTGAGTTGCTAATATTCTTATTGTTTGGCATCAGCCACCGAGACATGATGTCATCAGAAAAGACACATTGAGGAAGAAAAAGATATACAAAATCTGAATATAACCTCAAGGAGAGGAGACTGAGAGGGGATCTGATCCAAGTCCATAAAATCTTGAACGACCACTATGACTGCCCAGAGTTGAGAACCATGCTCCACAGAAGCCATAATCAACATTTGAGGGGACATATTCTACAGTTGGTAAAGGACAGATTTACTCAAAACCCTCGTAGAAATTTCCTTGGAAATAGAGTTGTAGGTGAGTGGAACAGGTTACCTGCCCAGCTAGCTGTTGCGGAGTACACCAATGTATTTAAGAGAGTACACCAATGTATTTAAGAACGGACTTGACAGTTTGTAGTGTGACACATGTGTGGGATATCAAACACATCGCTCTCTTAAATATTATTTAATAATAATAACCTGAATGTGAGCATTACTTTTTGTGTAATAAAACTATTTGCACTATCATAATGGGTTGTTGAAACAATCAGACATCTTATTTCCATACACTCAACAGTATTGGGTGGACATGTTTGATTCTCGTTTAAAATCGGTTTAAGTAAGCAATGTTCATAGGTTCTCACTGTATGCAGAGGATCCTTAAAAGTTAATTCTGTTACCAAAAAGGTCATGTTAGAGTAGAAACAAAGTAGGTAGTTACTTGGAAGTTAAATGTGAGCACAAACTCTCCTCTCCGCGTTTCACTTTGTCTAACTAAATACAGGCCATGGCCAGCAGCCCCGCCCAGCAGTACACTGTGGGCCGCCTCTGTGCGTGCCAGCGTCCCGTGGAACCAAGGCCAATTTCTCAGTTGCGCCGCTAACTCTTCTTCTGCAGAACTCGCTGCAATCATAAATAAATAGCTTTCAAAAAATATTCAAGAGAGTGATGCATAAATTTCTTGTTAGTTAGATGTTTAGGAACCTGGTTCTGCTGGCTCCTCTGCCATTGTTTCGCTGCTTAATTCAAAATTACTATTACTGAAGGTACTCCTCGGTGGAAGATCCGGTGCAGGGGCAGCTTCTGATGGATTTGTTGTGCTTCCTCCATTTACCTGCAAGTTCAGATAAAAGATTGGTAAAGGTAAACTATTGCATTGTTCTAGAACCTGTATGGGGTAAGCCTGTGAATTTCACACATGTATGAGATGAGATTTCCACACATTACCTGTCCAACAGTGTTTGAGGGGGTGGCGGGTGCATTAGCTTCAGTGGATTGTGGAGTGGGTGTGCCCAGTGGCGCCAGGGCACTTGGTTGACTAGTAGGAGGACTGCGCATACAGTACTTGATGGTTGCTAGCCATGAACGCATGTCGTCTGTACTCCGCGCCTCTATCACATATTCCATATTGTTATCCGCCTGGAAATACACAAACATCTTTGAATCCCAACTACATCAATGTTCAAGCTTCACCTACCAAATCAACAAATTTTTGAGGCACACTAATGTGTGGCCCCTCACCTATCTACTTTTAGGGATGGGTGCGCAGGTATGGTGTGCTCCCCGACCAGATACAAGACTTTTTTGTTTTCACTGGTCGGGTATCTTTTAAGCTAATGTATTTTTCTTGTATTTTTTTTCTTATATTTACACTAGATGCTAGATACCGGAAATTTACTTAAATACCTTTGTTCAAACCCTCTTTCCCGCACCATTATACACAATAACGTTTGTAATACTTAAAACAATGTTTAGATTATATTAATTTATTACTCCACATAAAATCATTATACATAATATGAAAAGATATTTAATGAGAAAAGTGAGCTTTTTAACTGAGCACAGCAGACGGTCAAAATTTGGAGCAATCGCTGATAAGGTTACTCTCATATCTTTATTGATCGTCCTAAGCGTCATAGAGTGACAACACTACGCTTTGTTAAGTTAAAACATATTCATTTAGAGGGGTTCATCAAAAATGGAATCAGTCCTGGAACTTAATAAAGACCAAAGGGACCATTCAAATATTACGTAACGCATTTTTTAACATTATTGACCCCCCCCTCCCCCGAGATGCACCGTAACGCTCTTTGTTACCCCTCTTCCCATTTTCTAAAAGTTGCTTAACGCGCATATTACAAGTATGTATGCCTCAAATCACAATTATTACTGGAAAGTCACTAAATACCTTTGTTGGGGCATCGGTAATACAATAGTAACGTCTTACAAGACTAACCCCCCCTCCCCCCATATTGCGTTACGTAATACTTGAACGCTCCCAAATCTTCAAACATCACTCACTATCCCAAATAGTAGGTAGGTATTTGAATTGATCGTACCTTTAATACAAATGTGTTCTCTCTGTCGGGCATTTCTAAAGCTGTAGTTTCACGTGCTTCTGTTATGAGAAAACAGAAAACCCCACTCCTAGGTTTGGCTGCTTTGGGAGGAGAATAAAACTCAAGCATATAACCTCCAACAGTTTTAACTAATGCTAATCTACATTTTTCCCATTTCTGTGGACTACCAGGTTGTTCCAAGCTTTCTGGAGTTAAATAATCAACTAATCCTTCCTTCTGACATTCTACAACTATTTTTGATAACTTTGTCTTGTTCTGCCGGCCAGAGTGTGCAAATTCAACTTCATCTGAATTCTGTTTGTGAAATAAACCTTTGCCCCTTCTCAATCCTTTAAATGATAGCCTTCTAAAGAAATGCCTTGGCTGTGTCTTGGGGGAGTCCGCATCTTCCGAGTAATCGCTTTCTTCGTGGCCCGAGTGGGTTCCATTTGGTAGTTTGTTCTGGGTCTTCAACATGCAAAAGTCCATCTCAAAGTGCACGGAGAAGCACTCGACAAATTTCTTCATGAAATCTCTGTAAGACAAACCGTCCCTCGATATATCGGTCATATTGATGTTCATATACTGAAGACATGATTTGGCAAAGTCCTGGGCAGCGATTTTTGCATGACGCTCGGAGAATTCTACCCAATCTGTCTCGCTGTCTGAAGGACCCGCCATCGCCCGTAATTTCCGTATCAACTCCACTTGGAAGCCTTTTAGTACAACCACAGTATTACTAAAACATCGCTTTTCACGTAACGCACATTTTATATCAAATATAATACATTTTTGGAACTTTTCTGCTTTCAAAACAAAATTGACTTGAGCACCATGGATTAAAAGCAACACAGAAAAACAAGTTCGGAGGAAACGCGCATATTTCAATGCAAAATGAGAGAAAGCATAGCGATATTATATTTGCTAGACAGAGACAAAAGTAGGTATACATAACGCAGAACGTATGACGTACCGGTCATACACGTTCAGGAATTATGATAATAAAATGAAAAGGACTTGTGCTGCCATCTAGCGAACAGCACGAGATTTACTTACTAGTGAAACTACACCAGCATTTTTTAATTCTCATCTTTTAATTATTATTATGTTCTCATCTATCGTTGTGATTTTACTATTCTTCGATAGGTGACTCTGCTCACTTAAAATTGAAGTATTTTTATTACCCATCACGCCGTGTTCCGTAAAGTAAAGTGCGTAAAGGGTGGACAGAGAGAACAGAGAACGGACCTCCACTCTTTTCGAAGACTACACAATAGTCAAAGATAGATTTAAAAACCAATTAAAAGATTGTAGAAGCTACAGCAGTCCAGATATAGACAATGATCACAATATGGTAATGGCCAAGAGTATAATGAAACTTAAGAAACTTAAAAATAAAAATATATATATAAATGGAACACAAAGGCCTTAAAAACAATAGAAGTTAAAAATAAATTCGCAGAAAAGACGAACGAATGCATTCATGATGATCTAGAAAATATACCTGTGGCATGGGATAATATAAAAAGTAAAATTAAAATAGCGGCAGAAGAAGCTATCGGAATGGATAAACCCCAAGCAAGAAAATAATGGATAACAGGAAAAATTATAGAAATGATAAAAGAAAGGCGGCAATTAAAGAATAATCCAAGTTATGAAGCGCAGAGCAAATACAGAGCGCTGAGAAATAAATAATAAAATATAAACAGAGAATCCCGTATCACCAAAGAAATGTACTACCAAAATCAATGTAATGAAATTGATGACAACTTGTAGAAAGGAAATATTGAAAGAGCATATACGTCAGTGAAAAACTTCTTCGGAACAAAGAGTAGTAAAGGCAATTCAATAGAGGCCGAAGACGGTAAAATATTATTTGAAGACAATCAAATAGGGGAAAGATGGAAAAGGTGCCTGGAAATGCTTTATAATGGAATAAATGGTGATAAGATAACCCAGTAAATTTAATAGAGAATGAAACTGATGTAGATGCTGATGATTTGGGAGATCCAATTATATAAGAGATGAATTTGACAACGCAATGAAAAACCTGAAAGATGGAAAAGCCCCGGGAATCGATGAGATACCAGCAGAATTATTAAAAGCTGCAGGACAGGGAACTAAAAACGTTCTGTTTAGTGTGGTTTAAAAGATCTATAACACTGGTATAGTGCCGGAAGACTTCGAAAAATGCGTTAATAAATAAATGACACTCTTCTATACATAGGTGTCAGTATAGCCGGCGGAACTTAATGCTTGAAACATTCTCTACCAGTCAACCGGTCCCGTCCAATCTGAGACAGTATTCCAACCCCGAGTAGAAATTTCAAGTGAAAACACATTGAAAATTTCTGACCCGACCGGGAATCGAACCCGGGACCTCTTGATCTGAAGTCGGAGCCTTTGCCACTAGGCTACCGAGGTGCGTTATTGTTACTCTGCCAAAAAAATCTGGTACGACCAAATGCGAACAGCAGAACACTTAGTTTTAATATCACACGCCTCCAAAATATTGACCAGAATATTGTCTTGAAGAGAATTGAATCTAAAGGTGAGAGTATTATTCTCACTTGGGACCAGTTTGGTTTTAGAAGGGGGATGGGCACCAGGGAGGCTATTTTGTCATTGCGTTTAATTTTAGAAAAAATACTTAGACATAACGAAAGTACGCATACATTGCTTTTGTCGATATAGAAAAAGCCTTTGATAAAGTCGACTGGAAAAGACTATTTGACATAATGAGAATGATAGGGGTTAAATATAGAGAAAGACGTCTTATCTACACTCTCTATAAAAATGAAGCCGCTGTAATTAAATGTGGAAACGATAAAAAAAGAGGCAAATATAAGGCAAGGAGTAAGACAGGGCTGCTCTCTATCACCAGTGCTCTTTAATGCATATAGGTATACAATGCGCAATGGACGAAATTAGAGAACGTTTGAGCCACACAAAAAGGAATCAGGGTCCATGGGCATAAGATAGATATATGATAAGGTTTGCGGACGACATCGCACTGATTGCTGAAAGCGAAGAGGAGTTAGAACAAACACTCGAAACGATGGAGACTGTCCTGAATATCAAATACAATATGAAAGTTAACATGGACAAAACAAAGGTCACAACAGTAAGCCGGCGTAACCAAGGGGGTGCAGGGAGGGGCAGCTGCCCCCGCCCCCTGGGCTCCGGACTGGCGACGCTCTTGGCCGTGACGAACAGCAAATGTACATAGTGATGTCTGGAGCTCCCTTGAAATACGTAAAAGAGTTCGTCTACCTTGGTAGTAGAATTACTTGGGATGGTCGAACAAAAAGAGAGGTAGACCGTCGAATACACCAAGAAAGGCTCGCTTTCAACATAAAATGAAAAATCTTCAAGTCACCCAATATAATAGGTATAAAGCTCCGCAAACAACTAGTGAAGACCTATGTGTGGAGCATCTTGCTGTATGGGTGTGAGACATGCTGCCTAACCGAAAGAGAGACTATAATCTATAGATTCGAGGCCTTCGAGTTGTGGACGTATAGAAGAATTCTAGGAATTTCCTGGACGGACCACATCAAGAATGAGTAGGTTCTAGACAGAATCGAAGAAGGGAGGCACCTTGTTAAAACATTATCAGAGAGGCGGGCCAGATGGATAGGCCACATACTACGCCACGACAATCTCCTGTACACCATAATGGAGGGCATAACTGGGGTACGAATGCTAGGGGGCGCCCGCGTCGAGAGTAGGTACCTTGAACAATTATTTGAGGATATGGGCTGCGCATCTTACATGGAACTGAAGAGGGCTGCGGAGGACCGGACGAGATGGAAAACTAGATGCAGATCTTTGCTGCAAACCAATCCGTAGGATTGAGACTGCAGAAGAAGACACTTTTCACCCTGCTGAAGCCTCTCTTCAAGTTCTCTCCGTAACTCCTTGATCTTATTTCGTTGACGCCAGGTGAGAGGTCATTTTTCACTCATATTCCGGACGGTGCCGATCTACTGTTCGACAGCACCAGCAAACGTCAAAATCCAAGTGGCCGTTAATGGTATAGACCAGCTATTGTATATTGATATTTTTTTGTTCAATGTTTTCAAAATCATTGTAACCAATATTAAAAAATATTTAATCTTTTGACATTGTTTTTGGATAGTCCATTGGCAAATACTTATACCTATAAAGACTTAAGTCATTTTTGTAAAAAAATTGGCTTGCCATTTTATTGTTCCAAGGCATTATAGTCAGTGGCGTAACTAGGGGGGGGGGCGGGGGGGCGGTCCGCCCCGGGCGGCACTTTTCAGGGGGCGGCAAAATGAGCCGACAAATAAAAAAAAACTTGGTAAAAAACACAAAACTGAAATAGTATAGGTACGAGAATTTGTGAAGGAAAAATAAATGAGAAAAAAAATCGGGTCCCCGAGTTTGTGAAGGGAAAATAAATGAGAAAAAAATCGGGGCCCCGAGCTTGTGAAGGGAAAATAAATGAGAAAAAAAAAATCACTAAAATTCTTAAAATTGATAAAATATTTTTTTTCCTTTTAACCTGTCTCAGCGTAAGCTAGTACAAAAAAGTGTACACCGGAGTGAGTTAATTTAAGTTCCTTTTTTTCTTCTTTAAGTAATTTCGGGTTAAGGTGATTCCGCAGGTAGAAAAATCTGTGTCAGAAGTAAGCTCTATCCCATTATCCAAAAATTAAATTTTTGTACTATATTATTGTAGTGTTGTAAGTATCTATATATTAATAGGTGAAGGGAAAAATTTGTGCCCCTTGTTACGAAAATTGAGCGGACGGAGGAGTATGAAATTTCGCACACTTACAGTTTTTATAGAGAAGGGGTGGCAAATGCTAATATTTTTTTTAAAATTGTACATAAAAATAGATTAAATCAATAAAAAAAAAACTCTACGCACACTATTGTAATAGGTATATTATAGTTTACTTTTTTATTTTGATTTTTTTTTCCATTTATATAGGGGGGGGGGGGCGCCAAACTTTATTAGGTAGGTGGGGGGGGCGCCAAATGTTAATCCCGCCCCGGGCGGCGAAAACCCACGTTACGCCACTGATTATAGTAGAGTACCTACTGATGATATTATGTAAAAAAACAAATTAATGAACACTTCTCAGGTGTACTTAGGTAATTATGTAATTTCTAACAGTCAATCTGTCCTGTCCAATCTGAGACAGAATTCCAAAGCCGTGTAGAAATTACACGACGCTTAAGGGGCCTTTCCCCGAAAACACCCGTTTTTGGCAGTTTTACCAAATAGATTACTCTGCAAGTCCGTAATATACAAAGCTGAAAGTTACGATTTATTGTAGAATGAACTTTAATTTAAAAAGTTAGGCTGGCAGATTTTTTAATAAAAGCATGCTTTTCGAGTAATTTTCATTTTACTGGAACATCTCGCAAATTTTTCTCGATAGATAACTCAAAAAATACAACACTTATAGATACGCAAGTTTCTGGATATTTTAACGATTAAGCCAACTCAATAAATTAGCGTGTAACTTTTTTAAATTTCGTCTTTGTTTTCCTGGAAAATCCAAAAAACATAAAATTCTCATTAAAATCTAATCAAACTCTTGTTAAATTATTTTCTAGTTAGATTTTATTAGAGGGCTAGTTGTACAATGGAATTTTTCTGGCCCAACCCACAAAATAATGCTATTGTGTGTTCCTTGATTTGATTGGCTTGATTCTCTCTGAATGACTTTTATGATCTTTTGAAAAGTATTGTATTTATCTACAGATTTCACACAAACATGATTTTCTTGTTTCCGGGTTTGCGTGTCAGTTTTACAGCCAAATAATAATAATAAATGTCGCTTACAAAATTCAATACTTTTAAGGTGCAGTTCAGGGCACTTTCATAGTAATTGTGACGAATTACTTTATGCTGCATTTCTCAACACCTAAATAATGTGGTAGCTTTCATCCTTCATTTTTTTATGGTCGACTGCCGGCCGATCGGATTAATTATAAGGGATTGCAATATTGTCAAACATCTCCACAATAATTTTATTGTTCACTATCGGTAGCCTAGTGGTAAAGGTACTTTTTAATTTCTGATCAAGAGGTTCCGGGTTCAAATCCCGGTCGGGTCCGAAATTTGTACATTTTTTAAGCAGGACAATAAAACGCGCTGTTTTGTGCATATTACAACCACCTCATTAGGCTACTATAAAAGCTTGTGCCGTGAAAGAGGAAGGTGGTCGGCAACTGGAACCCAACCCACGACCTTCAGTTACAAAGTCGGCGACGGAACCTCGTACGTAGAGCGTATTGGAGGTCGTGGGTTCGAATCCCGGTGCCGACCATTTCCACTTTAAAAACACAAGCTTTGTTTTGTGTGAAAGATGTCAAAAGTATATTTGTGTTCACTTTGAGTGAGCCCAGATTCATTAAAAAAATTATCGATCGATATTGTACCTTATATATAGGTATATTGTAACAATAATAAATTGAATAGGAACCTACGTATAATATGACTATACTATAAAAAAATATGTTTTATGCGGATATATGTAGGCTGTAAATGAAATTTTTTATCGAATCCAACCAGCAGCAAAACCTGTCTGACGACAGACATAGGAAAGTTTGATAAATTGATTGTTCCATTTGACGACTTCTCATGACTTCTCATTCTCCATTTGAAGAGTTGCATGTAGGAACAATATTTCCCGCCGCGGACATCTTTTATTGTTGTCATAGAAACTATAGGCTTTCAGACAAATAACATACCTACCTCAGTATGAAAAATATTTCCGTAGTTGGATTGTATAGGTATGAAATTATGTATGATAAAATAGTTCGCGTGGAACTGTTTCAAAAAAAATACCGAGTTACGAACGAACCTAACAAATTATTATATTTGATTATATACAGAAGAAACAATATTTTAAAATGCCACATTTGTCTAAAAACTAACAAAAAACGAGATTGCGAGTAAAGTCAGAGACACTGCGTAAACAATAAGAAGGGTTTGCTATTGTTCTAAAAATCACCGCCACTTCTACCTACCTGCTATTATGTAGGTAGAGTACCTACCCAACTAATGGTTTACAACCCAGCGAATGTTCTCGAAGAAAAGAGTCTTTTACACTGTATTACATTCCTTCGAAGCAGAGGTGAGCGAAAGTCATTGAACTCGCGTAAGATTGATCGGGGCGTAAAGAGTTGTACGTATAGGAACAATACTGTGGTGATGTGAGTTCCTATGTTCAACATATTATATTTCCTGCCAAAGACATCTGTTTATTTTCGTCAAAGAAACTACTTTCAAACGAATAATACCTATAAATATTTTTTTTAAATTTAAAATGTTTTAAAGTAGGTACACATTCCCGTAGTTAGATTGTTTTTGTCATATTATCTACGAAAAATATTTTGCGTGAAAGTCGGTGGAAGAAGCGAAAGAAGTATGCTTGGATAGAAAAGAGTGGAGGTCCGTTCTCTCTGCCTACCCCTTATAGGACACGGCGTGATGGGTAAAAAAAAAAAAATTTGCGTGAAAGTGATTCAACGAAAATACCGGGTTACGGACGAACCTAACCAATTCATTAGAAAACCGATGATATCTAAATCACACTAAACTTTTATTTTTACCAAAAATTGGAAGAAACCGTTACCTGCCCTACTAACAAAGGACGTAGGTACAGGTAATTTCATTTAACCTTGCCGACGCCACGTTGTCGCTGCGATCTTGACTGTATTGGTTAATCCTTTCGTATTACGAAAAAAACAAAGGTGCATAGTTATTGTGTAGCGTTTGTGGTGGAAGGCCTTTTGTTTCGTCCTTTAAAATACCGGGTGATAACGAAATTTCTTGTGTTTTACAAACATGTCATCGTGTTCAAGCAAATTGGGTAAGGAAGAGCGCTTTGTGGGCAAACGAAAGAAGTAATTTTAATTAAAGTTTATGAACATTTTAAAAAGAGCTACGATAGATCTACTGAGGTAAATACATGGACTCCCTATTATTTTATTTAGATATATATATATATATATATATGTTAATATAAAGCTTTTCGCGACGCGGAATATGTAAATTGTTATTTCGGGTACTGTCGCGTTGTGAGTTGTTCCCGATGTTATTTGGAACATTATTAAAGATGTTGGTTTGTTGGTTAGATGGTGGTATATATTTCGGAGCCATCAGAGACTCCATCTTCAGCCTTTCGTCGTATTACAGAAGTAATAACGCCGAAAATTAATCTACAGTAACAAGACAAGGATGTTATTCGTTGACTCGCTAAGCAGATTATGACGTATTTTGTCTCGTGGAACGCGCGCTATTACGAGATGTGTTTGTAGTAGGTATACTGTCTGTTAGGGTACTTGTGGATGGATTTGAGTCAGTGGCGGAACTTGTAGTTGAATTGGAGGTTGTGGTGTTTGATTGGAGATGTGTTTGTGGGGTATGGGTGGTGGTTTTTGTATGTGTGGGGTGGGTGGGTGTGATTTGGTCTAAGAGGTGGAGGTAGGAGTGGTTAAGTTTAATCGTTTCATCTCTTTCGTTCAGTGTATGATCTCGTTTGGCAATGTTAATTGCTTCGAGCAAGGTGCGGTGTAGTTCTCGATTTGACTTGTGTAGTGTTTTTGTGTTTTCGAAGTCTATTTTGTGGCCTTCAGTCATTGTGTGTAGCGCGAGGGTGGATGAGGGTTTTTTGTTTTTGACGTCATTTTTGTGTTCTTCGGCTCTGACCGAGACTTTTCTATTCGTTTTACCTATGTATACTTTGGGACAGTCTTTGCAAGGGATTTGGTATACACCTTGGTGTTCGTTGGGGATCTTATCAGTAGGTAAAAGTAAGGTTGTGCAAACTTTTTTGTTTGCTGAGAAGACAGGGCGAATAAGTTTTCTCTTGAGTATGCGGCCAATCTTTTCAGATACGCCTCTGACATAAGGGATGTTACAAGTACCGAGGTACCTGTCGTTAGGTGGTGTTGACAGATTAGGGGTGGATGCGTGTGATTTAGCTGCACTCAGCTGTTTGTTGGAGTACCCATTTTGTTTTAGGATTTTGGTAAGAACGCGTTCTTCGTCTTCTCTTTGTGTGTTATCTGTCAGTGACACAGTCCTGTGGAACAGAGATGTGGCGACCGCTTGCAGTTGGGAGGGGTGATGATGAGAGTCCGCTTGGAGATATCTCGAGGTGGAGGTTGCTTTCCGGTAGATTTTATGTCCTAGTGTGCCGTCGGGGTTTCTGCGAATGAGTGTGTCGAGGAAGGGGAGTTGGGAGTCGGTCTCTATTTCCATCGTGAATTTGATGGTTGGATGTAGATTGTTTAGGTGGAGTAAGAATTCATCTAATTTTTCTTTTCCGTGGGGCCAGATGACAAAGGTGTCATCTACGTATCGTTTGTATAGGGTGGGTTTATATTGAGCTTGGCTTAGTGCTCGTTCTTCGAAATCCAGTAGGAACAGGTCAGCAAGTATTGGGGAGAGGGAAGAACCCATGCTGGCGCCTGATACTTGTTTGTATATTGTGCCTTTGTATGAGAAGAAAGTGTTGGACATGCAATGGGCTATCATGTTGATAAACATTTTAGGTATTTTGAAGCGATCTTTTAAAATTGTAAGTGTCTCATCTATGGGAATGTTTGTGAAGAGAGATACGATGTCGAAGCTTACTAACAGGTCTGTTTCGTTGGTTTTTATTGTTTTTATCAACTCTATGAAGTCGAAGGAGTTTTTTATGTATGAGTCACGTTGTATGGAATCGGGATAAAGAAAGTTTGATAGGTATTTAGAGAGGTGGTATGTTGGGGTGCCTAGTTGTGAGACAATGGGTCTTAGAGTTAATGGATTTTTGTGGATTTTGGGAAGTGCATAGAACTTGGCTATCGCCGAGGATTTTTCTCTCGGAATTAGGCGTTTCTTTACTTCATTAGAAAGGGTGGATTTAGTGATGATAGCTTTCGTGGTTTTTTCTAGGTATGTGATGGGGTTCGTCGGATGGACTTTGTACACGGAGTCGTCTTGCAACAGGATTTGAACCATGCTGTCGTATTCAGTCGAGTTCATTACCACGGTGGCATTGCCTTTGTCGGCTGGGAGGATGACGATGTTGGGATTTTGTTTAAGTTTTTTGAGGGCTTCACGCTCAGCGTGCGTGGTGTTGGACTTGGGGGCCTTGGATTTGCGTAGTATAGTGCAGACATCCTGTCTGATTTCTTCAGCTGTCTTGTCCGGGATATTTTGCAAGGAAGTTTCTAAGTTAACTATGAATTTTTCTTTCGGTATGTGTGAGGGGGATATGGCAAAGTTGAAGCCTTTCGACAGAATTGAAAGGGCATTTTCGTCGAGGGTTTCGTTGGATAGGTTGTGTACTGTATGTGCGAGTGTAGGGGGGGGTTTTTGGTTGTTGCTGTTTGGTGTCTGTGATCGTGGTTGTAAGTGTTTAGTGAGGTTATTGAACTTCCTGATGTGTGTATTTTTGGTGTTTGTGTTTTCTGTGTCGAGTCGTTCTTGTATTATGTCATCAAACTGATTCCATAATAGAGGATGAATGAGGGAAGACAGTTTAAGATGTTGGTAATATAAGTTTTCACTTATCTGATCTAGTAGGCGGCGTTTCTCAGCAATCTCGGCTCGCACCAGTCCTAGGCTTGCTTTGTGTAGAATACGGTTGGTGTATGTATTCTGCTTGTAGTACCTGAGACGGAACGATGTCGGTATCACCTTGTTGTCACGGCACCTCACTAAGAATGTAATATCGTTCAAACACTTCACTCGTTTTAGCTTGCACTTCTCGAAACGGTCAAGATCTTGTTTGACGCCACTCCCGTAAAGTGATATTATGTTAATATAAAGCTTTTCGCGACGCGGAATATGTAAATTGTTATTTCGGGTACTGTCGCGTTGTGAGTTGTTCCCGATGTTATTTGGAACATTATTAAAGATGTTGGTTTGTTGGTTAGATGGTGGTATATATTTCGGAGCCATCAGAGACTCCATCTTCAGCCTTTCGTCGTATTACAGAAGTAATAACGCCGAAAATTAATCTACAGTAACAAGACAAGGATGTTATTCGTTGACTCGCTAAGATAAGTGAAAACTTATATTACCAACATCTTAAACTGTCTTCCCTCATTCATCCTCTATTATGGAATCAGTTTGATGACATAATACAAGAACGACTCGACACAGAAAACACAAACACCAAAAATACACACATCAGGAAGTTCAATAACCTCACTAAACACTTACAACCACGATCACAGACACCAAACAGCAACAACCAAAAACCCCCCCCTACACTCGCACATACAGTACACAACCTATCCAACGAAACCCTCGACGAAAATGCCCTTTCAATTCTGTCGAAAGGCTTCAACTTTGCCATATCCCCCTCACACATACCGAAAGAAAAATTCATAGTTAACTTAGAAACTTCCTTGCAAAATATCCCGGACAAGACAGCTGAAGAAATCAGACAGGATGTCTGCACTATACTACGCAAATCCAAGGCCCCCAAGTCCAACACCACGCACGCTGAGCGTGAAGCCCTCAAAAAACTTAAACAAAATCCCAACATCGTCATCCTCCCAGCCGACAAAGGCAATGCCACCGTGGTAATGAACTCGACTGAATACGACAGCATGGTTCAAATCCTGTTGCAAGACGACTCCGTGTACAAAGTCCATCCGACGAACCCCATCACATACCTAGAAAAAACCACGAAAGCTATCATCACTAAATCCACCCTTTCTAATGAAGTAAAGAAACGCCTAATTCCGAGAGAAAAATCCTCGGCGATAGCCAAGTTCTATGCACTTCCCAAAATCCACAAAAATCCATTAACTCTAAGACCCATTGTCTCACAACTAGGCACCCCAACATACCACCTCTCTAAATACCTATCAAACTTTCTTTATCCCGATTCCATACAACGTGACTCATACATAAAAAACTCCTTCGACTTCATAGAGTTGATAAAAACAATAAAAACCAACGAAACAGACCTGTTAGTAAGCTTCGACATCGTATCTCTCTTCACAAACATTCCCATAGATGAGACACTTACAATTTTAAAAGATCGCTTCAAAATACCTAAAATGTTTATCAACATGATAGCCCATTGCATGTCCAACACTTTCTTCTCATACAAAGGCACAATATACAAACAAGTATCAGGCGCCAGCATGGGTTCTTCCCTCTCCCCAATACTTGCTGACCTGTTCCTACTGGATTTCGAAGAACGAGCACTAAGCCAAGCTCAATATAAACCCACCCTATACAAACGATACGTAGATGACACCTTTGTCATCTGGCCCCACGGAAAAGAAAAATTAGATGAATTCTTACTCCACCTAAACAATCTACATCCAACCATCAAATTCACGATGGAAATAGAGACCGACTCCCAACTCCCCTTCCTCGACACACTCATTCGCAGAAACCCCGACGGCACACTAGGACATAAAATCTACCGGAAAGCAACCTCCACCTCGAGATATCTCCAAGCGGACTCTCATCATCACCCCTCCCAACTGCAAGCGGTCGCCACATCTCTGTTCCACAGGACTGTGTCACTGACAGATAACACACAAAGAGAAGACGAAGAACGCGTTCTTACCAAAATCCTAAAACAAAATGGGTACTCCAACAAACAGCTGAGTGCAGCTAAATCACACGCATCCACCCCTAATCTGTCAACACCACCTAACGACAGGTACCTCGGTACTTGTAACATCCCTTATGTCAGAGGCGTATCTGAAAAGATTGGCCGCATACTCAAGAGAAAACTTATTCGCCCTGTCTTCTCAGCAAACAAAAAAGTTTGCACAACCTTACTTTTACCTACTGATAAGATCCCCAACGAACACCAAGGTGTATACCAAATCCCTTGCAAAGACTGTCCCAAAGTATACATAGGTAAAACGAATAGAAAAGTCTCGGTCAGAGCCGAAGAACACAAAAATGACGTCAAAAACAAAAAACCCTCATCCACCCTCGCGCTACACACAATGACTGAAGGCCACAAAATAGACTTCGAAAACACAAAAACACTACACAAGTCAAATCGAGAACTACACCGCACCTTGCTCGAAGCAATTAACATTGCCAAACGAGATCATACACTGAACGAAAGAGATGAAACGATTAAACTTAACCACTCCTACCTCCACCTCTTAGACCAAATCACACCCACCCACCCCACACATACAAAAACCACCACCCATACCCCACAAACACATCTCCAATCAAACACCACAACCTCCAATTCAACTACAAGTTCCGCCACTGACTCAAATCCATCCACAAGTACCCTAACAGACAGTATACCTACTACAAACACATCTCGTAATAGCGCGCGTTCCACGAGACAAAATACGTCATAATCTGCTTAGCGAGTCAACGAATAACATCCTTGTCTTGTTACTGTAGATTAATTTTCGGCGTTATTACTTCTGTAATACGACGAAAGGCTGAAGATGGAGTCTCTGATGGCTCCGAAATATATACCACCATCTAACCAACAAACCAACATCTTTAATAATGTTCCAAATAACATCGGGAACAACTCACAACGCGACAGTACCCGAAATAACAATTTACATATTCCGCGTCGCGAAAAGCTTTATATTAACATAATATCACTTTACGGGAGTGGCGTCAAACAAGATCTTGACCGTTTCGAGAAGTGCAAGCTAAAACGAGTGAAGTGTTTGAACGATATTACATTCTTAGTGAGGTGCCGTGACAACAAGGTGATACCGACATCGTTCCGTCTCAGGTACTACAAGCAGAATACATACACCAACCGTATTCTACACAAAGCAAGCCTAGGACTGGTGCGAGCCGAGATTGCTGAGAAACGCCGCCTACTAGATCAGATAAGTGAAAACTTATATTACCAACATCTTAAACTGTCTTCCCTCATTCATCCTCTATTATGGAATCAGTTTGATGACATAATACAAGAACGACTCGACACAGAAAACACAAACACCAAAAATACACACATCAGGAAGTTCAATAACCTCACTAAACACTTACAACCACGATCACAGACACCAAACAGCAACAACCAAAAACCCCCCCCTACACTCGCACATACAGTACACAACCTATCCAACGAAACCCTCGACGAAAATGCCCTTTCAATTCTGTCGAAAGGCTTCAACTTTGCCATATCCCCCTCACACATACCGAAAGAAAAATTCATAGTTAACTTAGAAACTTCCTTGCAAAATATCCCGGACAAGACAGCTGAAGAAATCAGACAGGATGTCTGCACTATACTACGCAAATCCAAGGCCCCCAAGTCCAACACCACGCACGCTGAGCGTGAAGCCCTCAAAAAACTTAAACAAAATCCCAACATCGTCATCCTCCCAGCCGACAAAGGCAATGCCACCGTGGTAATGAACTCGACTGAATACGACAGCATGGTTCAAATCCTGTTGCAAGACGACTCCGTGTACAAAGTCCATCCGACGAACCCCATCACATACCTAGAAAAAACCACGAAAGCTATCATCACTAAATCCACCCTTTCTAATGAAGTAAAGAAACGCCTAATTCCGAGAGAAAAATCCTCGGCGATAGCCAAGTTCTATGCACTTCCCAAAATCCACAAAAATCCATTAACTCTAAGACCCATTGTCTCACAACTAGGCACCCCAACATACCACCTCTCTAAATACCTATCAAACTTTCTTTATCCCGATTCCATACAACGTGACTCATACATAAAAAACTCCTTCGACTTCATAGAGTTGATAAAAACAATAAAAACCAACGAAACAGACCTGTTAGTAAGCTTCGACATCGTATCTCTCTTCACAAACATTCCCATAGATGAGACACTTACAATTTTAAAAGATCGCTTCAAAATACCTAAAATGTTTATCAACATGATAGCCCATTGCATGTCCAACACTTTCTTCTCATACAAAGGCACAATATACAAACAAGTATCAGGCGCCAGCATGGGTTCTTCCCTCTCCCCAATACTTGCTGACCTGTTCCTACTGGATTTCGAAGAACGAGCACTAAGCCAAGCTCAATATAAACCCACCCTATACAAACGATACGTAGATGACACCTTTGTCATCTGGCCCCACGGAAAAGAAAAATTAGATGAATTCTTACTCCACCTAAACAATCTACATCCAACCATCAAATTCACGATGGAAATAGAGACCGACTCCCAACTCCCCTTCCTCGACACACTCATTCGCAGAAACCCCGACGGCACACTAGGACATAAAATCTACCGGAAAGCAACCTCCACCTCGAGATATCTCCAAGCGGACTCTCATCATCACCCCTCCCAACTGCAAGCGGTCGCCACATCTCTGTTCCACAGGACTGTGTCACTGACAGATAACACACAAAGAGAAGACGAAGAACGCGTTCTTACCAAAATCCTAAAACAAAATGGGTACTCCAACAAACAGCTGAGTGCAGCTAAATCACACGCATCCACCCCTAATCTGTCAACACCACCTAACGACAGGTACCTCGGTACTTGTAACATCCCTTATGTCAGAGGCGTATCTGAAAAGATTGGCCGCATACTCAAGAGAAAACTTATTCGCCCTGTCTTCTCAGCAAACAAAAAAGTTTGCACAACCTTACTTTTACCTACTGATAAGATCCCCAACGAACACCAAGGTGTATACCAAATCCCTTGCAAAGACTGTCCCAAAGTATACATAGGTAAAACGAATAGAAAAGTCTCGGTCAGAGCCGAAGAACACAAAAATGACGTCAAAAACAAAAAACCCTCATCCACCCTCGCGCTACACACAATGACTGAAGGCCACAAAATAGACTTCGAAAACACAAAAACACTACACAAGTCAAATCGAGAACTACACCGCACCTTGCTCGAAGCAATTAACATTGCCAAACGAGATCATACACTGAACGAAAGAGATGAAACGATTAAACTTAACCACTCCTACCTCCACCTCTTAGACCAAATCACACCCACCCACCCCACACATACAAAAACCACCACCCATACCCCACAAACACATCTCCAATCAAACACCACAACCTCCAATTCAACTACAAGTTCCGCCACTGACTCAAATCCATCCACAAGTACCCTAACAGACAGTATACCTACTACAAACACATCTCGTAATAGCGCGCGTTCCACGAGACAAAATACGTCATAATCTGCTTAGCGAGTCAACGAATAACATCCTTGTCTTGTTACTGTAGATTAATTTTCGGCGTTATTACTTCTGTAATACGACGAAAGGCTGAAGATGGAGTCTCTGATGGCTCCGAAATATATACCACCATCTAACCAACAAACCAACATCTTTAATAATGTTCCAAATAACATCGGGAACAACTCACAACGCGACAGTACCCGAAATAACAATTTACATATTCCGCGTCGCGAAAAGCTTTATATTAACATAATATCACTTTACGGGAGTGGCGTCAAACAAGATCTTGACCGTTTCGAGAAGTGCAAGCTAAAACGAGTGAAGTGTTTGAACGATATTACATTCTTAGTGAGGTGCCGTGACAACAAGGTGATACCGACATCGTTCCGTCTCAGGTACTACAAGCAGAATACATACACCAACCGTATTCTACACAAAGCAAGCCTAGGACTGGTGCGAGCCGAGATTGCTGAGAAACGCCGCCTACTAGATCAGATAAGTGAAAACTTATATTACCAACATCTTAAACTGTCTTCCCTCATTCATCCTCTATTATGGAATCAGTTTGATGACATAATACAAGAACGACTCGACACAGAAAACACAAACACCAAAAATACACACATCAGGAAGTTCAATAACCTCACTAAACACTTACAACCACGATCACAGACACCAAACAGCAACAACCAAAAACCCCCCCCTACACTCGCACATACAGTACACAACCTATCCAACGAAACCCTCGACGAAAATGCCCTTTCAATTCTGTCGAAAGGCTTCAACTTTGCCATATCCCCCTCACACATACCGAAAGAAAAATTCATAGTTAACTTAGAAACTTCCTTGCAAAATATCCCGGACAAGACAGCTGAAGAAATCAGACAGGATGTCTGCACTATACTACGCAAATCCAAGGCCCCCAAGTCCAACACCACGCACGCTGAGCGTGAAGCCCTCAAAAAACTTAAACAAAATCCCAACATCGTCATCCTCCCAGCCGACAAAGGCAATGCCACCGTGGTAATGAACTCGACTGAATACGACAGCATGGTTCAAATCCTGTTGCAAGACGACTCCGTGTACAAAGTCCATCCGACGAACCCCATCACATACCTAGAAAAAACCACGAAAGCTATCATCACTAAATCCACCCTTTCTAATGAAGTAAAGAAACGCCTAATTCCGAGAGAAAAATCCTCGGCGATAGCCAAGTTCTATGCACTTCCCAAAATCCACAAAAATCCATTAACTCTAAGACCCATTGTCTCACAACTAGGCACCCCAACATACCACCTCTCTAAATACCTATCAAACTTTCTTTATCCCGATTCCATACAACGTGACTCATACATAAAAAACTCCTTCGACTTCATAGAGTTGATAAAAACAATAAAAACCAACGAAACAGACCTGTTAGTAAGCTTCGACATCGTATCTCTCTTCACAAACATTCCCATAGATGAGACACTTACAATTTTAAAAGATCGCTTCAAAATACCTAAAATGTTTATCAACATGATAGCCCATTGCATGTCCAACACTTTCTTCTCATACAAAGGCACAATATACAAACAAGTATCAGGCGCCAGCATGGGTTCTTCCCTCTCCCCAATACTTGCTGACCTGTTCCTACTGGATTTCGAAGAACGAGCACTAAGCCAAGCTCAATATAAACCCACCCTATACAAACGATACGTAGATGACACCTTTGTCATCTGGCCCCACGGAAAAGAAAAATTAGATGAATTCTTACTCCACCTAAACAATCTACATCCAACCATCAAATTCACGATGGAAATAGAGACCGACTCCCAACTCCCCTTCCTCGACACACTCATTCGCAGAAACCCCGACGGCACACTAGGACATAAAATCTACCGGAAAGCAACCTCCACCTCGAGATATCTCCAAGCGGACTCTCATCATCACCCCTCCCAACTGCAAGCGGTCGCCACATCTCTGTTCCACAGGACTGTGTCACTGACAGATAACACACAAAGAGAAGACGAAGAACGCGTTCTTACCAAAATCCTAAAACAAAATGGGTACTCCAACAAACAGCTGAGTGCAGCTAAATCACACGCATCCACCCCTAATCTGTCAACACCACCTAACGACAGGTACCTCGGTACTTGTAACATCCCTTATGTCAGAGGCGTATCTGAAAAGATTGGCCGCATACTCAAGAGAAAACTTATTCGCCCTGTCTTCTCAGCAAACAAAAAAGTTTGCACAACCTTACTTTTACCTACTGATAAGATCCCCAACGAACACCAAGGTGTATACCAAATCCCTTGCAAAGACTGTCCCAAAGTATACATAGGTAAAACGAATAGAAAAGTCTCGGTCAGAGCCGAAGAACACAAAAATGACGTCAAAAACAAAAAACCCTCATCCACCCTCGCGCTACACACAATGACTGAAGGCCACAAAATAGACTTCGAAAACACAAAAACACTACACAAGTCAAATCGAGAACTACACCGCACCTTGCTCGAAGCAATTAACATTGCCAAACGAGATCATACACTGAACGAAAGAGATGAAACGATTAAACTTAACCACTCCTACCTCCACCTCTTAGACCAAATCACACCCACCCACCCCACACATACAAAAACCACCACCCATACCCCACAAACACATCTCCAATCAAACACCACAACCTCCAATTCAACTACAAGTTCCGCCACTGACTCAAATCCATCCACAAGTACCCTAACAGACAGTATACCTACTACAAACACATCTCGTAATAGCGCGCGTTCCACGAGACAAAATACGTCATAATCTGCTTAGCGAGTCAACGAATAACATCCTTGTCTTGTTACTGTAGATTAATTTTCGGCGTTATTACTTCTGTAATACGACGAAAGGCTGAAGATGGAGTCTCTGATGGCTCCGAAATATATACCACCATCTAACCAACAAACCAACATCTTTAATAATGTTCCAAATAACATCGGGAACAACTCACAACGCGACAGTACCCGAAATAACAATTTACATATATATATATATATATATATATATATATATATATATATATATATATATATATATATATATATATATATATATATATATATATATATATATATATATATATATATATATATATATATATATATATATATATATATATATGTTAATATAAAGCTTTTCGCGACGCGGAATATGTAAATTGTTATTTCGGGTGCTGTCGCGTTGTGAGTTGTTCCCGATGTTATTTGGAACATTATTAAAGGTGTTGGTTTGTTGGTTAGATGGTGGTATATATTTCGGAGCCATCAGAGACTCCATCTTCAGCCTTTCGTCGTATTACAGAAGTAATGACGCCGAAAATTAATCTACAGTAACAAGACAAGGATGTTATTCGTTGACTCGCTAAGCAGATTATGACGTATTTTGTCTCGTGGAACGCGCGCTATTACGAGATGTGTTTGTAGGTATACTGTCTGTTAGGGTACTTGTGGATGGATTTGAGTCAGTGGCGGAACTTGTAGTTGAATTGGAGGTTGTGGTGTTTGATTGGAGATGTGTTTGTGGGGTGTGGGTGGTGGTTTTTGTATGTGTGGGGTGGGTGGGTGTGATTTGGTCTAAGAGGTGGAGGTAGGAGGGGTTAAGTTTAATCGTTTCATCTCTTTCGTTCAGTGTATGATCTCGTTTGGCAATGTTAATTGCTTCGAGCAAGGTGCGGTGTAGTTCTCGATTTGACTTGTGTAGTGTTTTTGTGTTTTCGAAGTCTATTTTGTGGCCTTCAGTCATTGTGTGTAGCGCGAGGGTGGATGAGGGTTTTTTGTTTTTGACGTCATTTTTGTGTTCTTCGGCTCTGACCGAGACTTTTCTATTCGTTTTACCTATGTATACTTTGGGACAGTCTTTGCAAGGGATTTGGTATACACCTTGGTGTTCGTTGGGGATCTTATCAGTAGGTAGAAGTAAGGTTGTGCAAACTTTTTTGTTTGCTGAGAAGACAGGGCGAATATGTTGTTTCTTGAGTATGCGGCCAATCTTTTCAGATACGCCTCTGACATAAGGGATGTTACAAGTACCGAGGTACCTGTCGTTAGGTGGTGTTGACAGATTAGGGGTGGATGCGTGTGATTTAGCTGCACTCAGCTGTTTGTTGGAGTACCCATTTTGTTTTAGGATTTTGGTAAGAACGCGTTCTTCATCTTCTCTTTGTGTGTTATCTGTCAGTGACACAGTCCTGTGGAACAAAGATGTGGCGACCGCTTGCAGTTGGGAGGGGTGATGATGAGAGTCCGCTTGGAGATATCTCGAGGTGGAGGTTGCTTTCCGGTAGATTTTATGTCCTAGTGTGCCGTCGGGGTTTCTGCGAATGAGTGTGTCGAGGAAGGGGAGTTGGGAGTCGGTCTCTATTTCCATCGTGAATTTGATGGTTGGATGTAGATTGTTTAGGTGGAGTAAGAATTCATCTAATTTTTCTTTTCCGTGGGGCCAGATGACAAAGGTGTCATCTACGTATCGTTTGTATAGGGTGGGTTTATATTGAGCTTGGCTTAGTGCTCGTTCTTCGAAATCCAGTAGGAACAGGTCAGCAAGTATTGGGGAGAGGGAAGAACCCATACTGGCGCCTGATACTTGTTTGTATATTGTGCCTTTGTATGAGAAGAAAGTGTTGGACATGCAATGGGCTATCATGTTGATGAACATTTTAGGTATTTTGAAGCGATCTTTTAAAATTGTAAGTGTCTCATCTATGGGAATGTTTGTGAAGAGAGATACGATGTCGAAGCTTACTAACAGGTCTGTTTCGTTGGTTTTTATTGTTTTTATCAACTCTATGAAGTCAAAGGAGTTTTTTATGTATGAGTCGCGTTGTATGGAATCGGGATAAAGAAAGTTTGATAGGTATTTAGAGAGGTGGTATGTTGGGGTGCTTAGTTGTGAGACAATGGGTCTTAGAGTTAATGGATTTTTGTGGATTTTGGGAAGTGCATAGAACTTGGCTATCGCCGAGGATTTTTCTCTCGGAATTAGGCGTTTCTTTACTTCATTAGAAAGGGTGGATTTAGTGATGATAGCTTTCGTGGTTTTTTCTAGGTATGTGATGGGGTTCGTCGGATGGACTTTGTACACGGAGTCGTCTTGCAACAGGATTTGAACCATGCTGTCGTATTCAGTCGAGTTCATTACCACGGTGGCATTGCCTTTGTCGGCTGGGAGGATGACGATGTTGGGATTTTGTTTAAGTTTTTTGAGGGCTTCACGCTCAGCGTGCGTGGTGTTGGACTTGGGGGCCTTGGATTTGCGTAGTATAGTGCAGACATCCTGTCTGATTTCTTCAGCTGTCTTGTCCGGGATATTTTGCAAGGAAGTTTCTAGGTTAACTATGAATTTTTCTTTCGGTATGTGTGAGGGGGATATGGCAAAGTTGAAGCCTTTCGACAGAATTGAAAGGGCATTTTCGTCGAGGGTTTCGTTGGATAAGTTGTGTACTGTATGTGCGAGTGTAGGGGGGGGTTTTTGGTTGTTGCTGTTTGGTGTCTGTGATCGTGGTTGTAAGTGTTTAGTGAGGTTATTGAACTTCCTGATGTGTGTATTTTTGGTGTTTGTGTTTTCTGTGTCGAGTCGTTCTTGTATTATGTCATCAAACTGATTCCATAATAGAGGATGAATGAGGGAAGACAGTTTAAGATGTTGGTAATATAAGTTTTCACTTATCTGATCTAGTAGGCGGCGTTTCTCAGCAATCTCGGCTCGCACCAGTCCTAGGCTTGCTTTGTGTAGAATACGGTTGGTGTGTGTATTCTGCTTGTAGTACCTGAGACGGAACGATGTCGGTATCACCTTGTTATCACGGCACCTCACTAAGAATGTAATATCGTTCAAACACTTCACTCGTTTTAGCTTGCACTTCTCGAAACGGTCAAGATCTTGTTTGACGCCACTCCCGTAAAGTGATATTATGTTAATATAAAGCTTTTCGCGACGCGGAATATGTAAATTGTTATTTCGGGTGCTGTCGCGTTGTGAGTTGTTCCCGATGTTATTTGGAACATTATTAAAGGTGTTGGTTTGTTGGTTAGATGGTGGTATATATTTCGGAGCCATCAGAGACTCCATCTTCAGCCTTTCGTCGTATTACAGAAGTAATGACGCCGAAAATTAATCTACAGTAACAAGACAAGGATGTTATTCGTTGACTCGCTAAGCAGATTATGACGTATTTTGTCTCGTGGAACGCGCGCTATTACGAGATGTGTTTGTAGGTATACTGTCTGTTAGGGTACTTGTGGATGGATTTGAGTCAGTGGCGGAACTTGTAGTTGAATTGGAGGTTGTGGTGTTTGATTGGAGATGTGTTTGTGGGGTGTGGGTGGTGGTTTTTGTATGTGTGGGGTGGGTGGGTGTGATTTGGTCTAAGAGGTGGAGGTAGGAGGGGTTAAGTTTAATCGTTTCATCTCTTTCGTTCAGTGTATGATCTCGTTTGGCAATGTTAATTGCTTCGAGCAAGGTGCGGTGTAGTTCTCGATTTGACTTGTGTAGTGTTTTTGTGTTTTCGAAGTCTATTTTGTGGCCTTCAGTCATTGTGTGTAGCGCGAGGGTGGATGAGGGTTTTTTGTTTTTGACGTCATTTTTGTGTTCTTCGGCTCTGACCGAGACTTTTCTATTCGTTTTACCTATGTATACTTTGGGACAGTCTTTGCAAGGGATTTGGTATACACCTTGGTGTTCGTTGGGGATCTTATCAGTAGGTAGAAGTAAGGTTGTGCAAACTTTTTTGTTTGCTGAGAAGACAGGGCGAATATGTTGTTTCTTGAGTATGCGGCCAATCTTTTCAGATACGCCTCTGACATAAGGGATGTTACAAGTACCGAGGTACCTGTCGTTAGGTGGTGTTGACAGATTAGGGGTGGATGCGTGTGATTTAGCTGCACTCAGCTGTTTGTTGGAGTACCCATTTTGTTTTAGGATTTTGGTAAGAACGCGTTCTTCATCTTCTCTTTGTGTGTTATCTGTCAGTGACACAGTCCTGTGGAACAAAGATGTGGCGACCGCTTGCAGTTGGGAGGGGTGATGATGAGAGTCCGCTTGGAGATATCTCGAGGTGGAGGTTGCTTTCCGGTAGATTTTATGTCCTAGTGTGCCGTCGGGGTTTCTGCGAATGAGTGTGTCGAGGAAGGGGAGTTGGGAGTCGGTCTCTATTTCCATCGTGAATTTGATGGTTGGATGTAGATTGTTTAGGTGGAGTAAGAATTCATCTAATTTTTCTTTTCCGTGGGGCCAGATGACAAAGGTGTCATCTACGTATCGTTTGTATAGGGTGGGTTTATATTGAGCTTGGCTTAGTGCTCGTTCTTCGAAATCCAGTAGGAACAGGTCAGCAAGTATTGGGGAGAGGGAAGAACCCATACTGGCGCCTGATACTTGTTTGTATATTGTGCCTTTGTATGAGAAGAAAGTGTTGGACATGCAATGGGCTATCATGTTGATGAACATTTTAGGTATTTTGAAGCGATCTTTTAAAATTGTAAGTGTCTCATCTATGGGAATGTTTGTGAAGAGAGATACGATGTCGAAGCTTACTAACAGGTCTGTTTCGTTGGTTTTTATTGTTTTTATCAACTCTATGAAGTCAAAGGAGTTTTTTATGTATGAGTCGCGTTGTATGGAATCGGGATAAAGAAAGTTTGATAGGTATTTAGAGAGGTGGTATGTTGGGGTGCTTAGTTGTGAGACAATGGGTCTTAGAGTTAATGGATTTTTGTGGATTTTGGGAAGTGCATAGAACTTGGCTATCGCCGAGGATTTTTCTCTCGGAATTAGGCGTTTCTTTACTTCATTAGAAAGGGTGGATTTAGTGATGATAGCTTTCGTAGTTTTTTCTAGGTATGTGATGGGGTTCGTCGGATGGACTTTGTACACGGAGTCGTCTTGCAACAGGATTTGAACCATGCTGTCGTATTCAGTCGAGTTCATTACCACGGTGGCATTGCCTTTGTCGGCTGGGAGGATGACGATGTTGGGATTTTGTTTAAGTTTTTTGAGGGCTTCACGCTCAGCGTGCGTGGTGTTGGACTTGGGGGCCTTGGATTTGCGTAGTATAGTGCAGACATCCTGTCTGATTTCTTCAGCTGTCTTGTCCGGGATATTTTGCAAGGAAGTTTCTAGGTTAACTATGAATTTTTCTTTCGGTATGTGTGAGGGGGATATGGCAAAGTTGAAGCCTTTCGACAGAATTGAAAGGGCATTTTCGTCGAGGGTTTCGTTGGATAAGTTGTGTACTGTATGTGCGAGTGTAGGGGGGGGTTTTTGGTTGTTGCTGTTTGGTGTCTGTGATCGTGGTTGTAAGTGTTTAGTGAGGTTATTGAACTTCCTGATGTGTGTATTTTTGGTGTTTGTGTTTTCTGTGTCGAGTCGTTCTTGTATTATGTCATCAAACTGATTCCATAATAGAGGATGAATGAGGGAAGACAGTTTAAGATGTTGGTAATATAAGTTTTCACTTATCTGATCTAGTAGGCGGCGTTTCTCAGCAATCTCGGCTCGCACCAGTCCTAGGCTTGCTTTGTGTAGAATACGGTTGGTGTGTGTATTCTGCTTGTAGTACCTGAGACGGAACGATGTCGGTATCACCTTGTTATCACGGCACCTCACTAAGAATGTAATATCGTTCAAACACTTCACTCGTTTTAGCTTGCACTTCTCGAAACGGTCAAGATCTTGTTTGACGCCACTCCCGTAAAGTGATATTATGTTAATATAAAGCTTTTCGCGACGCGGAATATGTAAATTGTTATTTCGGGTGCTGTCGCGTTGTGAGTTGTTCCCGATGTTATTTGGAACATTATTAAAGGTGTTGGTTTGTTGGTTAGATGGTGGTATATATTTCGGAGCCATCAGAGACTCCATCTTCAGCCTTTCGTCGTATTACAGAAGTAATGACGCCGAAAATTAATCTACAGTAACAAGACAAGGATGTTATTCGTTGACTCGCTAAGCAGATTATGACGTATTTTGTCTCGTGGAACGCGCGCTATTACGAGATGTGTTTGTAGGTATACTGTCTGTTAGGGTACTTGTGGATGGATTTGAGTCAGTGGCGGAACTTGTAGTTGAATTGGAGGTTGTGGTGTTTGATTGGAGATGTGTTTGTGGGGTGTGGGTGGTGGTTTTTGTATGTGTGGGGTGGGTGGGTGTGATTTGGTCTAAGAGGTGGAGGTAGGAGGGGTTAAGTTTAATCGTTTCATCTCTTTCGTTCAGTGTATGATCTCGTTTGGCAATGTTAATTGCTTCGAGCAAGGTGCGGTGTAGTTCTCGATTTGACTTGTGTAGTGTTTTTGTGTTTTCGAAGTCTATTTTACTACGCAAATCCAAGGCCCCCAAGTCCAACACCACGCACGCTGAGCGTGAAGCCCTCAAAAAACTTAAACAAAATCCCAACATCGTCATCCTCCCAGCCGACAAAGGCAATGCCACCGTGGTAATGAACTCGACTGAATACGACAGCATGGTTCAAATCCTGTTGCAAGACGACTCCGTGTACAAAGTCCATCCGACGAACCCCATCACATACCTAGAAAAAACCACGAAAGCTATCATCACTAAATCCACCCTTTCTAATGAAGTAAAGAAACGCCTAATTCCGAGAGAAAAATCCTCGGCGATAGCCAAGTTCTATGCACTTCCCAAAATCCACAAAAATCCATTAACTCTAAGACCCATTGTCTCACAACTAAGCACCCCAACATACCACCTCTCTAAATACCTATCAAACTTTCTTTATCCCGATTCCATACAACGCGACTCATACATAAAAAACTCCTTTGACTTCATAGAGTTGATAAAAACAATAAAAACCAACGAAACAGACCTGTTAGTAAGCTTCGACATCGTATCTCTCTTCACAAACATTCCCATAGATGAGACACTTACAATTTTAAAAGATCGCTTCAAAATACCTAAAATGTTCATCAACATGATAGCCCATTGCATGTCCAACACTTTCTTCTCATACAAAGGCACAATATACAAACAAGTATCAGGCGCCAGTATGGGTTCTTCCCTCTCCCCAATACTTGCTGACCTGTTCCTACTGGATTTCGAAGAACGAGCACTAAGCCAAGCTCAATATAAACCCACCCTATACAAACGATACGTAGATGACACCTTTGTCATCTGGCCCCACGGAAAAGAAAAATTAGATGAATTCTTACTCCACCTAAACAATCTACATCCAACCATCAAATTCACGATGGAAATAGAGACCGACTCCCAACTCCCCTTCCTCGACACACTCATTCGCAGAAACCCCGACGGCACACTAGGACATAAAATCTACCGGAAAGCAACCTCCACCTCGAGATATCTCCAAGCGGACTCTCATCATCACCCCTCCCAACTGCAAGCGGTCGCCACATCTTTGTTCCACAGGACTGTGTCACTGACAGATAACACACAAAGAGAAGATGAAGAACGCGTTCTTACCAAAATCCTAAAACAAAATGGGTACTCCAACAAACAGCTGAGTGCAGCTAAATCACACGCATCCACCCCTAATCTGTCAACACCACCTAACGACAGGTACCTCGGTACTTGTAACATCCCTTATGTCAGAGGCGTATCTGAAAAGATTGGCCGCATACTCAAGAAACAACATATTCGCCCTGTCTTCTCAGCAAACAAAAAAGTTTGCACAACCTTACTTCTACCTACTGATAAGATCCCCAACGAACACCAAGGTGTATACCAAATCCCTTGCAAAGACTGTCCCAAAGTATACATAGGTAAAACGAATAGAAAAGTCTCGGTCAGAGCCGAAGAACACAAAAATGACGTCAAAAACAAAAAACCCTCATCCACCCTCGCGCTACACACAATGACTGAAGGCCACAAAATAGACTTCGAAAACACAAAAACACTACACAAGTCAAATCGAGAACTACACCGCACCTTGCTCGAAGCAATTAACATTGCCAAACGAGATCATACACTGAACGAAAGAGATGAAACGATTAAACTTAACCCCTCCTACCTCCACCTCTTAGACCAAATCACACCCACCCACCCCACACATACAAAAACCACCACCCACACCCCACAAACACATCTCCAATCAAACACCACAACCTCCAATTCAACTACAAGTTCCGCCACTGACTCAAATCCATCCACAAGTACCCTAACAGACAGTATACCTACAAACACATCTCGTAATAGCGCGCGTTCCACGAGACAAAATACGTCATAATCTGCTTAGCGAGTCAACGAATAACATCCTTGTCTTGTTACTGTAGATTAATTTTCGGCGTCATTACTTCTGTAATACGACGAAAGGCTGAAGATGGAGTCTCTGATGGCTCCGAAATATATACCACCATCTAACCAACAAACCAACACCTTTAATAATGTTCCAAATAACATCGGGAACAACTCACAACGCGACAGCACCCGAAATAACAATTTACATATTCCGCGTCGCGAAAAGCTTTATATTAACATAATATCACTTTACGGGAGTGGCGTCAAACAAGATCTTGACCGTTTCGAGAAGTGCAAGCTAAAACGAGTGAAGTGTTTGAACGATATTACATTCTTAGTGAGGTGCCGTGATAACAAGGTGATACCGACATCGTTCCGTCTCAGGTACTACAAGCAGAATACACACACCAACCGTATTCTACACAAAGCAAGCCCAGGACTGGTGCGAGCCGAGATTGCTGAGAAACGCCGCCTACTAGATCAGATAAGTGAAAACTTATATTACCAACATCTTAAACTGTCTTCCCTCATTCATCCTCTATTATGGAATCAGTTTGATGACATAATACAAGAACGACTCGACACAGAAAACACAAACACCAAAAATACACACATCAGGAAGTTCAATAACCTCACTAAACACTTACAACCACGATCACAGACACCAAACAGCAACAACCAAAAACCCCCCCCTACACTCGCACATACAGTACACAACTTATCCAACGAAACCCTCGACGAAAATGCCCTTTCAATTCTGTCGAAAGGCTTCAACTTTGCCATATCCCCCTCACACATACCGAAAGAAAAATTCATAGTTAACCTAGAAACTTCCTTGCAAAATATCCCGGACAAGACAGCTGAAGAAATCAGACAGGATGTCTGCACTATACTACGCAAATCCAAGGCCCCCAAGTCCAACACCACGCACGCTGAGCGTGAAGCCCTCAAAAAACTTAAACAAAATCCCAACATCGTCATCCTCCCAGCCGACAAAGGCAATGCCACCGTGGTAATGAACTCGACTGAATACGACAGCATGGTTCAAATCCTGTTGCAAGACGACTCCGTGTACAAAGTCCATCCGACGAACCCCATCACATACCTAGAAAAAACCACGAAAGCTATCATCACTAAATCCACCCTTTCTAATGAAGTAAAGAAACGCCTAATTCCGAGAGAAAAATCCTCGGCGATAGCCAAGTTCTATGCACTTCCCAAAATCCACAAAAATCCATTAACTCTAAGACCCATTGTCTCACAACTAAGCACCCCAACATACCACCTCTCTAAATACCTATCAAACTTTCTTTATCCCGATTCCATACAACGCGACTCATACATAAAAAACTCCTTTGACTTCATAGAGTTGATAAAAACAATAAAAACCAACGAAACAGACCTGTTAGTAAGCTTCGACATCGTATCTCTCTTCACAAACATTCCCATAGATGAGACACTTACAATTTTAAAAGATCGCTTCAAAATACCTAAAATGTTCATCAACATGATAGCCCATTGCATGTCCAACACTTTCTTCTCATACAAAGGCACAATATACAAACAAGTATCAGGCGCCAGTATGGGTTCTTCCCTCTCCCCAATACTTGCTGACCTGTTCCTACTGGATTTCGAAGAACGAGCACTAAGCCAAGCTCAATATAAACCCACCCTATACAAACGATACGTAGATGACACCTTTGTCATCTGGCCCCACGGAAAAGAAAAATTAGATGAATTCTTACTCCACCTAAACAATCTACATCCAACCATCAAATTCACGATGGAAATAGAGACCGACTCCCAACTCCCCTTCCTCGACACACTCATTCGCAGAAACCCCGACGGCACACTAGGACATAAAATCTACCGGAAAGCAACCTCCACCTCGAGATATCTCCAAGCGGACTCTCATCATCACCCCTCCCAACTGCAAGCGGTCGCCACATCTTTGTTCCACAGGACTGTGTCACTGACAGATAACACACAAAGAGAAGATGAAGAACGCGTTCTTACCAAAATCCTAAAACAAAATGGGTACTCCAACAAACAGCTGAGTGCAGCTAAATCACACGCATCCACCCCTAATCTGTCAACACCACCTAACGACAGGTACCTCGGTACTTGTAACATCCCTTATGTCAGAGGCGTATCTGAAAAGATTGGCCGCATACTCAAGAAACAACATATTCGCCCTGTCTTCTCAGCAAACAAAAAAGTTTGCACAACCTTACTTCTACCTACTGATAAGATCCCCAACGAACACCAAGGTGTATACCAAATCCCTTGCAAAGACTGTCCCAAAGTATACATAGGTAAAACGAATAGAAAAGTCTCGGTCCGAGCCGAAGAACACAAAAATGACGTCAAAAACAAAAAACCCTCATCCACCCTCGCGCTACACACAATGACTGAAGGCCACAAAATAGACTTCGAAAACACAAAAACACTACACAAGTCAAATCGAGAACTACACCGCACCTTGCTCGAAGCAATTAACATTGCCAAACGAGATCATACACTGAACGAAAGAGATGAAACGATTAAACTTAACCCCTCCTACCTCCACCTCTTAGACCAAATCACACCCACCCACCCCACACATACAAAAACCACCACCCACACCCCACAAACACATCTCCAATCAAACACCACAACCTCCAATTCAACTACAAGTTCCGCCACTGACTCAAATCCATCCACAAGTACCCTAACAGACAGTATACCTACAAACACATCTCGTAATAGCGCGCGTTCCACGAGACAAAATACGTCATAATCTGCTTAGCGAGTCAACGAATAACATCCTTGTCTTGTTACTGTAGATTAATTTTCGGCGTCATTACTTCTGTAATACGACGAAAGGCTGAAGATGGAGTCTCTGATGGCTCCGAAATATATACCACCATCTAACCAACAAACCAACACCTTTAATAATGTTCCAAATAACATCGGGAACAACTCACAACGCGACAGCACCCGAAATAACAATTTACATATATATATATATATATATATATATATCTTTGATTTATGATTTATTTGAATGTACTGTGTTTTTCATCGTATCATGCAGATCCCCAGTTCGATTCTCAACCGGGTTCGCTTTTATGGTTTTCATTGGGAATTTCTACCTTGTCTTTTACCTGTCTCAGATTAGAGAGGGTCAGTTGACTATAGAAAAACAATCACCTAGGACAAAAACTCGCGGCGGCTATATCATCTTTTTATAGTGTTCATAACCATACGAATTTTAAAGTTAATGAAATTCATTACATAAAATCATGTGAATGAAAAAATAAACAGTTAGTATTAATAAAGTATAACAATCACAAGTATTATTATAGCCACGCTTGTGGGCACATAAATAATACATTTTATTGATGTTTGATGACATCGTCTTCAAATCGAAAAATAATCTTACATTGTATCTAATATTACCTGTACACCCTATACGCAGGGTTCCCCAGACAACGTGGAGTCGGCATTCTAAAATGAAATAAACTGTACCCATGAAACGGACTTACACCTCTGTAGATAAGTTCGAAGGAGACAGGTATACAGTCCTTTCCTCATTGTTTTGCTAATATTCGTCAAGTTTGCTATCTATCAGGTTCTTTTGTAAATATTAATATTATTTATGACATGGGTGGACCTACAAAAATTAGGCGTTATTGGAATTTCGCTCAAATACCTAAATATGAAATTCTGCGAGCGTAACATGGGGCCTTAAAAATATTATTTCTTACCTATATGTACCTACCTACCTACCTAATTTCGAATATCTAGCCTTGAAGATCTGTCAGCTTCCAGGAGTAAAAGGTGGTCCACCTATCTACCTACAGCTGCTGTGACTTTTGTCTCAGACAAATAAAATCCCTTTGGTTCTTTGAAGCGGTGTTGTTGCAATAATTTTTATGGTGATTTTAACGAACCGTGAGTATGCAAAAGTAAGTCGTAAAATATAAAATTCACTAAATGATGAACATGCATTTCTTGGTGGAGTTTATTTGAAAATAAAGTTCAAATAAAACATTTTATAACTTTTCCACAATTTTGTATTATTCTGACTAGTTTCGTAGGCACACGTCCTGCGTCCTGCATGCATGGTCACAGGAGACTAAGAAACGTTTCTAGACGTGTAAACCATGAAGGACGTGTGCCTACGGAACTAGGTAGTCAGGATAATAAAAAATTGTGGAAAGTTATAAAATCTTTTATTTGAACTTAGTCGATTTTTAAGATTGGCCAAAATAAAATACCAATTTCAAAGTTTTCTGCGCAATTAAGGCTGGTCTTTAAAATGTGTTTACCGCTAGGTAACTCAATTTTTGTTTTCTCCGGTACCTAGTTAAAGGTTATAAAATACTTAATAGGGTATTTGACACTAAGAAAAATAAGCTACATGATTGTGGTCATCCTGTTTGAAAATGGCCCAAGAAAGCTTATTTCTTTTATTTTACAACTTAAAGAGGCTTATTTTTTATAAAAACACTTAATAAAAATCCAAATATATCTGACCAGCGCCATTATACAAGACAGCGTTTTACGCGCGTTTTTTGATATTTAAACTTTAAACATGATTTTCATATAAAATATGGCATATCTTCAGAAAATATAAACAGCATGTGCTTATAATGTATCGTAGAATAATTTAAAACGGTTTCTGGAAATTAGTCAAATACCCTATTGTTATTGGTGAATATTATTAGGTATAGTCGACACCTCAGAAGTGTGTTCCTGCGCGAAAAAAATCATTCTCTCGATGAGTTTCCTATAGGTAGGTTTTTTATTTTGTTGTCTGCTTGCAACTTGCAATATTTAACAAGGTACAGTACCTACCCCTAGTAGTCACGGTAGTAAAGTGAGTATTACACGATACATTTTGTATGAAAAACGTCTAGGTATACGGTATCATTCGATTCACGAGGGTCGCTTTCGTTTCTAGAAATTCTCTGTGGCGGTGCTACACACGTTTCCATACAAAATGTATCGTGTTATACGTCTAGATTCTAAAATCTATACTAATACAATAGCGAATCTCTTTGCTATCGCGGAACCTTTTCTACCCATTCATGTCGAAGTGTTTATTTTGTTGATGTTGAAACTTTTAATAACAAAAGTAGGTACACGAAGAAGAATTTCCCTCCCGAAGCACGAGAAAGAATCAACTCATTTTCGGGAGGTATCTTCTATATACCTATATTCAGTTGTTGATTATTTGTAAGCATATTCTTTTTATAGTGTGTATTTTTATAAATAAAGGCTTTGTATTATTATTATTATGTAGATGATACATATTATTTAGATATTTATTATTATAAACCACCTCTTTTTGTGTGTTCGATTTAAGCTTCTATATAGGCAGGTAGGGCGCCGTGACGAAATACTAATCTTGTAAGTGCGCCGCGGGCTGAAAATATTGGGAACCCCTGATATACTCTATATGCGTAAGGCAAGTTCAGAAATGTTTATATGAAATTATTAATATTCAGGCAAAAAGCAACGGAGCTAGTACATATCCTTGTGGCAATCCGTTTTTTGAGTATATAATAATAATATGTTCTGATTACGTTTTTACTCATGTTTGTTTAGGTATGTTAAAGCAGCTGTCATGATTAGAGATGGGCATCATAACGATAGCTGATAAAAATACCAATTAGATAAATAAAAATAACGTCTCTAACGTTATTCATATTAAACGATATTTGTAAATATTAGTGAACAAAAATAATAGTAAACTAATAACTATTAAGCAATAATAATAGCCTACCCCCATTTCATTTACATGACGGTTGTACCTACCTAATAGTTAATTTTTTTTTAATGAATCTGTGCTCACTCAAAGTGAACACAAATACACTCCTTGACTCTTTCACAGTAAGCTACTTAAACTAAAGCTTGTGTCGTGAAAGAGGAAGATGGTCGGCACCTGGGATCGAATCACATAATTAAAATATTAGGCTCTCGCTTATCACACTCAATTTTTTTTTTTAAGGAAAATGTTAAGTTTCCAGATATCAAATATTCGATAATCTTCATTTAGGTCTGTAAAATAAATAAGCTTTCAATAATAACGTTATTTTCAATTAATGAAACTGCTGTAACGTTTTTGAATTTAAGCTGTTATTCCTACCTCTAGTCATGATTTACCAAACTTGCTTATTCGTACTACAACGCCCATATGGAAAACAACCAAAACTCAAAAAAAAAACGCACTATAAATACCTGTCTAGGTATAAATAATCAAGATGTGATTATTTTAGATATGTTCCCATACAATAAAGGTTTAAAATAAAATTTCAAGTGGTATCTTCAAACATACTGTACCTATTAAGAGTGTGAGATCCAGTACGTATTGATTTGTAAATAATACATAATCTAATCAGTCAAATAATCATCCCCGCACCAGACACATCAGGAGCCACTCTTAGGGGTGGGTTTGTTTATCAGGAAGCGTGAAGCTGTAGAAAGAAAAACAAACAACTGATAACGTTCTAATGTAACTTGTAACGAATAAATTTTTACTACACGGTCTCTTCAGATAGTTATGTCTCTGCTCCACATCTTGATTAGGCTGCCAAAACATCGTCCTATAATAGTACAACTATAATAGAGTCCGTATTATAATTACAGTATTTCGTCTTCTTTAAGTTTGTTTGAACAGACAATTATACACTGACTTTCTAGAGAAAAACCTAATCAACAAGCCTATTGAATAAGATTACATGAAAGTACATCGAAGCACAATTCACCGAAAAACCGTTCGACGAATCACAATTGATCGAAAAATCAATTTTACGAAAACCATATTCGCGAATATATATATTTAAAATAATCAAATTCATTGTTTGCATTGGTTTACTTCAATATTTTTTGATAGTTGTGTCATTTCGCCTACTTATGTGGATATGTAATTTTTTCGTTTAAAGATTACGAGACAGTGGTTTTCTTTCAGTTTATTAATTTGTCAAAATTTAATTAAACATACGCAGTGGCGTACCGTGGGTTTTCGGCGCCCGGGGCGGTCCGCCCCTCCGCCCCCCCCCTCCGCCCCCCCCTCGGTACGCCACTGGCCATACGTATTTTTTGTGTATTTTTATACATTAGACAACGTTGTTGGTGACCCAGCGGTTACAACGCCGGCTTTCGTACTGCGGACGTCGTGGTTCGATCCCAGGTGCCGACCATCTTCCTCTTTCACGACACAAGCTTTAAGTAGCTTACTGTGAAAGAGTCAAGGAGTGTATTTGTGTTCACTTTGAGTGAGCACAGATTCATTTTTTTATAAAAAAAAAAAAAAAACGTTGTTACCAAGATAAAGCCGCTGCATAATTAAATGTATAAATCGTTGAAAATCAACGAATTATGCATTTAATGGATAATTCGAATTTTCCAGTGAAGGTGGCCTTTAATTGTATAATTCGAATTATTCGACGAATTGTGACTTCGTAAAATTACCATTCGAAAAAGTGTAATTCGAACAATTTACGTGTCACCTTGAATAATAGGTAGGTAGGGGAGACCGGGGCGACAATTAACAAAAAAAATATTTTTAGTTGTATCTTAGAAATTATTCAACATTTAGACTTGATTTTTGAGATACATATGCTTTAATCATTCAGCTATTATGTTCTTATCTCAAAACAACCATAATAGAAACGATGCTTAAGATAGAACGCTTTTTCTTAAAAATGGCAGTTGTTAATTGTTACCTCACGTTTGGGGTTAGAATTAACAGGTGTGGGGCAGGTATTAACATAAGGGGTAAAAATTAACTTTGTCTATTTTTTCCACTGATGTGTTATTTATTACTCACTGATATGTTATTTTTTACTCACTGATATAAAGAAAAGTAAATACGTGTAGGTACGACATATATTTATATTAGGTACCTAATGAAAATAATAAATAGTTAGTCTTAAACAGATCACAATTTTGTATTTAAACATAACTAGTCATATTACTTAAACAACATCATACAATGAGGTAGAAAATGACACATTTTTTTATCTTAAAAGCTAGGTAACGAGTCTTTCATGAACATCTTCTTTAAAACTTTAGCATCGTCTTTAGATTTAAACAACGTACCTACATAAAATGTAGTTTAATACAAAATCAACAAAAATATCAAAGATAAGGAACTATTTTAAATGCTTACGTACTAAAAGTTTTCGGATTCATCATCTGAATTACAATTCAAGATATCACTTCAGTCAGGCTTATATCTAAATTAGGCACATCGTCTAAACCTATATGTGGGGTAGGTTTTAACACGTTAATACAAGCCCCCTCGATTTGTTAATTATAGCCCCAAAGGTACATTTTTATTATTAAATTACGTAATAAAATGTAAGACAACCATCATTTCAAATTTGAAACGTGGAATTGTTAAGTATAAAATATGCTACTAGGAAAACAAAAAACATAATCATAACACTTTATATTTATTGTGCTAATCAAAATATCGTGAACTATAAAATGTTCGTTACCTGCTTATAAATATCGACTGGCACATAACTCACTGAAATGACGCGCGGAGCGCATCTGACCATTACTGTAGCATGCGGCGCGATCTAATTGACAAGTTAACTTAAGCACTGGCTGGTGTCGAAGGTATAGTTTTAGAGAAAAATGCTTGTTAATACTTACCTCTGTTAATTGTAGCCCCGGTCTCCCCTACCTATGTGGGTATCAAGATAAAAAAAATAGTTATAACCGATAGTTTTTTCTTCAAATTTTATCCATGCACGTTTCGTTTTCTTTTTTTTTTATTTATTAGGCTTCCACGCATCATTGAGCGATTTGGTTCATTTTCTTTATTATTGACAGATTATTATTTTTTGAAATACGTCTTTATTATTAGGTAGATAAAATATTCGGTAGGTTTGTAGTTTCAACACAGTTTCACTCAAAGTGCCGCCTGTACCACTAGTATAAGTTTTCGATGATCGAATATCGAAACAATCATCGAAGGCATTTCGAAAAATTTCCATAGGTACGAAAATGATCGAACGATTCGATCGTTTGGCTATTTGCACGCTAATAAGCGCTTATTATGGTGCAATTGGCTTTCGATTAAACTCGTACTAGCCCCACTGTAACTGAAAGCTAAAGAAAGAAATCATAGAAAAGTACACCATTCAAATCACCGCTGCATGCATGTTGAAACCAACTCGAAACGTTCCTTTCAGAATAAAATAGGTACAGATATATGACGGCCCTTCACGATCAAAGGCGTCGTCAAGTTTGCATAGGCTTAATGCGTAAAAAAATAAAGGCAATAATTTGTCTTTTTTTCAGTGGGAAATGTTAGGTAGCATTAAAAAAACTGAATTTGATGGTCTCACCCAAAGTGAACACGAATACACTTTTGACATCTTGCACAGAAAGCAAAGCTTGTGTTGTGAAAGAGGAAGATAGTCCGCACCGAGGATTGAACCCACGACTCTCGGATCGAAAGTCGTCGACTGAACCGCCATGCTATCAAGCACTTTATTCAAACTTTGTGTAGATACGTACTTTGTACTGCAATATTGATGATCACCAATGATACTTCAAACCACCGTTCCTCTCTCCGTAATTGTTGCGGTCTCCGTGAAAAATGGTTGATCTATTCCCCGTCCAGCGACAGACAGATCTAGCGAGAGTAAAAATAAGTGAAACAAATGAGCTGCTAATGACATGCCAGATCCCATATTACCATCAGTCTACTCCATAATGTAGGTACACTGATGGGTAGGTACATACCGACCTACCTACATTGGGGTGCTTTTACAGAATGCATTCGTTTGTAAATAACATCAAACTATATACAATACTATTTTCTCTATGCCTTGTGGTATATGACTATACATATGTGTTACAACCTTATAAAGTGTACAGGTACTACAGGTAGGTACTTACACTTTGACATTGATCAAAAAGAGGTAGGTATTCCTTTTCCAATATATTTAAATTCAAAAAAATATTTAAACCATATTATTGACTCAATAGAAATGTGCTGTAGATAAGCTATTTATATGTAGGTAAGTATACATAAATGGGAATGGATAGACTCACCAGCATATGAATAAGGGATGACACAAACCATCGATGAATCTGATAAACGAGCGCCCCACGTAGGTAAGCATTCGAGCCCCACAAAGAGGGACAGGACTTACATACCGTGCTATCCAATTGCATTGGTCTTTGGATGTCAAATTGTGAGCCATATGAAGAAAAATATCGGGGCACTTGATATAGGTACCTACAAACGTGCACATTATGATTTTTACACATGCATGTAGGTATAAGTATAGGTTGGTACATAGGTCTGTATATTCCGTTGAACCGTGTCATTAGCCAGTCCTCATGTCACTCGACGCGGCCATCAAAAACTATCTGAGACTAACTTGTTTATTTATTTTTTACACTTTCCAATCCAGATACGGCAGATGTCTGCTCCATGCCTACCTACTCACTTCTCATGCAGCATCGCTGGGCCGGATCTGCCGTTCAGAGCCACACTGGAAGATGTGGAAGTGGATACCTAACAACGCACCGACCCATTCCAGAAAGCGGCTAGTCGGGTTTCTGGATGTATTTTGTTTTTTATTATTTATGCACATAAACTCACAGTGATTGGTGATGAATGGATATTATTCTAAACTTCAAAATGTCTTTAAGAAGAAATATTTGAATGATAGCTATAGTCTATGTACTTTTGGACATTATCATCAAAACTTATCCAAAGTTAAGTTCAGTAGCTACATACATAGGTACCTATATATTTACTTAAATATAATAATTATATCCACACTTCATAAGTTTTCAGGCAATATATCTATATTATGTCCATATTTTCATGACGGTCTTTTCAGTCGATATTCTTTTCAGAACATTTCAAACGATGTTTTCAGGTAAGAACTTTCAGTCCATAATATCTTCTTTTCAGAACTTTTCAGATGAAACTTTTATTTCAGAGGATATATACCGACCTTGGTAGCCTAGTTGTACTAGTGTAGACTTCAGATCCGAGGTCCCGGGTTCGATTACCGGTCTGGTCAGAGTTTTTTAAGTGTTTTTTCACTTGAAATTTCTACCCGGGGTTGGCCTGTCTCAGATTGGACGAGACCGATTGACTGGAAAAAATTGCCTCAGGCAATAAGTTCCGCTGGCTATACTTACAACTTTCAGATGGTACTTTTATTTCAGACGATATTTTCATGTTATAACATTCAGTCCAATTTTTCTTCTCAGAAGTTTTCAGATGATAATTATTGTATTTCGGACGATATTTTCATGTAAGAATTTTCAGTCAATATTTTCTTCTCAGATCTTTTCAGATGGTACTTGTATTTCAGACCATATTTTCATGTAAGAATTTTCAGTTAATATTTTCTTCTCAGAACTTTTCAGATGGTACCTACTTGTATTTCAGACGATATTTTCATGTAAGAATTTTCAGTCAATATTTTCTTCTCAGATCTTTTCAGATGATAATTGTATTTCAGACCATATTTTCATGTAAGAATTTTCAGTCAATATTTTCTTCTCAGTTCTTTTCAGATGATAATTTTATTTCAGACCATATTTTCATGTAAGAATTTTCAGTCAATATTTTCTTCTCAGATCTTTTCAGATGATAATTGTATTTCAGACCATATTTTCATGTAAGAATGTTAAGTCAATATTTTCTTCTCAGATCTTTTCAGATAATTGTATTACAGACCATATTTTCATGTAAGAATTTTCAGTCAATATTTTCTTCTCAGATCTTTTCAGATGATAATTGTATTTTAGACCATATTTTCATGTAAGAATTTTCAGTCAATATTTTCTTCTCAAATCTTTTCAGATGGTAATTGTATTTCAGACCATATTTTCATGTAAGAATTTTCAGACAATATTTTCTTCTCAGTTCTTTTCAGATGATAATTTTATTTCAGACCATATATATTTTCATGTAAGAATTTTCAGTCAATATTTATTTCAGACCATATTTTCATGTAAGAATTTTCAGTCAATATTTTCTTCTCAGATCTTTTCAGATGATAATTGTATTTCAGACCATATTTTCATGTAAGAATGTTAAGTCAATATTTTCTTCTCAGATCTTTTCAGATAATTGTATTTCAGACCATATTTTCATGTAAGAATTTTCAGTCAATATTTTCTTCTCAGATTTTTTCAGATAATTGTATTTCAGACCATATTTTCATGTAAGAATTTTCAGTCAATATTTTCTTCTCAGATCTTTTCAGATGATAATTGTATTTCAGACCATATTTTCATGTAAGAATTTTCAGTCAATATTTTCTTCTCAAATCTTTTCAGATGGTAATTGTATTTCAGACCATATTTTCATGTAAGAATTTTCAGTCAATATTTTCTTCTCAGATCTTTTCAGATGTTAATTGTATTTCAGACCATATTTTCATGTAAGAATTTTCAGTCAATATTTTCTTCTCAGTTCTTTTCAGATGATAATTTTATTTCAGACCATATATATTTTCATGTAAGAATTTTCAGTCAATATTTTCTTCTCAGATCTTTTCAGATGATAATTGTATTTCAGACCATATTTTCATGTAAGAATTTTCAGTCAATATTTTCTTCTCAGATCTTTTCAGATAATTGTATTTCAGACCATATTTTCATGTAAGAATTTTCAGTCAATATTTTCTTCTCAAATCTTTTCAGATGGTAATTGTATTTCAGACCATATTTTCATGTAAGAATTTTCATTCAATATTTTCTTCTCAGATCTTTTCAGATGATAATTGTATTTCAGACCATATTTTCATGTAAGAATTTTCAGTCAATATTTTCTTCTCAGTTCTTTTCAGATGATAATTTTATTTCAGACCATATATATTTTCATGTAAGAATTTTCAGTCAATATTTTCTTCTCAGATCTTTTCAGATGATAATTGTATTTCAGACCATATTTTCACGTAAGAATATTCAGTCAATATATTTTCTTCTCAGAACTTTTCAGATGATACTTGTATTTCAGACCATATTTTCATGTAATAATTTTCATTCAATATTTTCTTCTCAGATCTTTTCAGATGATAATTGTATTTCAGACCATATTTTCATGTAAGAATTTTCAGTCAATATTTTCTTCTCAGATCTTTTCAGATGATAATTGTATTTCAGACCATATTTTCATGTAAGAATTTTCAGTCAATATTTTCTTCTCAGAACTTTTCAGATGATACTTGTTATATATATTACTTTTCATTGATTATTGTATTTCAGACGATATTTTCATGTTATAACTTTTAATTCATATTTTCTTTTCAGATCATTTTAAGAACAAGGTACCTTTTTACAAAGGTGTTTTTTATTCAAACTCATTAAAGTGGAAAAAAATATCACAATGCATGTTGACGAAGATTTAAAAATAAGACGGTTATTTCTCTTTTACCATATGTTCGATCTTCGATAACGTTCACCCGCAGACAATTTGATTGAAATAAATGTTGATAGGTACCTATGTTCATTATTTTCGAACTCTATATACATTGACCAAAAATTCGTTCAGAAAATTCAATTTGACTAGGACCACTGGCCCGTAAGAGATACTCAAAACAGCTTTTTTCGAAAATTGTATTGAAGACATTTTTGTGCCGGTATAATATTTACATTGTGTATAAACAAACTAATATAATATTTTATTTAATGTAGGTACTTACCCTTCATGTTTTAAAATCTCGTGATGCCACACTATTGAAATATATTTCTTAGAGACCACTCCTCTCTCCATAAGACAGGCGTGAATTAGTGAATATTTTCTTAAAATATTCTCTTCGATAATTATCCATATTATATTGGTTTGAGAAGCGTTGGCAGGTCTTATGCACTGGGTTCCTAGGGAGCGGTTCGTCATCTGACAAGAAGAAGTCTTTCAAAATTATGACAATATTTTTGTCACTACGGTAACAATATTGACAATGTTCTAAACTGTCATATTCACCGCTGTTTACAGCCGTACCTTATTCCTAGGAAAACATTTTTTTTATTTTTTTATTTTCGCTATCACAGCTCGCTAAACAGAGTTTTTCTGTCGGAGGCAGCACATAATAAATTATACATAGTTCGGTACATAATAATACATAGAAAATAGAAAGCCTAGTACATACTTATTAACTACTAGCTTTCCCGACAGACGTTGTCCTCTGTGTTCCTAACTATGCATATTGAATTCGAATTTGTATATGGTGATGAATTAATTATCTTTTGACCAATGTGATTCCGAACGATGCGTCTGTTTTAAACCATGTATATTCCATCCGCATTCTGTCAATCACACCAATTAACAATTTCTGACAAAATTTCAAAATTGGAATAAAAATTATAAGGTAAAAAGTACTATTGTAAAAAAAATGGTCACAAGAATCTATAGACATAATTAGAACGTTGTGCGCTAATAAGGTTGTCTACGTAGAGTTTTCTTTAATTTTCTATGCATTTTTCTTAATTTTTTTCTTCTAAAAGGACATTCTCATGATAAAAGCCTACACGACAAAAAAGAATTAGCAAAATCGTTCCAGCCGTTTAGGCGTGATGCGATGGCATCGGGAAATAGCTCTCCATTTTCATATATAAGATTTAAACTATAATATACAACATAATAATGAAATAAAAAATAATGAAACAAAAAAAAAATTATAACCAAGCAGATACATACACAAAAATACAGAAAAAAAGAAAAGTAATAAAGACAACGATAAGCCATTAATATTAAATATGACAAAGTGGGATAGAGCAAATTAACTCAAAAATTATAATATAAACAAAACACCAAAATATAAAATAAGATGTCTCGCGTTCATTTATCTTTTTACTAAGCTTATAGTAAAAAGAGTAATGAACGCGAGATATCTGAAAATTCTTAAATATGTATTTAAATTTAACTAGATACGACATATGTACCTACTACAAACTTACTCGTTAAGGTCCCGATATGGTGTATTTAAGTTATCTAGCTCAAGTACCAAACACCCTGTCTGAAAGTTTTTTTTTTTTAAAGACCTGCCCTTGATTGGATTACTAATTAATTCCCTTTAAAATAAAACTTCAATTCCATTTTTAAATATTGTAAGAAAATCGTTTGTCAGCCTACTGCTAGTTGTGAAGATGCAAATTTTTGTACTTTCCCTGTCAAATAATTTAATAAAAAAGGAGGAACAACTCACTTTCATTTCTCAGATATTTAGTTATTTCCGATTTTTTCTTCATCATTCGCATTACAGGATAGGGTAGGCGTGGCCAACAAGTCGATCACGACGTACCTAATCGAAATCCATGTACCTACTAAATTTGTCTACGTATTATTCAAACATGAACCGGTATTTGGGGACCATCGTCTCCATTATCAAATGTTTAAGGGTTCTGACCCCACTTAGCATCCGGCCGCAGCCAGAAATTCATTGAAGAGTGAGGAAGACGGAGGTTACGAAATACCTCCATGTGAAAGCCATTGTTACGTCCATGCCTTTATTTATTAACAACATAATTTAGTCGATAGCGGAAATTTTTGAAAATTTAAAGCTCGAACTTAATCAAATTGGCTACCCCTGGCAAAGGAAATGTATTAGGTAGGTACCTATGGGTCTACAAATTTGTAACTATAAGGCCTCGTTCACACGAGAGCTTTATCAACGTTGTTAAAAAGTGGTAAGTATCTGACTATTTATTCATAAGACAGCGTTTTCGAAACTCGACGCGAACGCGGAGTTTTAACGTAACGCTTTTTGACACTCTTGTTATGTCTAAAATATAAGAGTAAAGAACTTACCTACCTACGGTTTTCTGGAGTTATGATGTAGTTTTTCCTCTTACATAATATATTATTTTTCCGCCTCTGTATCTGAGGTAGATATTTTTTTCCCCGCCCAGTGTCTCCTACGTGGGACGTATCCTAAGTAAACACACCCACACTGAAGCGGGGTATGGCAACACAGGCGGAGCCACAGCGCCTAACAGAGAGACGACTATATAGCATCGGAACTTATAAAATAGTCATAAATTAGATTTACTGGCTTTGGCCGCCCACTCCGTACTAACTCGTTACATACAATATCATTCGGAATTTGAAAACACATATCACACTTTATTTTTGAAAATGGAACGAAGCGGTCGAGGAAATATTTTTTAACAATAGACAATAAAATAATATGTTACCGATTAGGACTGGATGAGGTCACGTGTACGAAAGAATCTTTTTAATATTTTTTTCAAAAAGCCCATAGGTAGGTAGGTAGGTACTTACTTTTACATCAGCTTATGTAGTGTGTTTATAAGGAGTCAATTAATGTTTTATTCAAAAGGATAGAAAAAGAGATAGGCAAACCAAAAATGTGTGGCACCTCTTTGGTGGTTTTCAGCTGACGGCACAGAAAAATTTAAGCATGAAAGTACCTACTTCATAAATTGTGAAACACTTATGGAGGTACCTATACCTACCTATATCGATCGAGGCAGTTTGTTATAGGTACCAAGCTTCCTTCCTTTATGGTCTAAGAGAATTTTTTTAGATGCTATGATTACCTATTTAAATTCTTTCCAAAATTATCTAAATAAAACGAAATGGCAAATAGTGAAAATTGTCGATGGTACCTAAAGCTAAAATTAGGCAAGTTTTACATGGTTTCAAAGTAATTTACCACTTTTTACCATTTTTTTTTATAAAATGAATCTGTACTCACTCAAAGTGAACACAAATGCCTACACTCTTTGACTCTTTCACAGTAAGCTACTTGTGTCGTGAAATAGGAAGATGGTCGGCACCTGGGATCGAACCCACGACCTCCGCACGAAACAGTGCGAAAGCCGGCGATGTAACCGCCAGTCTACCACCCACTTCTCATTTTATTATTGTTTATTTAACATAACGTCAATTCTAATCAATCATATAATAGGATTATTTTTCTGTATTTTCTGTTTTCGCACGCGTGGAAGTCGTGGGTTCGATCCCAGGTGCCGACCATCTTCGTCTTTCACGACACAAGTTATTAGTATAGCTTACTGTGAAAGAGTCAAAAAGCGTATGTTCACTTTGAGTGAACACATCAGATTCATTAAGAAAAAAACCTAATGGTCGTGAAAGATATGAAGAAAACACAATACTTTGTTCCTATACCTACTTATAAATTACTGTTTCTGAACATGGAAAAAAAGCTTTAAGGAATCCTGTTGTAGGTATGGAAGCTTCACCAATTACCTATAGGTACTTACTTACTTTTCATTTGCATATTCAAGAGAAGTTTTTTGTCTAATACCTAGTATAGATAAAATTCCATAATAGAGCGAAAATTAAAAACACGCATTTATGACTAAGTAGGTAGGTACCTAAATGAGGTGGTTTATAAACCAGCGATGTCAGTGCAGCGTACTTACCCATAGCCGCCCTTTCTCACTTATATTATAACAAAAGTTTTGATTTTTCTGAAAGATATTGAAATTGTATTTGTGTTCACTTTGGGTGAGCCCATATGAATATAAAAAAAAACCTTCCTAAAAAGGTAGGTAGCTATACCTGGATGGAATGGCAATGAAACAAAATGCATGAAGAGAGGAGTGGATTTTGGTTTCTATAAAACTTGCCGATTTTGGCATTTCACCGGTTCCTAGAGGGAAAAACTCTCTGTACCTAGTGCTGCGACACCATCACAGAAATCTCTCTGTACCTAGTGCTGCGACACCATCACAGAAATCGCACCTACAGATATTTACCAAACCTGATAAATTAAATTAATCCTGAAAAATCATAAAATTCACACCCATTAAAACTTTAAGATTTGGTGTGACTCAATCAGTTATGTTTGTAAATACTTATTTGTTTTATATATTAAAATTACCTAAAAAACAAAAATTGGAAAGCTTAAAGCTTGAGCTACTTCTACGCGTAAAAATAATGAATGAACTAATTACGACACGACAGGGCAAACTTTTAGGATGGCGGGCCAAATTCAATAATTTATAATGAGCGGCGAGCCGCACAGAAGAAGAAGAAAATTTCTTCTTTTAGCCTTTTTAAAAGAAGGGTTTTTGTATTACCTAAGTAAAAAAAAACATTCCCTTATCCTTATACCATCAGTTTTTGCTGTCTTTTTGTAATCAGATACCTACCTATATTGCAACATTTTTTGTTTAATAAAATTGAAACACTTAAAGCAAGCAGTCTGCTGGGTGCTCTGTCATTTCACTGCAGCAGTAGACCGCAGCGTCACCCTGCTCTCTTTTATGTGAACTGTGGAGCCTTACAGAACAAATTACCACCGGAACACATTCATAAACAGAGCGTGCAACAGTTAAAATAGAAACTGTATGGATGTTCCAGAATTAGATCCCTTTTGTATATACTTCTCTTAAGAAGTACAGGAAAAGGTTGGTGGCTAGATCCATTCAGGGAGCATCCCAAAGTGGACCTCGTGAGAGATGACCGCTTGTCATGGTGTACCGGCGTGTTATAAAAATAATATAACAATTTTCTATACAAAGGTGTCAGTAGGTATAGCCGGCGGAACTTATTGCCCGAGGCAATTTTTTCCAGTCAACCGGTCCCGTCCAGTCTGAGACAGGCCAACCCCGGGTAGAATTTTCAAGTGAACACTTAGAAAAACTCTGACTCGACCGGGAATCGAACCCGGGACCTCGGATCTGAAGTCCACGCCAGTATACAACTATAGGCCACCGAGGTCGGTCCTCCATCGACGAGACAAGACTGTTTAGTACAGACTATCCGACACTGGACCTCTTAGGACAAACTGACTGACGAACCCTTACAGACATAGACTACAAAATAATTTCCTAGCCCTCCTTCCTTCCCCATCCTTCCTTCTCCCTTCATTCCCCACCCTTCCTTCCCCCTTAATTTAAAAGTGAAACTATACATCAGTGTATAGACTGATGTGTAATAATAGATACTTATTAGTGTGAATTAAAGTGAATAATTGGGATACACATAAATGGCGCTATAAAAATGTTCATGATATATTGAATATTGTAAATTAAAAAAAAGCTGTATGTATCCAATAAAAGAAAATAAAATAAAAAAAGCTTATGTTATGAAAGTGGAAATGGTCGGCACCGAGATTCGAACCCACGACCCTCAGTAAAGCCGTCAACTACCTATACCACTGGGCTACCGACCAATTGAACGATGGAACCGACATACCGGTTTTTCAGAGTGATTTTTCAAGACATAGATAGGTATAGTGTGTACCTACCTATAATAACAGTAGGTATAATTCAAAATCCTTTTATACAAAACTGCATAATATATTATGTAAAAAATGGCAATGTCGAAAAAAAATATCTAAATATCATACAAATATAATATGTATGTCTGGGTGCAGGTATAGGTATTCCTATAAAAAATGATTATTAGGTATCAAAAAAGTTATGATAATGATACAGTACAACGCGAAAAGAATTAGGAATAATACTATGATCCATGCATTGATCCAATCCAATACCAGAACACGATGCGTGTGTAGAATACACGCACAACATGATTGTGAACGATATCCAAAAAAAGATCTCGGGGTAAAAATTGTGCGGGATCTCTTAGCGCCTCTACAGATATGTCAGATGGTAGGATTCACTCGAACTGATGACAGCTCTCTTAACATCACACCTCTCGAACATAAACGCAAAATCGGTATTCGAATTGAAAAAAAAAAGCAATTAAAATTTCCACATAGCGTTAGATATTTGTCATTTTCCCGCGCGCGCGCCGGTATATTATTTATTTATAATTATTAATCGTTTCCGATTTCGAATTTTCATCGAGTTGTCTTTGGATATCGTTTAACAGTTGACAGTTGTTTGTCGCGTTTTACGCAGATCTAGAACATTATCTTTGATTTTTTTTTTTAAATTTCGAATACATAGTTTCCGCGCGGAAATAAAAGAATCTAGTCGAATAAATAATTGTTTTGTTAATTGAAATGGACGTTTTAAAGAGTTTTTCTTTTGAATGTCAGTGAACTTTTTGGTGTTGTGTGTTATTAAGTGAAAATAATGAAGTGTTGATGGTAGAGGTACATGGAGATCAGTGATTGTTGATATAAATATTGGTTTTTGGTACAGCATCACGTACTTACTCTACACTCGAATTAATTATCAAGTGACAACAGATAAATCGTTACTTTTGATAAATCCTCGTCTACGATATTAGTCTACTTGTGTTATAAATAAATTTTCGCGATTGGAATAATTAAAACAACTTTGAAGATGTTATAATGAAATAATTTAACTCAATGGTACAAAATACATGATAATATCTATTTTTTAAATTGTAGACACACAGTTGTCTTTTATAATATGGACTCAATATTATTCGCAAATAACCTTTGAATGGATGCGCTCCCTTATAGATAATAATATGTAGACATGATAGAAGATTTAAACTATTTCATACATTATTAATATGCTTGTAGGTGAGTACTTACAAATGACTTATAAGTACAGGAAATGGCTAACCACATACCAAAGCGAACATTTAATTTTAAATAATTAAAAACTATATACGCGGATACAAAAAATAAAATATGTCTTCTTCTTAATTTTCTTTGGTCCTGTAAGTTTTTTCTGCCTGGAAGACTATTGCAAATAGTGTGTTTCAGAAAGCGTCTTGTGTAGCTATCTACATATAATGTTAAGAGTTCAACTGTCCATTCCTTAGACATGACCATAACAGTCCTTTATACAGTTCCTAATCCATCTTTTAGCCCTATTTCTGTCAGCGCATAATCAGTCCTCAGTTTCACCAAATCAGTCCACCAAAACTTGGGTCTTCCCGCTCATCTAAGATCTTGGGGATGTGTGAGGGTCGCGGCGATCTGACTTGGGTTTCTAAGTTCCCAATAAGCATGGATATAATATAGACCTTAAAGTCTTCATTTTGAAAATTCTCAACATTATTGCTAAACTTCTTTGGGGATGAACTCGACGTGTTCCGTTGTTCAACCTTAATATTTTTTTTTATTATATTTACGTCCATTCTTTCAAACCAACTAAACTTATAAAAATTCATCTTTGCAACACAGTAACTTCACTCATGCGCTTTAGAAACGGGGTCTATATATTTTTATTAATTAAAAAAATATTCTTAATATTCTGATTCATCCTTTTTATATTCCACTTCTTTGTAGACCTCTCCTACTGCGTTTATAGACTTTGCTACTTAATTGAATTTTAGTCACCAACCGCATACCAATTTCTATGCAGATTTTAGCATTCGACTTGTTCTTTTTAACCTTCTAGATGAGCGACTCGGTAATAATTGTATCACCAACATCTTGAACATTTGTTGTGACGAAGTTTTGACACATATGACAGAAGGAAGCCTTTGTATATGGGAAAACAAAAATTGTTATTTTTCTATTTCTTCGTGTTTTTTTTTTCCTTTTCGGTCCCCGTTTAAAAATACTCTGGACTCACGAATATTTCTAAACCAATATTAGGAAAATCATATCGGATTTTTTGTGTGTGTACCCGATAGATTCAAAGACCAGTGAACCTATTTCAATGAAACTGTGGTGATCTGTTCTACTAATGTTCGGGAAGGTTTATGCGGAGTATGAGTTCAATGCCACTCCTTGTAGGATAGTTAGGTACAAGTAAAAATAGTTAAAATGTAACAAACATCGCATAAACCAGGAGTAAATAATTTTTTTTATATTCTAGGTTAGGTCGAAGTTCGACGAGCGGGTCAACTATATTCGTAACATTAAACAAAAAACATAGGTATAAATGTATTAAGTCACGAAAAATAGCTTCATTCATAAATTCGAATTATACGAAATAGAACTTTAATATTATTTTCAATCACAGATCTCCCCTCGGTTATCTAAATGAGAACAACAATATAAGTGCATATTTATGAAAGGTGCCTACTTGTAAATAAATAGTTGAGTGAAAGGATAGTTGTTGAAAAGGTATCAGCATGCAACAGCCAGAGGATTGCTGCTTCGGTCCCTGGACCTCCCCCTACCTCGGGAATATCACTCCTATGAAACAAATTGAGGGTAAGTTGAATATATTAAATACCTACTAGCTTTCACGACAGACGTTGTCCTTTGGTCTAATTATAAAATATTGAATAAGAATTTAAATGATAAAAATGACTAATATCATCCGACCGATGCATCTGTGAATAATTATGTCAATCGCTCCAACAATATTAAACAACTGACAGTTTGTATTAAACGACAATTTGATTTTAAAATTAGATGTATTCACTTATCTTTTTTTATTAAAATGCGCTTCAAAGTTAACAAATTACACAAAAAAAAATCCTCAAAAAATCTGTGTGGTAATATTTTAAATGTTGTCAGGGTTGTCAGGTTAATTGTTTTTCTATAGAATTTTCCACAGATGGTGCTGCTGTCAGTAAATCCATACTAATTTTTATACTATACATATTTTATATTATTTTCTATCAATTTTCGATTTTTTAATAATTATTCTGTTATGCGAAGCGGAGAAGAATCTAAAAAAAAATGATAAAATTCTGTCCAGCCGATCTCGAGTTATAAGTGTTCGCACTAACCCGACTTTCTTTAATATTATAGACTAGATGACCCGTCAAACTTCGTTCAACATCTTCTAATTCTTTTCAAATATCTGCTTACTCTCTGAAACATGGGAAATAAAAAATTAGTAAGTTATCAAACAAACAAAAAGATATAAAAAATCCGATGACAAACGGCATAACCTGATAACAATTGGCACCTAATCAAACTTAACTCACCATTCACTTATCACTTTACAATTTTTAATCAAACTAAAATCATCTCTTTTATTCATTTTCTGCGTTTTAATTTATTAAAAAAAATATTCGCTTAAAATAGTAATGTAAAAAATATATATTTCTCAAAGCTTGAAATAAATTCTATCAAATACTTCGTACCCGTGCCGGTGTTTTTTCGTATAGACAGATTCTGAACAAAAGACCGCTTCGACTAGGTCGGGTCAGAATTCATTTAGGTAGCTAGGTAGGTACTCACTTAAAATTTTTATCCGGGATTGGAATCTCAGATAAAACCGGTTGACCGAGAAAAATCCCGCAGGTTCCATGTGTGTTAGTGTTTTGAAAATAAATAATTAAAAAAACTTGAATTTCCTACCTATTTCAAAAAGAATTTCTAGGCAGCATATCAGATAGAAATAGAACAGAGTCGACTGTCAAAAATGACAATAATTCAAAGGATAAAGTAGATCGATCATCAAACTCAATCCTGAAAAAGCCGTGTAAAAATTTAAAGAAAATGCCGAAGCAGGATAATGAATATAAAATCGTTTGAGGAAATAATGAAGAAAGTTAATTTGATAAACATGAATGGAAATCTGCTTTTTTACTTTCTCTGTAAGATATTAAATTCTTTCTCGCATGAACCAACCTCGATAGCCTAGTTGTAGGCATGGCATTCAGATCTGATGTCCCGGGTTCGATTCCCGGTCGGGTCAGAGTTATTCTAAGTATTTTTTCACTTGAAATTTCTACCCGAGGTGGGCCTGCCTCAGATTGTACGAGACCGAAAAATGCCTCGGGCAATAAGTTCCGCCGGCTATACTAACACCTTTGTATAGAAAAGTGATATATTATAATGTGTGTGGGATGTTGCGAATATCACTATCAGCTTTTATCAGCAACGATTTCAATATCAGCATCCGCAGTAATTGATGCTGATTTTATTGCTGATATCAGTTTAGACACATTTGTATAAAAAAGCGTTATATTTATTTATTTATGAAGATCGCCTATAAAATAAAAACAGCTTTAATCAGAAAAAATAACAACTAATGACTCTAACAATTCATTACTAATGTTCGATTTTTAAATGGAACAAACCACTACGGGCTTACGACCGTCTTCTACTGTTATTTCGAAGGCTGGCTTAGTGTGATCACTTTACGTTAACAACGTTCGCCATTAGGTGGTAATGTTTGTCTCCGAAACTCCTAATCATGAGAATTCTCAACATGTTCAACATGTCGAAAAATCTCATGTATGCAACAAGTAGAAATTTAATAATAAAATGAAAAATAGAGGTAAAAGTTGGAAATTGTTGAGAAAAAGAGAGCAACCAAATTTAAAGACTGCGACTGCTGTCATGTATTTGGCGCCAGGATATGACTATATCCATTTTTGTTAATGTCTCATATTTATTGTCTATTGGCTTTGTTGGTGTACAACGTTCTAATTATGTTTAGATTCTTGTGACTTTTTCAGGACTAGATCTTAAAGAAAAAATAACAACTGATGCCTCTAACAATTCATTACTAATGTTCGATTTTTAAATGGAACAAACCACTACGGGCTTACGACCGTCTTCTACTGTTATTTCGAAGGCTGGCTTAGTGTGATCACTTTACGTTAACAACGTTCGCCATTAGGTGGTAATGTTTGTCTCCGAAACTCCTAATCATGAGAATTCTCAACATGTTCAACATGTCGAAAAATCTCATGTATGCAACAAGTAGAAATTTAATAATAAAATGAAAAATAGAGATAAAAGTTGGAAATTGTTGAGAACAAGAGAGCAACCCAGCTTTAAGCAGCACTAGGTATTTTATTCTGACATGTTTGCTAGAGTCGTAGAAACTAAATATTATTTATGTTCATAATTATTATCCTGCGAAGAAATTATTATCCTGTGTTTACCTACGACACATGTCAGGAGGAATAAAATTGTGGAAAAGATCCTTATTTTTTATTTATTCAAATTAGGTGGATACCTTCAAGGATTTTTATTATACCGAACAAATGTCAGATCTGTGCCTTTTTATGTGTGTATTATTATTGTTTAACAAATTTCATTCCTTTTTGTGTTATTTTTTCATAAAACGGCGATTTGCCGTTGATGAATAAATAAATAAACGAGGAAGGGAAAATGCATGTTCAACAATTCATCGGTTATGTCTTTTTTTCTTAACAAACCAACATTTGGTATTTTCAATCCGTTTTCCAAATTGGCTTACAACAAAAATAGTCCTCGAACATTTGTTGAATTTGCGCTAGTAAGTTTCCCGATTGAATTCGAATTAAAATTGCGCAAAGGTGCACACTTTCAGCTACCGAAGGAGTTGTTCCACGAACCGGTGCATTCGCGACACATCCGGAGACGATAAATTTCCACAGTCGTCGTTCGAACGGGCGTATGTGAAAGTAATAAGAAGTGCGATTGTTTGTAGGGACGCTCAGACAGATGCCACAAAACTATCAACGCCTCTTAATTCCGTTGGAGTATTTGACTGCTCTCCTCTGCATATTATTACATTCGGTATAGATTGTTTTATTTATTCATCCGTTTCCCCGAAAAAATAATTACAATTTGAACGCGATATTAATAACAACAATGAAATATTTACGGGTTGTCTTTGGTCTTAACTCCACCTGCGTACTATTTCGATGTTTTATCTGTCACCGCATTCTTTTTTTTCTCTCTCTCGATAACTTTGTAATAGTTTTCCATTATGTTTTCTCACAAACAATACGCGGAGCAAAAACATTTTTACCCCCTTTTACGAAAATAGCGCGGACGGAGGAGAATGAAATTTCGCACACTAGTTTATGTAGAGGAGTGGAAATAAAAAAAATCCAAACACTAGTGTAATAATATTATGTGTTGGACACTCACTTCTATGAATTTGAGACTGACACAGACTCATATATTCTTTTGTTTATCTGTGGTCAAATTGAAAATAGATTATTATTTGTCTTTAATAATAAAATAGAAAACGTTGTACATACCTATCAACATTTCAAATATTAGGTTGCATGTTTTAATTTATTAAAAAAAATACTTATATGATTTATATTATTATTTGTTTTTTTTTATTTTTTTTATTAAAAATGAATCTGTGCTCACTCAAAGTGAACACAAATACACTCCTTGACTCTTTCACAGTAAACTACTGAAAGCTTGTGTCGTGAAAGAGGAAGATGGTCGGCACCTGGGATCGAACCACGACGTCCGCAGTACGAAAGCCGGCGTTGTAACCGCTGGGTCACCAACCACTTCAACAAATGTTATATGAATTTGAGTTTCTCAACTCATATTATTATTGTGGTGTGACAAAGGGTATTTATATATCATGACTTGCGTGGTTGTTATCTTGAAGTGAATGTAAACTCTCTTGTTTTTTTCAAAAAAATTTTTACTGATGATAATATGTTTGATGCAACGTATTTAAAATAATGTTGTGTTTAAAGGCAAAAGACGTATATATTATGATAATAAATAAAAAAAAATATTTTCCTTTTTGGAGTATGGAACATAAAAAGATAATTAATTATCACAATTTTGAAAAAGAAAAAACATCAGACACCTAAAGGGTCACGGGCAATATGGCAATTTTTTGACTAACAAGCTATTGTGATTTATTATGGGCTTTCATTATCTGTGACGATTTTAATTAGATGTTGATATCTGAATTTAATTCATCCGTAATACATAATGTATTTAGAACTTACATCTAATTATTATCGTAAAAAAAATCTGTTGTAAATTTTCATTAAGGTGCATTTAGGAATCGATTATTAAATTGATCATCTGTTTTAAAGCACATTTAGTTTGTTGTTATGAATAAAACTGAAACATAGCTATAGTTATATCGGCTATAAATAAAACTATGGGTGCTAAAATAACTTCACTGCACATAAAAATACGTCGAAGTGTAATTTTAGTGTTCGCAAAATCAGTCAAGTGCATAGGTATGTTTTCAAAAAATTAAGTGAGATAGGTACACTGAATTATTCAGAATACTTTATTTTTGTTGAAAATTGCTTTAAAATCCAATTTTCGTCGTCGTCACAATATAATATGTGACCCGTTTTTTTATAAGAAAAAAATTGTAACAATTGTTCCGAAACCAATTATTTTATCATTGTCAGTAGGTACGTATACCAATCTATCAGTGACGAAGCGTCCATGTAAGCTTTTCCAATTTTTTCCGTATTTTCAGAAACAGCAACATAGTGATTTAATATTTTGGAATTTTGTAAAACTTTAACCTGATCATTTTCACTAGGCTGAAAATCCTCCCCTGAGGCACTCTGAAAATCAATGTGCAGTAGAATCTTTCTTGCTGATCTTTGCAGAAGTTCGAACCCTTTGGCAAGCACTTATGGAGTCCATACAAAAAGTAGATGATCATTTTTTGCATTATTTGTGTAATAAGGTAAGCCGTGTGGGCGTCCCATCCTAGAAATGCCGAGCACGGCCCAGCATCCATCAATCCCGTCACACCACGCTTGGTTTGCCGCCACGCAGTGTTGCCACTAATTACGCTATGATGTGGGGCCCTAATTATATCTGGAGGTGGAGGCCCCTACCTAGTCCACGCTTCTTCTCCTGAATCGAACTACATGCGGGGAAATTCCTCAAATGAATCACACACAGTCGCGAGAGAAGATGATGGTTGAAAGAGCAGTAACGATTTCAACTGAAGTATAAAAAAACAGAGTGGACAGCTTTAATTAGTGATGCGAACACTTATAACTCGGGATCTGCTGAAAAGATTTTTATGATGCTTGGTTGATTGGATTCTTCTCCGCTCCGGATAACATATTAACTAATAAAACATCGAAAAAGGGATAGAAAATAATATAAAATATAAGAAGTGGTTGGTAGATCAGTGGTATCAATCGACGACTTTCGTACGTAAAGCGTATTGGAGGTCGTAGCTCGAATCCCGGTGCTAACCATTTCCACTTTCACAACACAAGCTTTGCTTTATGTGAAAGATGCCAGAAGTGTATTTGTGTTTTAAACGTGCACCCATTCTTTAATTTTAAACGTATTTTTGTATAAAATTACAAATTTGAAATCAAATACACGGATTACACAAAAAAAAAACAGGGAAGTCACCGATATGGCTCAAAAGGTCGAGTTGGTCTGGTCATGTGACCAAAATAATTGATACTAGATACTGCCAGACAGACCGGAAAAGTTCTTGAATGGTGTCCGAGAACTTGACGGAAAAGTGTTGGCACGTCTCAGGCAAAGTGATTTGACGGCTTGATAAGGGTAATGTGATCAACAAAAGACACCAGAAGGCCGAAGAAAGAAAGATTGAAAGAAATATTAAACAAGGCTTCAGCATGTTGATAAGTCTGAAGGTTGATTTTGATTTGTGTTTCGAATTTAGTGTTGTATCTTCTTACTGTATTAATATTTCTTAAAATCAAGAATAATCTGAATTTATGGATTAAATAACATTTTCAATCCTTGTTTTTTATTACCGTGTGTTGAAATAAAGGAAGGCAATAATAACCCTCCATTGTGCTCATTGTTTCTCAAATATTAACGACCTCTTCTCACATCCTGCCCATCTTACATCAGCCATGCTTTAAAGAGCTGGAGGTAATCCTCTCAATATCAATCTTATGTGGAATTTCAACAATTTGTTTCAAATTTAAAAACTGATTGATAAGTGTTCTTCAATTTTTTTTTTTTTTACCCATCACGCCGTTTTCCGAAGGGGGTAGGCAGAGAGTACGGACTTCCATTCCTTCCTATCCCTACAAACCTCTTTCGCTTCCTCCAAAAGCATTACATTCCGCATACATGCTCTTCTATTCCTTTTGCTCCTGACTTGGCCCTCCTCTAAGACGGCACCGATTTGATCGGACCATGTCATTCGAGGTCGGCCTCGTCTGCGTGCACCCATTCTTTCAGATTTATATATCCTTTTAGTCATTCTATCTTCGTTCATTCTCTCTACATGCCCAAACCACCTTAATTTATTCACTTTCATTCTAGTCACAATGCTAACATCCACTCCACATTCCTTTCTGATTTTATCATTCCTCACCTTATCAATCAGTCTCTTTCCGCATATCCTACGCAGTGATCTCATTTCTACAGCATTTATTCCAACTTCCAGATTTTTCGTCCATGTCCAAGTTTCACTCCCATACATCATGGATGGAATCAGGATTGCATTGTGCATCAATTGTTTGGATTTAAGAGATACGTTCTTATTTCTCATTAGAGGTCTTAGTGCACCGCCAACCCTTCTACCAGCCAGTTTCCTTCTTTCAATTTCCTTTTCACACCTTCCATCTCTGCTAAATAAACTACCTAAATAGACATACTCATTCACTTGTTCCAAGTTCTCATCATTCACAGCCACACAACATTGCGTTCTTACATCTTCTCTTTCAAAAACAAGCGCCTTTGTCTTATTGATATTCATTTCACAATTTTGATACACACGCGTCACAAGTTCTTGCAAATCACGTTCGCTTACAGCCATCAATACTAGGTCGTCTGCATACATCAGAGCGCATACATTCATCCCATTCAGATCTACACCCACTGTACTATTTTTTATATCACGCACGCAAAAATCAAAAAATAGATTGAACAGCCAAGGTGACATCACACATCCTTGCTTCACCCCTCTCGTAAGACGGAACTCTCGTGATAGATGAGTATTCACCTTGACACAAGCAGAACTATCAGAGTAAAGGGAAGCAAACGCGCGTATCAGTTGTCTATCCACTCCATAAAATGACAAAACCTCCCACAATTTCTTTCGGTCTACTCTATCATACGCTTTCTCCAAGTCTACGAAAGCACAGAAAAGCTTTTGATGTTTGTTCAATAGCTTCTCCGTTACCATTCGCAGAGAGAAAATTTGGTCCGCACATCCTCTTCCATTCATAAAAGCACCTTGCGCATTCCAGACCTTACATTCAGTCACATTCCTCACTCTATCTATTAAGATCCTGCCATAAATTTTTCCTACAGCGCTCAGCAAGTTAATGGCTCTTCAAATTATCTTATTTCAAAATTATTAAATAAAATAGAAACCATGCAAATTTGGGCTATCGGGTACTTATTTTATTTATTTATAAAATATACGGCAAAAACGCCAATTACAATGTTACATATTTATAATAATTACAACAACAAAAAAATACAATATGAGGAAATTTTATGTCCATATTTTTTACATCTTAGTCATTTTGAAAACGTATATTCGTTCTATTCCTGAATTGTGATAAAAAAAAATAATTAAAATACCAGCGACTGTGAAATCTAATCCTCTTCTAAATGAGCAGCTTCCCAATCTTCCCATGCCCGTTGTAGAGCCCACCAATAGTATCGGTGTCCTGTTACTTTTTAATCGACGAACTACTTAAATGTCTGTTATACGGACGGATACGTGCGCTCGCGTGTGTGGTCGCTTTTTAACGGTGATTTGTATCTTTGAGACATTTTTATGTTTTCGCAAATATTGCTCTTATAACACACACTCAATTGCGAACAAAAGTCATGTTGCCTTAACCTATAAATCTCTTTCTACTTCTGGACTACACCTACAGGCTCAAATAAATATTCACTATCTAATTTACACATATTTCCGTAATAAATATATCAAGCGCATATTTTATGCAAACATAAAATTCGAAAAAAAAGTCGAGGTAAGAGATTTTGTGTTGTTAAAACGAGTATTAATATTAAAAAACCCCAAATCTATAGTAGCATAATGGTTAGGTACCTACTTATTAATTTTTGTCTAACATTAATGTGGGCGATAGGTGCCTGCCCATTGAAAGAAAAAAAAATTACAATACAAAGATGAAAATAATACCAACCTATAGGTTATATTCTTGGTATTTATAAATACCAAGAATTATTTTCTCACAAATCTATACAAAGAATTCAAAACTTGTATTGTGAGGAGGATAGATTATCAGCACCGGGAATCGAACCCACAGCTTCCATTACAAAGGTCTTCGACTAAACTGCCTAGCTATCAAAAGCAAGGAGTTATAATAAGTAATAGTCAAACGAATCGTCAGACAGAATGCAAATCAATGGAAGAAAATTCATGTAAAAAATCGAAGTAAGCAATCTCGACCAAGAATCGAACCTGGAACTTTGTGTTCTGAAATCGGTGATAGGATATCATCGCGAAATTAATCAAAATATATAAATTTACCTATCTAATCTGACACAGAGAACAATATAGGTAGAGAGAGGTATCGCTGTTTTAAAATATCTACACATAGGTCTCTCTCACGAAATAATTCTGATATTAGTTTTTTTTTGCTACGATATCTACGATGACAAATTGCAGAAATGCAATAGGTAGGAATTTATTTGGTTCTATTAATTTCCATGAATTGAAAACAAATCACGGGTAGGTCCCATGGGTCCCACCAAAAGGTCTCACACAGGAACAACCTATCAGATTTTTTGCAAACAAATTAATGATATTTACACAGTGAGGTGTCAATATTTATGTTCTCTCTGTAAAGCGATACCCTCAGCCTAATCTACTGTAAGTAAACACAGGGACAGTACCAGTGATAGAAAAATATATCATTTTTATCGAGATAACTGTCGTCCACTTATATCCTACCCCCAGGGCCGTCGCGTGGGTGGGGCGACCGAGGCGGTCGCCTTGGGCGCCGCGATTCGAGGGGCGCCGCCGTGGGTAAAACAAATTCTATTTTGTTTGTAGTACAGTCCAGGGATTCACATGCGATTTCATAGCTGAGAAGAGCCAAAGAAATGCAATATTTGCAATAAAAAGTTTAATCAATTTTTAAATTTAAATCTTAAAAAAACTATAACTAAAATTTATTTTCATTTCATCCTTGATTTTCATTGTGACCGAGCGAGCAACAGGAAATCAATCTGCTCAAGCCTATTTTAATCTTGGTCTGTTGAACAACGGGAAACTAGACTAGAATCTGTTTAAATAGCTACTGATCAAGCCTGACTATCCGAAACAACGACGAAAAGCAAGACGGGTATCAGCTTTTTCCAATCCGAAACACGGCGGGTCCATAGGTGGTGGATAATAGAGTTGCTCTAAAGGAGGATGATACCCTAAGAGCAGCGGTCGTCACACTTTTCACATAGGACAATGTGAGGTATCACAGCGGACCGCATTATGGGCGTGAGCGCCCCCCCCCCTCCACCTCCACTGTATTGTTTGAAAATAGTTTATATTTTCCCCCTCCCCCCTTTTAAAAAAGGAGGATTTCCCTAATTAAAAACAGAATCTACAAATGGTTTAAATTTTGAAAAATGAAGAAATAGGGGGCGTTCAAGTATGTAAATTGAAAAAGATAACCCCCGTTTTCTATTTAATTTACTTTTATGAAAAATCGATTTTGGTAGTCGCTCGGGCCGCAGATGACGACTTCGGAGCTAGGGTATCATCCTTCCGAACTAAATCTGGAATAAACAAAATTACAAGTTATGAGGGGGGGGGGGGGGGGGGCGCTGATTAAAGCCTCGCCTTGGGCGCCTAAAAACCACGCGACGGCCCTGCCTACCCCTCAAGGAACATGTCGTGGTGGGTATTTTTTTATTGCAACTCCATATACGGTAGCCAGAGAGAAAATTGAAGTAAAAACAGGACGGGTGTGTTTTCACTTGCCTCTTTTCTTGAACCATCATAAAGATCTCCTGACCTTAGAGCACTAGGAATAATTAACGCTGGCACTCCACAGTTAAATTTTCTTAACAAATAATTTGTAACTTTAAAACGGAAAATAATATAATAACTACTTAATTCATTTAACTTTTTTTCTGCAGTTTTTATTTTAAGTTAGACAATTTACATACCTATCTACATATTTATTAGTATTATAAGTTGGTACATTGATAATAGGTATTTTTTTTTTATATCGATTATATTTTTATATATTCACAGTATAAATAAAAACACTTCTTCCTTCATATGTTCAGTATGTATTATTATTTTAAATTTTGTTCCATTTTCAAATTTGACATTCGTGATTATTATTTTGTTATGATGTTTTATTTGATAGATAATAAGGAACATTAAATTTTGATTCTCGTTTTATTTTAGAAAAGAAAAAACACACCCTTGTTTTCATGAGAGATTGATTTCGATTATATTAAATAATATAAGTCTAGGTTATACTGAATACTGAAGATAGTCGAAAAATAACCGTAGTTTAGAATGAAAAATAACTATAAAAATATTCGTCCAAGTTCATAAATAAAAATAAAATGTGACATGGCTGCATGGCAATGAGAAACATCAGTCTGACGCCGCCCCTGGAGCAAGTATAATTTACGATCCACACGGAATCTTCAACTAATCCAGATGTTGATATATCTTAAATCTGTTTGGATCCTCCTCGTTGATTAATAGCTGATAGATCATTGATCATCCCAATATCGGTATCATATTACCTACCTACACTATAGCCACATACCTAGTAGTCAACTATTCAATGGATTTATTTTCGTGAATGTTTTCAGAAATATTAAAATAAACAAAATATAAATACATAAATATAAGTGATTGATAAATAAACAACTTAATTGAGGATGTCTCCGATGAGTGTTATGTGTCCGTCACAGGGGTGGTCCTATACTAATGACTTTTAGGCACATACAAAAAATGTCATAGGTATAATTAATCAATTTTCTGGTAAAAAAAGACAATAATTCTAAGATTAGGAGAAATTTTGCAGAGTAACTACCTGCGTATATTATTTTCAATTGATAATATTTAATGTTTTTTTTTAATCATACCTTGCCTTATTGTCTAATATAGAAAAGATGAAAGTATGCGTAGATGCATGTCTAAATCAAATACATAAGGAGAATAAGCCAGTATAAAGACACCAAAAGACGAATTTTCGTCCTTGATATCACTTCACAGACTGGATATTAGATGACAAGCTCTAAAGAAATTTAAAAAAAAATCAACTATAATGCTCATTTCTGCTCGGGGATTGAACCCGAAACCGCTTTTCAATAACTAGCCACCAAGTTCGACATGTAATTATAAGATTAATATATTTACCTACAGATTGTAAAAAAATTACTATAGTATTTCTTTACATACGAAAGAGGCAAATTATCAAAGAAAGAACTTTGCTAGAAATTTTAATGATCACAACAATAAATTCTTCTATTTTAGTGGAATTTATTTGTTTCTAAGTAAACAAATTTACTTTGACATATTTTTTGCGGCCCCACGTTCCATTCCTGATGATTGTACCCAGGTTTCTGAATAGTAGGTAGGTACCTACATCAGCCCCGCTCAAGTGGTAATCAGTTTGCAGTTGAACATAACAAATCTACGTGAATTCCTGAAATCACTCAAACCACCCATTACAAGGAGGTATGTGAAGCGTCGCATTCTGGTGTTCCGCAGGGATCACTTCTGGGGACACATAAATCAGGGCGCCCCTTGAAACACTAGAAACGCAACAACACTCGTGGCAAACTATTTTTTTTTTCTAATTTAATTTTTTACTAATTTTAATATTTTTATATCCCTATGATCTATAAAAAACCACAACATGACATTTGACACAGGCTTATGGCACATTAATAATTATTAAATTAATAAATTTACCTGCGATCTTAGATTTTAGAAGAACTGAAAAAAAGGAAGACATCAGTAGGTACGAATTAAAGCAGTGATCTTTCCTCGTATAGAAGTATGAAACAGCAATCGAAGAATAAAAGTACGTAAACCCGATTAATGTTAAAAAAAAATGGTATGATAACACTAAGTAGGTACCGTCAAAATGGGGAAAGAACAAAAAAACCTGAAAAAAATCCCTTTACATCCGCACAGGGAGGCAACTAAAAGCTCTCCAATGCGCTCGATCTTGCGCAATGTTTATCACTTCCTCCCATACCATGTCCAAATCATGATAGGGTCTTGCTCGTCTCGGAACCTTGATGGGAGGAAGAACAGCGCTCACCTCAAAGGGTGAGCCAATAAGTCTTATGTTCCAATAACGTTGAGGATGGAATTTTCAAATTCCAAGACGCGTATTGTTTCAATAATTGATGTCCATTCAAAAAAGAACTTACGACAGGTAACTTCATACAACAGCTATTTCCATTTTTTTTTTATTGCTCACAATAAATTATTTAAAAAAAGACCTATGTACAACTTCGTGAAAAAAAAATGTTTAGGACACATGAAAATCTAATAGCTAACTAGCAATATAAAACTGGATCAATGTTTATCTACGTACTCATAACGACACATTGATACATTTCTCTGTAATGTGTATAGATTATTACTCTGGCAGACCTCACATACATTATTGCTACTTCATCTAGGGCTGCCCTTCATGAAATGTATTCTAGTTTTTTTATTTTATACTTCATCTTGTATCTCAAAATCGATAGGTAAAGATATTGAATTTATCTTACTTGCCAATTTGTCAAGGATCCAACTAATTTGTGAGCTTGTATTTTTTTGCAGATGTGAAAGAGGACATAATACCTATGTGGAAATATTTGTTTCATTTTCATATTTTACATCACATAGGCTTTTATTATTAATTTAATTACTTAGTTAAAAAAACATTAAGGAAATATCTACCATTGTAAAGCAAAAAAAGTTCCTACCTGTGAACTTTTAACAATAAAAACAAAAATGACTGAATATTATTATTACGCAACAGGCGCAAGATCGAGCGCAGAGGAGGGTTAATGTTGCCTCCCTATGTTCATAAGTGGGATTCAAAGGGAGAATTAATGAATGAATTATTATCTAGAAATTTACCGTGATCATGTAGGGCGTGTACATACGAATTATGTTATTTGAAAAATAAAATTGTGGTAAAATGGTTTAAAGTTTTTTTTATTTAAGTTTCATTATTTAAATTACTTCCCCTTAAAAAGGAAAAATGCTCGTTCAACCACTGATTAATTCTATTAAACACATTATTTCAAGCGGACGATATCATTATGTTTTTTTTTAATAATATTATGAAAAAGCGTGTGTTATTTTCGTAATTTTTTTCCATTCAAAACTGTTTTAAACGATAATTTTGTTCGTTTGCTCCTTCTGTATTTAGTGAATTTTAAAATTGAGAATCGTTTCAACTCTCTTTCTTTAGAAAATTACCTAAATTGTATATGAATTTTATACTTTTTTGCACAATTAAAGACGAGTCAGACCCGTTTATCACACACTCATTACTGACATCACAGACTTACAAGCGTTTATATTGGACGTTAGTGCAACTACCTGCCTTTAATTGCGCAACAAGTTTTAAATTCGTATATTTTTTGATCATTCTCACCATAGGCATAGAGAATAAGAAGTTAAAAGATAAAAGTTTTTAAAAGGAAACTTAAAAAGCATATGAGACCTCAATCCGATAATTAGATTGTGAGGATGATTGTTTGACCTTCTTTTGTTTGAATTTTCTGGAGTTTGTATTGTGTGTTTATGTGTTATTCCTTGTGCATTGTTATTATTATCATTAAGTTGATTGAATTAAGGTAATATGTTTTTGCATATTATTATATTCATGTTGTTAAATATTTTATTAATGTGTTTATTTACTCACTTATTTACTTTGCCGTGGGGTTGTCGGCTAAGAATAGCACCTCTGCTCTTTTTGCTGGTTTTTCGAGCATCCTGTAAGAGGCAGGAAATCGAAAAATCTGATCGGGACCGTGAGGTTGACCACCCCACGTCCTTAAACCTCAACTGGTCAGAAAAGGCACAAGAGCCTCGAGCGCAATGGAGAGCTCTTGATGCCTCCCTATGCTCCTGAGTGGGGCTTAGGCCTCCCGCATTGTGGGTTGGTTTGGGGAGGGATCCGCGGCGGGCTTGATTTGTGTGGGGCCGGCTTTTTGGTTTGGTTGCTTTGATCGAGCTGGGGGGTCGGTCCGTGCGGGTCGGGTTTGCTGCGGATTGGTCTCCTCCGGACTGGCCAGAGTGGGGGACCTTAACGGGAGTATGTATGTATGTGTGTGTTATTTACTCAATGTTAGCGGTGCTCCTCTCTCGAACACGAGTCTTCGACTCTATCGGGAGAGAAACAACGTTTATTTTTTTTCTATTGTTACTTTTAATGTTTATAATATGATTTCTATTATTTCTGTACAAAGAATAAATTAAATAAAAAAAAAAAAAAAAAAAAAAAAGTTAAATTTTATGTTATTTGGATACCTACTTACTTTGCGAGCCCATACTTTAGATGTTGCCACTCAAATGTGTAGCGACGGGTGTCACCTTGTCGTTCCTCATAAGTCACTGCATCGATGTAGAAAAAAATAGTCTACATCGGGGCAGGTGACTTAAAGGCTTTCCATTTCACAAGTAAACCTGCGTCGATGGACACGTCAATAAGTGCAAATCGTCCAGAAGCGCTCCACAGACATTTTTATGATGTTTATATCTTTGAACTAATCAACTAATCTAACACAGAAAAATCATTTTTTCTTTGGTTTAAATACTAAACTTTTTCAAACTGTTATAACTTAATATGATACTTCCTTCAAAGAAGTTATTTTATGACATTTACTAGGTCAGAGATCCACCAATTACCTACCTACCTACATAGGTCTATATATTTATCTATGGTAGAAATACAAAAAATATATTTACCTATGTTATTGAAATTTATGAATGGTTCTAGTGAAATATATGCCAGCCCTAAATTTCTGTAAGAATATTCAGAAAATAATACTGAAATGGATCCAGCGAGAGTAGGGACCTATATCCATAATAATAATAATAGATCGCAGTGTTGGTTTGTGTCATGGAAGTAAATTGTCCCCATCGAAGAAGAGTTATCGACAATTAGTGGATCTAGTTATATGGATGTGTCTTGTAAATGTAACCATAGATAGTGTAGATCTCGTAGTACGGAAGAGTGTGTAACGCATTTGTATTATGTTAACCATGTGTTTGGAGTACCTACCTACCTACAAGGCGAAAGGGATTGTAATTTATGACAGTCCACAATTACTCTGGGTACCTACCTATCTACCACTTGAGACTTACTCAACTCTGTGAATTTCTTCTCATAGACTTTGGTTTGATACCTACCTATTTGATACTATATTTGATACCTACCTATATGTAGACCTGAGTGAAGTAACCTAAAATAAATTTACACTTTTCCAAAGATATCCGACGGAACTTATTGCCTGAGGCAATTTATTTTGTTTCCAGGCAATTCAAGTCTGAGACAGAGGTCATCCCCGGGTAGAAATTGCAAGTGAATAAAATTGACCCAACCGGAAATCGAATCTGGAACTCCTTAATTAGTAGAAATCGCTAGGTAGGCCTTAGGCATCTATATTTGATTATATGTAGGTGCCGACAATCTTCCTCTTTCACGACGCAAGCTATAAGTAGCTTACTGTGAAAGAGTCGAAGAGTGTATATTTGTGTTCACTTTATCACAGTATATTAACCTTTTTCAGTTATCCACAAAAAAAATCGTTTCAACTTCAGTATGACTTTGATTAGATACATTCCATTACTCAAACCTCGAATTAGCCCCGAAAAACCCGTCCGATTTTTGTAACAAAATATTCCCTATGTTAACAGAAATAACCCATCTAGCTAGAGAATTAAAATGAACTATCTTGTGGACTGCAAACAAACCGCAAGTCCCCACTCCCTCAACCCCATATAAGTGATTTGTAAGAATTGATAGATCTATTATCGGAGTAAATACCATGTAAGTAGTACATATGTAAATGAATTGTAAGAATTTCAGATATAAATTATGACCGTGTACTTGCACGCCTGAACCTGAATTATGGTTAAAGAAGCGCACAACAATAATTATTAGCACATTTTTTATATCGGTTTACATCTTTTCTGTTTGATGCATCCATACATCAAGTAGGTACCTACAGGGCTTAAAAGGAGCTAAGACATGTTTATATAAGGGTCTGTACAGACCCTTATACAATTTTCTCACTTTGGTTCGATAAACTTGGTTATTACACGGAAAAAACCGTCCCGGAAAGCGGGATTTTGTCTAAAAACCGGCGGGACTGTCTCGGACGTCTGATGGAAAACCTAATAAAGACGAAATATTTAACTTTTTTGCGTGATTTTTGTAAAACATGCGTTTTAAAAATAAGCAAGTATCTACTAATTAATATTGGTTTGTAAATAAAACGTTACATACCTAACACACAGCGTAGAATATGATATGTAGCAAATAGCGTGGCCCATCTTCAAGTTTGTAAACACACGTGACACGCCTCGGTAACTCCTGCTCAAGTCGGGGAGTCACCTTACAAGAGAAGTGTCAAGCTGTCAATCTGCTCAGCTTCTTTGTTGTGACCCACCAGTGACGTGACACGATGTCAATTATTATTACACACATATATGTAGGTACCTTCCTAATATTTAGACGTTTGCTCATTTCTTATTTACCAACAAATGTGACATGTATTTATCAAAATAGATCCGGCTAATTTTGTTGCATTGATGAACTCCAAGTGCTATTTTACCTAGCATTGTACAAGAAACCAGACTGGTGACTGGTAATTCGATACATTCCTCGAAAGGGGTTATACTAGAGCAATTTTTCAACAATTTTGTTCCCGTTAACCAGAGGTCAAATGCCAGTGGTTTTCGAGTTATTTAACTTTTTCGAGTTTTTTTCAATTTTCCACCTTTTGACCTAAAATCGGAAATTGTGAAAAAAATACTCCATTTGAGAAAGTACGCCATGTAGATTACAAGTTTTTGGAGCCCTTAGAAAAGTCGAAATTTAAAATGAAAAAAAAACTGACTTGTGATTTTAAAACGATGTATTTCTGAGGTTTTTGAAATTGTCTTCTTGATGATTTTTTACTTCAACCATTCCTTTATTCTTCAGCTATTGGAAAAGAGTGTATTTTTACTTTCTTCAATGGAGTAATTTGTTCACAATTCTCCTCCGTCCGCGCAATTTCCGAAAAAAGGGGTAAAAAGTTTTTGACTTACGTATTAATACATAGATTAGTAACGATATATTATTATTATTTCAATAAGCAGCCCATTGATGTGAGGTAGGTACTACTGTAGATAGAGATGTAGCGGGCCGGGCCAGAGCGATATATCACTCGTAAAAAAGAATTCCACAGCTCGAGATAAAGATCTTTCAGTAATAAGTTAGTAATTAGAGACAACAAATTCATGAATAAATCTTCTCTGTCGCTACACAACGAGCTGTGTGGTGTGAGACGTGCCATACTTACCTACTCGTATTATAATGACGTGTAGGTCTATCATCCGATTCGTACCAAGTCTTTCCGTTATGGTCTTATCTTGAAAATACAAGTATCCAAGGAAGAATATTTTGATAGAGGTAGGTTAAAAATAGGATGGGTATTCACGAAAAAGTTCGAACTAAACAATATATTCTTTACTTGAGGGTCCACATAACGCTAAAAAGATTTTTTTTTAGATAAATGAGACAAATCCCAATATGCATCGAAGAAAAATTTGAGAGGTTTTCCAGAAAAAAAAAAAAATTCTCGATCAAAAAGCATCCTAAACCAGCTAAACTATTTAATTAAAGAAATTTTAGTTTCATACATTTTGGTTGGTATTCATTGCACCATTTTCTATTGACTAGTTGCATGTAAACATGAGATCCAACTGTCGATGGCCTGAGTCGGTATGTTTATTGTATGAAACGATGTCGTCAATAAATTAAAGTTTTACAAAAATTGATACCTAAGCAAATTTTGAGATGTACTGCTATAATGTAAATATTTTTTTATTGAAAATAAAATTATTTAGTTGGTGTGTTTCGGCGTTTTTCGATATTTTTATACAATTCTGAAATATAGGCATTGAAACTTGTAAATTTGTCATAGAAAAATATTTTTCTTTGTATAAAAAGTTTGAGAAATCCTGGAACTTTTTCATTGATTTTAATTTGAGATATTGTATTTTTCTATATACATAGGTACACATTTTTAGGGTTCTAGCTTTTATAGTTGTTGAGATATATGAAAAAATTAAGAAAAAATTCAAAGGTTGATTACCCTTGACTGAAAGAAAATTACAAAATTCTCAGTATACAAGTTTTGTAGGCTTAAATTATTTAATATTTTCTGAAATTTTAGGATCTGTGCATCAAAGCGAATCAAAAGTTATAAGGGGGGGACACACAGACACACTAAATGTTCTCCGAATTCTGAGTAAATCCATATATTATGGAACATATATGCTGCGAAGCCTCTAAGTTAGTGTTTTTTGTCGTCAAAGTTTGAAAAACCGTTTAAAATCTAGACCTGGCCATACAAATCTCACGTATCTTGGCTTGATACTGCCCATCTGTCTCGATAAATAATTTCTCTTCAACAAATCGATAGTTGGATAACAAAATTACAGTGCATTTGTGTTTTTCTGTGCAAAATATTATTGGAGAATAAATCCTGTACACAAGAGCACAGTTGCCCAGCATTTTACGTTCTTGTATGCTTCTTTCTGAATAGAGCTTTCCACATCTCAGCTTTAGCTAATTTTTTCTCTGTGCTCCAAGCATTAATTGCAACGCGCTATCAGCTATGTGTAGAGCTACTTTCTTTATCTCAGCAGTATATTTAATGTTTTTATTTTATCACATTTCCACGCAACTATGTTGCTTTTACAATACAATGATGTCCAAAATTAAACATAAGTTCATTAACAATTGCAAGTAACAACCTCGAAAAAATGAAGTAAAAACAGCAATAATAAAATTCTTCATGGTAATAGATAAAATAATGTACAATACTAGCAAACATGCCCACATACCTACTCACACATCAAACGCACCACTCACCACTCATCATCATCTTTTAATCTAAATGAAAGTCGGGTTAGTAAACATTTAAAACTTGAGATCGGCTGAACAGTGAACATAATATTCTTCCGATGTTGGATTCTTATCCGCTCCGGATAACATAACTGAAACAGATTTCATATTGTAGAAGAAAATTCACGAGCTAAAACTCCAACTCAGAAATATGTCTCTTTGCTACATCACAAGATCACCTAGGCCAGTCCAATTTATTTCATAATATTTTGTGATTCCTATTTATATCTTCTTTTACTTTAAACATAGACTTATTGTGAATTTTGTTTATGTGTCCTTCTGTTTTTAAACAGAACCCTTTTAACTGATTTTTGACAGAAATATACTAAGTTACCGAATAACTCTGCCAATCCTAGTAACTTTTTTATAATAAATTTGCATACTCTGATGCTGCTTTTGTATAGGTAGGTACTACGCAAATACGTAGTTGTGTTATTTTCTTGTTCTTATGTATGCAGACAGATGTTACAATGAAAACCAAAGATTTATGATCCGCACTTCCCGTGAGATTCATCGGCCCTGAATGTCGTCCATCGGAACTCCATTACTACCTAAAACAATAATCGGTATCAAGCTACTTAGGTATTCACATTACTTCCTAGCTAAATTGCTGCTTATCAGCTTAATATGCTGACAATGTGATACCTGAAACCTCATCAAATATCATGCACGCGAGGGGTATTTGTGAATAAAGTTTCTATTTTACTCATAAATTATATCAAAGTTCTGATACGTATCGGTTTGATAAGTGGTGCCTTTAACAACACGACCAAAATATGGAAGTCGTCGGCGTTTAGTGTCGAGACGAAATGTCAACTGTTTGATGCGTGTGTTTATTCTCCGTGTGCGTCCTGGCACCTGACCAAAGCCTAAGCAACAAAAGTCTTTTGATCTCAGGAGAATTTTGGGTATATTTTTTATTTATTTATCTCCCATAGGCCCCTTACGAGGCACTCGGATTCCTTCATTTTGTCAAAATATAATTACAGTATGAACGTTATTCAATGTCAAAGGGTCCCATTGGCATCTCGTCAACGTCGGTATAAGACAGTACCGCCGCATCAAGAAGGACACTAGCAGAGGCCCATCACTTGGCTGGGACATGTGTTAAGGATGCCGAATTACACTTGGTTGAGGAGAGCGCTGTTCTTTCTCCTCATGAAGAGAGGAAGTTCCTCTCATACCATGTTCCGCTCGTAAAGGGAGTTTTGATTAATATCAAAGTAAAATGGTTGGTGGTCCATCAGTGATATCAATCGACGACTTTCGTACATACAGCGTATTGAAGGTCGTAGGTATGTTTGAATCCCGGCCCCGGCCGTGCCGACCATTTCCGCTTTCACGACACAAGCCTTTTCCCAGTCTGAAAGATGTCAAAAGGTGTGTTTGTGTTCACTTCGAGTGAGTACAGATTCATTTAAAAAAAAAAAAGATTAACACTAGAGGGCGATGTAGGTAACTCGTCGATATTATGTGGTTTCATTGGGAACGAAATAATATAGAGCCATTTGACAAAGGCGGCGTCTATTTAATATTTAGTTTAAACATTATACTTATTACGTTTTAAATTTAGATCAATTAAGAATTACCTATTATTTAAATAGATGTCAGTTTCCAGTGTTGCAGTCATGAAAAAAATCACAATAATAATAATGATGGCTTCTTTACATGTTTGTTAGTAGGTAGGCTGCCATTACCATAAATAATGCAATGGACACGTCGTGGTTTACGAGACAAATGGAAACTATTTAAAATATCATAAAATATAATAAAATGTGACACTAGCGAGTTTATTAATAATGTCGGGTGAATCTCCAATGTTTAGTGCGCTGTCGTAAAGTAAATAAGAAATCGTTTGATGTTGACAATATTATTGCACTATGGAGAAATAATGTTACAATGTATTTTAACTACTGGCGATATTTATGCGACTACATACAACAGCCAGCGTTTTGATTTTCGATTTTATTCTCTTGACGATGATTATTTCAAAGATCATTGGAGTATTTTAACGAACATGAAGGCATCGTTAAAATATTATATAATATAATCGATGTATTTTTGTATTATCATGTCGCGACTTGCAACATGCTTTCGTTCTCAAAGATCAAACACTCAAGTACGTGGACAAGTTCATGCTTTCATAAGCCATACCTAACTGAAGTTCAGAAAACACCATACCTTGTTATATCTCAGTATTTTCCAACAAACAACATTACAATAAAATCCGTATGTAGGTACCTCCTTTTTAACTAATAATACGATTAAAACATGAAATTTCTGTGTTAAAGCTAAATAATTATGAAAAATAAAAAATCGTATGTCACAACACAACCATCTACCGACAAACGTCATAGTTTGTATGAGTTTGAGAGACAACAGTCTCGTGATACTTGTTGGAACCATGCGCAGTAGCACATTATCTCTCTAGTATTATTAAATAATGACTTTTTGAAAAGCAATTTTCTTCTCAAAGGTTCACCAAATGATGAGACTTCGCAGGTGATAGCCGCTTTTCTTTTTTAAAATATGGCGTTATCAACACTAATCTGGATACAGGTCGGAAATAAATGTTAACATGCATTAATGTGACGAATGTTAAGTCTTTATAAGATGTTTATTTTCACCAAAGTATTCGCTCACTAAATGGTTCAAGAAAAATGTAACATTATTAATCTTTTGTAGTAAGATTAATTGCCGCTGCCAAAGTTGATCGCAATGCAACCGCAGCGGGGCGATAAATCTTCGTCTATTTTGTGTCGAGTCGCTGAGAAGACTTCTAGACGTGCAATGGAATTATTCGCCGCACTGCAGTACGTCCTCGCTGTTTATTATATCGCTGTATGAAACACCTAGTGCCGGCCAGCAAGAGAGACGAGGTCAGCGTGTCAAGCTATTGATCCATTTGAAGAGTTCCGCACAGGGCAACGGAAAAAAATCCCTGCAGATGCACCTTTTTTAACTCTTTGATGTGTACGGAACTGTCGAAGACTGGTAAGCGATCGTGGCTCAACGGGACTTTCATATATTATCTTAAACACTTTTCAAGTATATGTGTTCACAGCAGTGCAAATAACTTCAAATATTCAGTTATTTCCAAATCATTGTCCTTAGTTTTAAAAGGTCTTAATTCCTGGTCTTATAAATGTTTGGTGGCCAGATATACGCCACAAATAATGTTGGGACAATGTTTATTTAATTATTCATGCAAATCATGCAATACACTCTATAAGAGATACACGATCATCTTATTATGTTATGACGTGCAACGGTGAGATTATAACCAGAGTGATCTGCTCACCATTTCACGTTCTCTTTTCTTACTCTTACTTGAATCCTCTTATCTGCTTTCTCTCTTCCTATTTGATAGAGCTTTAGCCTTTATAACGTTGCCCGGGGTGCACCACGTGGAGGCGTCCTATCATTACATAATATCTAAGCTAGAAACAAAAAGAGAATACTCTGGCTGTCATGCTTAACTCTTCTAGTATTGAGACGTTTATTATAATCGCTGTCCAAGGTATTTCGAGCGTGTGTCTCTAGCACCGCATTTCGAAGTCGTATATGCTTTCCCGGTCCCATATTCACCTTTAGAATCTCCATGAGTGAACACCAAATGAGGTAATCTAAATCCAGGTTATTATCATACTGTGATAGAGAAAATCTTGATGAAGAACTATATTAGAAGTTCGCTAAAAATACCTAATTATTTCTTTTTTTTGTTTCGCCATAAAATAAGCTATAGGGGCTTAGATGTTTTAAGGAAAATAGAAAGGTTTTTATAGGAAAAAGTCAAGGGAGCATAATATGCCCATTGTGTCACCGCGACCAAAAAGTATGTTGTGTCACCATTCAATTCGCGCCTCTTATTGGGTCTCGTCCCCATAGGCCTCTTGCACAGTGCCTCTTCCCGGCTCCCAGCCTCTGCAAGAAGTCTTCTTAATAGTCTTTATGAAGTCCTTGAAAGGTAGGTCCTAGCAGCTGAAGTTCCCTGTGACCACTGATTTGGAGACACTGGCTGTTACAACTCCACATCAGGTCGTCTCTGTAGGCCTAGTAGTGCCCTCCAGTTCCATATTCTCTACAAAGGTGTCACGTGCATGTTCCATAGGGTCATGGCCAGAGTTAGGGAATAAAAGTTCGCCCCTACAGAGTCTCTCACGTCAAAGTCAACATGGGGTTACCTGTTATCAAGGAGCTTCTAAATCAGATTTTTTTGTTTACTGAGCACCTTACAATAATTAGCATTGTGTCTGCAAACTATTTCTTCTGTCAGTCTGTCTCTGTCTAGTCTAGTGGAGATGAATTCAAATAAACATCGGATCGGAATTGCAGACAGTTGCCAGAAGAAAGTCAGCTCTATTTGTAACAAAATCAGTTCGGACATTCCCCTGTCAGATTGATGGGATTCCTCCTAATGTTCATATGTCATTTACGTCAAACATTCAATCTTTACTGCCGTAAGTATACCATGAATCTTATTAATTGTCACCGCACGTGATTATCCGCATAACTGCTCGCGCGACAATCTCTTCCGGAATATTTTTTCACGTCTATTGTCTGATTTGTCTACTTTGGTTAACTCGTAAAATTAATAAGACGTATCACTAACGTGGAGATAACTAATTACTTATTATTGGTTACGTCTATAACTACGTGATTGTTTGGTTTTCTGCGGAATCATCACTTCAATTAAAATTTACCTGTATGTACCTACCTACCTACTGTCATGCTTACGTTGACATTATTTTCGGTAAATAACAGTTTTCTTGTTAAAATGTACAAACATTACTTATGGTTTTTCGAAAAATAGTTAATTTTATGAAGAAATAAAAGTAAATAAACATAAATTAAAATCAACAAAAACTTTGTCAGTTCTACTTGAGTAGGATGTATATTTGGTTAAAACGTTTTCGGACAACCCTCCATCTTCAGTAACCTTAACAATACTATGGACGGTTGTCCGAAAACGTTTTAACCAAATATACATACTCAAGTAGAACTGACAAAGTTTTTGTTGATTTTAATTTATGTTTGTTTATTAAAATGTTCTACAAAGTTGCTCACGCCAAAAAATTTGAAAAAAAAAAAAAAAGTAGTTGATCTTTTTGTATAGGTTTACGTAGGTATATATTAAACAAAAGTTTCGTCTTTGTAAAAAATGATTCACCAGTAAGAACTGTAGATAGTTATTATATAGTATAAAATTTAAAGAGACAAGACTAAAATGATTTAGAAAATAATCATTTTGATAAAATTAACGAATTGAACGTGCATTCTTGGTGGAATTATTTAAATAAAATAATTTAAATACATAAAACAATTGATTTGTTATTCCACAATATTTATTTACCTGACTAGTTTCGCAGGAACAGCAGCCCGATTCACGGAAAAGTTTAAGTCTAAGTTTAGTTCGAAGTTCGAACGAAGTTCGATTCAAACCCTCCGTGAATAGGTACATAGACTGTAGATAGTCGCCGCCTACAATAATTATTATTACCAGCAGCCCTATTCACAAAAGTTTGAATCGAACTTCGTTCGAACTTCGAACTAAACTTAGACTTAAACTTTTCCGTGAATCGGGCTGCAGGTCCTGCATGGTCACAGGTGACTTAGAAACTGTTTAATAATTATGGTCAAATTAAATGTTTTCTGAAAGGGCTAGGATTCCAAAAGATCGCATTAAGATCGTTTCGTGATTTCCCTTTAAATTTGTAGACCTACGTCTTAAATTATACGTATTACAATAATATATTGTTCAGTTTTTTCGTGTCTTATGACGTCTTCCATAATAATATGCCTACGAAACTACTTATCATACTTAGTTATGGTCGAATTTCCAGCACTGGTCGTCCACTAGTTAAAATAATTCCTCCAATGTAAAATAAATATGTTTCTGATGCTTGTTTCCAGCTTGTCTTCAGTCGGCCGGAAGAAGCAAACCGCACACAGATGTTACCACCAATTCAGGATCGGACAGCGAAGACTCGATTCCAGCCCACAGCAGCAAACAATCTTCTCAGAGAAAAGATGTGAGTGTTTACCTAATTCCTAATTTTTATTTTTTTATTTTTTCTTTTTTTTATTTAAATAATATACATTTAAAATACAATAATCAATTAAACAACATAACTCAAGACACAGTATTCCTCCATAAGGAACTTAATGCTTGAGCGGAGGTATGTTTTTTTTTTTTACAAAACTATATTAATCAAAAACAAATCAAAACTTTCCTCCACACACATACATTCACGACCGCGGCTTGTAACGTTTTTTTATTAATTTTATAAGTTCGTCACCTCTCGGAGTCTTTCGTATTTCCAATGGCAGGTCATTAAATTGGGTTTCACCGAAATAGGAGTAGTGCTGCTGTCCAAGAACCGTGCGCCTTTTAGGGCGAACGAAAACATACTTATTTCTTGTACGGTTCTCAGTAAGGAAATAGTGACACTCTGGTTCTTTACGAATCTGCAGAACACAAAATTTACAGTACAGGTCTCTAAATTTAGGAACTTTAAATTCAACAAATAATTGTTCGGTAGGGTAGTCACGCGGTTTTTTTCATAATAATTTTGATGATAATTCTTTGGGCAATTTCAACCGGCATCAGACTCGTGGGATAAGCAGAACCCCATCCAATTATAGCATATTGCAGAATTGATTGGACTAGTCCATAATATATTGCGTACATTTTTTCCATATCTACAAAGTTTCGGATCTCAACAAATATATAGATTAATTTTCTTATGCGCTTAACGACGGTTTCAATTTGTTCCTTCCATTTTAGATTCCTTTCTACAATTATTCCGAGATATTTTACATTATCTGTGACTCGCAGAGATGTGCATTTCTCCGGGCATAAAGCTGGAGAATGGTCCGGGGAGCCGTCGTGGATCAACACGTCGAAATTTCGTGGTCTGTCGTTGGAATGAACAGCAAACGGTACAATGTATGTTATATCACTGTTTAATGTTAACAAATTACGATCGAACCATTTCTTAAGTCTGTTCATATCCTCATCCGCCTTGGCCCTCACCCCCTCCCAGGACTTATCGCTTACAACCAGCGCTGTATCGTCTGCGTATGATATTATCTGACCATGCAACTCCTGCGAAAATATATCATTGACAAATATTACAAACAGGACAGGACCCAGCACAGTACCCTGTGGGATTCCGTACTCCGATTCAGTCGTGCCTCCAATACAGTCATTAATTCTGACACTCTGTGGGCGCTTATACACATAGCTTCTGAACCACTCAAGAACTCCACCCTCAATACCTATGTTTTCCAATTTTTTAAGCAGGTTTTCATGTGAGACACTATCAAAGGCCTTTCGGAGGTCGATGAATATTCCAGCACACTTTTTGCCATCGTCTAAAGAATTGTAAATTATGGTTGTCAACTTGGCTATCGCGTCCTGAGTGCTCAAGGACTGAACAAAACCGAACTGATTTCTGTGTATAATCCTATTTGCATGTAGAAAATTATTTAGTTGACATTTAACTATTCCCTCAAAGACTTTTGAGATATTGGAGATAAGTGATATGGGACGGGAGTGATATAATCCATCCATAGATCTGATGATGTCACCACTATAATTATTGTTTCTATATAAGATCTAGATCTGGCAAAGCGCACAAGAATCCATAAATATTTGTAAAGCTCACAAAAGTACGTAATTGCTTCAAAAGAGCAGTATTTGGTATAAAATTGTTCTTTTGCCCATACCAATTCAAAAACTTATGTACGGGTAGGTGTTTGTGTTGTTTCTAATCAAATAATATAAAAAAAGGAGTTTGTTCTTCAATTAATATTGTTATTTAAATGGCAATCATGCCCTTGACTAGCTGTCCCGACAGACGTTCTGTCTGTACAATACAATCGAATAATAGTACCTACAGAGAGAACGTCTGTCGGTACTATTATTCGATTGTATTCGAATTTGTGTAATGATAAATTAATTGACTATTTAACCAACATCATTTCGGCCAATGCATCTATGTTTAGAGGGTACATTCTGACAATTGCACCAACTATCAACGTTTGACAGATGTCAAACACCAATTAAAATTCAAAAATAGAAAAGTCAAGAGCCAAAAAAAAATCAAAAAACCACTACGAATATGTTTCCTATGTTATTTTTTCTTAATTTTTAAATTTTCCGTGCAATATTGAATTTTCCTTTCATAAGAAATGTGATTTTATTTTCAAATCGTCTTGAAAGTTTTTTTTTCAAAACTTTTTATTTACCTTATTTTGAGATTCAACATTTTTTGTTTGGCACAATGGTATCATATGAGCTGATAATTGTTTTTTTTTTATTTATTAGGTATACTTTATACAAATTATATATATATATATATATATACACACATGTAAAATGCTTATGTTTTTTTGTATTTTTTGGGAATAAAATAAAATACTTACCTACTATTCAGATAATTCAGAAAAAAAAACATGTTTTTTTTTTCACCTCAAAAAATCCTGTAAATTAGGGTTTGACATAAAAATACTGAAATAATAACATACATACAACTCGAAAACTATAAAAATAGTTTGACATAATATTATATTGAGGTATTTGGATAGCCCTAAAGGTGTTCTATCTCTGGACTTTCGTTTAGTCGTACTTTCTGGGACATCCTATTTAACATGACACTATTATATTTTTTTGCAGTTGTTACCACTCCATCCGAGCTTGTCTTCATGCTGCGCCTTGTTGGAGATGAAGCCTCTGTGGGACGAGTTCAATGAGTTGGGCACAGAGATGATTGTCACGAAGGCCGGCAGAAGAATGTTCCCGGCATTCCAAGCCAGGCTGGGAGGACTGGACCCTTCCGCAGACTACATGCTCATGATGGACTTTGTACCTGTCGACGATAAGCGATACAGATACGCCTTCCACAGGTAAAAATATGATAGCCTTTTTTAAATTAAGGGAGTTGGTACTTTAGGGAGTGATTTGAAAGGTCGCCAAGGTTTTCCATAAGAGGCTGCATGTTTATTGTCGTGACCGAGAGTAGATGCTCTCTAAACAGACCGTTATAAAGGAGTATCAAGATGGGACTGTTCGCCGGCATTTTCCCGTGTCCGGATACATCAGAATGTAACCCTTGATGGGCAGAAAGGACGGAGCTCCGCGCTTTTGAAGTACTTACATAATATGTGTACCTTAATTTTTTTTCTTCAAAATAATGAACAAGAGTTTAGTGTATATATAAGATCTATAATTAATCGTAATTTCAATCAATTAAAAAACCCATATTGTGTGTATCACCCAGTGACTTAACGTGGGTATTCGCTGCCCCTCCATATCATTTAAGGTACCTGGGAATATAATTTGAAAAAAAAAACGGTCCAAAAGTAAAAAATATTTATTTCAAAATAAAATAGGTAGTAAAAAAGTTAGCATACTTAAAAGGCGAAATTTCGGGCATAGTGGGGCAGGCCCAATTTATGAACACGCTTTGGCACGCTTCGATGTGGGCCTCCTCGCAGGCATAACAAATTGTCTCAAAAAAAAATTCAAAATTTCCTTGAAATTTTTTTGTCTATTCTATAATATTATATTGAGATGGATGCTGTGAAGGATATCATGGAAGGTGGAGATGATATCTTATATATAAAAATGGAGAGCAATTTCCCAATGTCATCGCATCACGCTATTTCGCTAATTCTTTTTTTGTCGTGTAGGCTTTTATCAGGGGAATGTCCTTTTAGAAGAAAAAAATCAAGAAAAATGCATGGAAAAGTAAACAAAACTCTACGTAGACAACCTTATTAGTACTTTTTACCTTATAATTTTTATTACAATTTTGAAATTTTGACAGAAATTGTCAATTGGTGCGATTAACAGAATGCGGATGGAATGTACATGGTGTAAAACAGACGCATCGTTCGGAATCACAATGGTCAAATGATAATTCATCACCATACAAATTCGAATTCAAAATTCATAGTTAAGAACACAGGACAACGTCTGTCGGGAATGTTAGTTTCAAATATAACAATTTATCAAGATATAAAAAAAATGTACCTCCAGCAGAGTTCCACTGCCCTGCCTGTTACCAAGTGTTAAGGTGATAGTCGATATTATGTTTTTGACCAAATAAAGTAAGTAATGTTTTGCCCTTTCACAGTTCTTCGTGGGTAGTCGCTGGCAAAGCAGATCCCACGTCCCCGCCTCGGATACACGTCCACCCAGACTCCCCCGCTCCAGGGGCGCAGTGGATGAAGCAGCTGGTCTCTTTCGACAAATTAAAGTTGACCAACAACCAACTGGATGATAACGGACACGTGAGTACCTATACTTAATGCCTTCCTTATAACTAATTTGTGCTCTCTGTTTTTCAATATTTTTACATTTCAACAATCAACCCCTTGTATATTCCTACCACCAAGAAGGTAATAAGTGTATGAAAAAATATGAAGCTAATATATTCAGAGTCAAAACCCACTGCCTGTGATTATTACATGAACCTGCGCCCGGAAAGATTGGATGACTGAAAAAAAAATTGCCACTTTTTAATCATTATTTTTATTATTTCTTCCAGATCATCCTGAACTCCATGCACCGCTACCAACCCAGATTCCACGTGGTCTACTTGCCGCCCAGAGGGTCTCCCCCTACGGACACGACCAACTACAAGACCTTCGTCTTCCCCGAGACCTGCTTCACGGCGGTCACAGCCTACCAGAACCACAGGGTAAAGAAGCTTTCTAGAACTTTCTTTTTGTAGAGAAAAAAACTAAAGTGCAAGCATTCAACTTCACCTAAAATAATGCAACCTCAATAACAGTCAAAATGTATTTTTTTAAGAATCACATGAGAGCAAGGAAATTTCTTACTTTTTGTTATGATTTGAAATTCTTCACTCTTTATTTTGAACTATTTCCAGATAACACAACTGAAAATCGCAAGCAACCCATTCGCAAAGGGATTCAGGGACTGTGACCCGGATGACTGGTAGGTTTTAGATTTTATTTATTTACAATTGTTAACATTTACAATACCACAAACATAGTGTTTTTATCCATCACGTGGTGTCCCGTAGGGGGTAGGTAGGCAGAGAGAAAGGACCTCCACTCTTTTCGAACCTCTCCTATTTCTCTTACTTTTGACGTGGCCTTCTTTGAGGACGGAATCTATGTACTTGATCCACGTCATTATCGGTGGGCCCCGCCATCTTACACCTTTCCTTTCAGCCTTATAAATTCTCTTTGTCATCTGTTTGCATCCTATGTATGTTTTTTTTTTAAATGAATCTGTGCTCACTCAAAGTGAACACAAATACACGCATTGACTCTTTCACAGTAAGCTACATAAAGCTTGTACCGTAAAGAAGGAGATGGTCGGCACCTGGGATCGAACCCACGACCTCCGCACGAAACAGTACGAAAGCCGTCGTCGCCGCCGTCTATCACATCAGAATGTCTTCTCTAGATTCTATTCTATTAAAAAAAACTAGTCCAAAATTAGGTATTATAACTATGTTCCTGAGGGATAACTTATATTTACTCTATTTTTCGGGAGAAATGACTTAAATACCTACATACTTAATCCGAAATATACACCGCATACTCTATAGTCGGCTACGACAAGTTGACTCACAGTTCATAATGGCTCTCGACACACACATATCTATCGTTGTAATGTGCATATTTGGCTCATTGACGAATACGTTTGCCTACCACTGACCTAATACAAATATTTTGATTTTATTTTGTACGACATCTTTGGGTCACAAAAGACTTAGAAAGACCATCATTACTCTTCTTTTTAACCCACTCTGATTCTACTCCGTTATTGTGGATTATCGACTTAAAACATTAAAATATATCAACGTGCATATTTCTGATTTAATAAAGGATCGCCCGTCACCATGTGACGAACTTTGGCACCGGTTTTTATTTTGATTTTTGATTTGGAGCATAAATGTTGTCTGTAGGTACCTACTTAAAGTTTTTTTCTGCGCACTTTATGGTGAAAAATTATTGTAGAGTTTTTATTTTATATAAATTAATTAATTGATTAACACCTCTCTATGCAAAGGCGTCAGTATAGCCGGCGGAACTTATTGCGTGAGGCAATATTTTCCATTAGTCAACCGTTTCCGTCCAATCTGAAACAGGCCAACCCCGGGTAAAAATTTCAAGTGAAAAAACAACCAGGAATCTAACCAGGGACCTCGTGATCTGAAAAACAAGCCTATATCACTAGGCTACCGATATTTTCTTATATTATTTCAATTTTCTACCATCGGACGTTAATTTTTTATAGCTTACTTTGTTATAACATATTCTCTCGTTGTCAGAGTGGCAACCAGCCACTAATCGCAGTGGGTACCTTGTCTACACAGAATTGAAAACTTACTGACACTTTACATGTATTGGGTATATGTGTGTATTTTCAAAGAATAGAAATTGCCTACCGCCTACCACATCTATACACGGACAAGTGCATAGATGTGGTAGGCGGCATTAGTCAGTCATTCAGTTAGTGTATAAAGATAGGTATCTTCATGTCAGACATAAAACATTCGAAAGTAAAATATCTGGTGGAGAGTTGGAGTGTAAGTAGGTACCTATTACATATACCTACTCATGAAAATTTATTGAACACGCACAAGTCAATACGCATCATATAACTTAGCTGGTAATCCACAAAAGTCAAAACATTTCAACTCCGACGCGTCCATCACTTTGTTCCGCATACAGAGTGTTTGATAAAATAAATAAATTATTAATCTACGAAAAAATATTGAAATAAGGTTTATCCACTTATATAATATTTTATAGTTTTTTATTTAATTTTTTTATGTTTTTCAACCTGTCGAGTCCTCGGGCATTATTTTGAAACTTTATTTTTCTATGAAAATATATTTTGGAAAAAATATTTTTAAAGTAGCTCTGATAGATTTTATACATACATACATCTAATGCTATATTGTATAATTCAACCGAAAATTTAAAAAAATATTATGTTTTGGAATTTGTAGAAAAACGGTAATAAATTCTTATTTTATTATTGAAAAAAAGAAAAACTTATACAAGAAAAAATAACAACTAATGACTCTAACAATTCATTACTAATGTTCGATTTTTAAATGGAACAAACCACTACGGGCTTAGTGTGATCACTTGTTGAACATGTTGAGAATTCTCATGATTAGGAGTTTCGGAGACAAACATTACCACCTAATGGCGAACGTCGTTAACGTAAAGTGATCACACTGAGCCAGCCTTCGAAATAACAGTAAAAGACGGTCGTAAGCCCGTAGTGGTTTGTTCCATTTAAAAATCGAACATTAGTAATGAATTGTTAGAGTCATTAGTTGCTATTTTTTCTTTAAGATCTAGTCCTGAAAAAAGGTCACAAGAATCTAGACATAGGTAATTAGAACGTTGTGCAAAAACTTATACCTTTCGTGACAGATGTTGATAATTGGCACTGGGAATCGAACCTATGACCTTCAATAGTACGTACGATAGTCAGTGACTGCATAATTACATTATAATTTGCTAATTTCGTTTGTAACCCAATATTTTATTTGCTCGCACACCAGCTCATTTCACAATAATTAATTATTGTTGAATTCATATAATGACTACCAGCCTACTCGATTTCTTACGGAAATACATAGGCTACCTATTGAATTCTTCATATTATTCGTAGGTCCTAAGTGAGAAGGTCCAATTAAATATTTTTGTCATAATTTATTTATGTTGATAATTTAACAAAATAAACAAATATAATATTTTTAAAGATTTATGATTTAGACAAAAATGTAAGTTACAAAATATGTAGGAATAATATTTTAATAATGAATATCATCAGTCGACCCACAGACATAAAGATGGTTTGGAAATGGCAACATATTTTATTCTATGGCAACATAATATTGTATTTTTTCGGTAGACGGCGCCGTAAATTGAAATGAAAGCGTAAAATGAGAAATTATTGTTATTGTATAAACGTTATTTTATTTATTTTATTCCTCTCTACGCCACTTATTTTCATTTAAACGATTTTCTCAAATCCCGACAGATGATGCATGTCGTGAATTTCTCGGATTACGATTTGCCGACCAAAATACTTTCAACATCCGACACGAGTCCATTTCTAAATCAAGGCTTCTGATAACCATTGTCATGTGTCGCAACATGTTCCATCTCTTCTCGATCTTCCTGATTTCCAGACACTACTGAATGACCTGTGATGCATGTTTCATTTGCAATTCAACTTTTTGACCTTTTTGAGGGAGGAAAAATCCTCAAAAACGTAGTGCCGGAATCCTGTCTAAAGAGATATCTGCCTCATGTTATAAAAAGTTTCACACAGTTTACTGAAGAAGTCCTAATAACGAGGTTTTAAGCGTCTGACTTTTAATGTATTTTATTCCGAGTAAAATAATGAAAACGGTTAAGTGAAAGACAGTGTAATCTTGACGTTTAGTGTCAATAAACCTATCTTGATACCGCAGTAAAAAAGGTGCTCCAGTGTTGCCACCTTTGTAACATTTTTGACCCGGACACGAACTTATTCAGAAAATTCAGGGTCATTCAGAAAATTTGGTAAAGAAAAAAGTCAAAAATTCGCTAAAAAAAGAGTCACGAGTCCGAACGATACCCGGACAGGTGGCAACACTGAGGTACTCTCTGAAATAAAATGTATGAACTTATCAAAAAGGTTGAATTCAAAAACTTTTGGAATATTAGTAGGTAATATTGAAAATTAGTTTTTTCTTTGTAAAATAGCGGTCCGCTTTTCTAAAAAAAAAACATTGCATTATTGTCGCATATGACGAAGTACAAGAACTTCCACACCGTGGTAACAGAGGGATGTTTATTGCCGATAAAAAGAGGATAGCACTGCCGTAGAGCTCCTTCCAACCCATCGGCCGTCACTCACGCTTCATATTGCTGTAAGATGCGCGACTACTTGTAGCCTATACACATAATAATTGATGGAGTGATGAAATCCTCTCTATGGATTTACAGCGATCTTTAAGTTTTATTTATATCATAGACATAGACAAACGTTTCTTTACTACATCGTAATCCACACAACTCAAACACTCGGTGTGACGAGAAATTTAGATTTCACAAAAGTTTAAAAAATTCAGAGATATTTCATTGATATTTAAAATGTTGGCGATCTGTTTGTAGTTTGCAACATTAGAACAATTTTGAAATTTGAAATTAAATCTGTTGATTAGGTACACACTTTATATCTAGACCAAATTTTATAATTATTATTGGTTTATCGAATTTACCTCCGTATGTACAGAATATCACAATAACTATACTTAAAACATCGGAAAAGTTATCACGGAATAAACAATTCATGAAAGTTTGTATTCTCATACATTTTGTTTTGTATACGAGTTTATATACCAGATTATAATATCGAAAATTAGTGGACTAATTTCGATATTATTTTTTTTTATTGGTTGTCTTAGCTTAGCCTGTACTCCTGTACATGTTTCCTCGCGCATCAGAAAAGTAAGCAAAACCTATTCTCTCATCGATACATTTCCATAATAATTTCGGAATAATCGAAAATTTTCTTAAAATAGTAGGTAGGTATATATAAATAACATACGTACTTCATATCTGATTTATTTTCTACTAAACAGCCATCTCTTGAAAATTTTTTAAAATTATACAAATTTATAGCTAACCCGTTGAATATCCTCCGCACCTAGGATAGAAAATTGTTGTGTATGCTTAGTCCATTTATCAAGTGTTGTATAGGGATTGTTATTTCTATGGTTTATCCTTACTTTTAATGTAGGAAAATGGAACGGACGTTGGTACAACAGCTTTTTTCTAATTAATATAAATAGGGTGGGCCGAAATTCGACGTGCGGATCAGCGAGTTACAGAAACGAAACACTGTCGAAATGAACTTGTATGCTGGTTCCAATAATGTCCGTAGATATCCAAACGTTGAGGTATAATAAAATTTGAATTTAATTCTGCAAATTCTTATTCGGCGCAAATTTTGCTGATTTTCTTGGTTGAAGTTCGCCGGGTCAAGTAATCTATGCCCAGTAAAAAAGAGTCGGCGTATTTTTTTTTTATAGAACGGCAATTCGTCATTTCATAAAATTTTTGAATATTTGATCTCAATTGTTTCGAATAAGCATAATTCGGATATTAATACTCTTATACAAATAGATCTGAAGAAAAAAAAGGCACAGCCCTTCTGAATTTATCTATCTTAAAAAAAAACAGTCGAGGAATGCGAACAAGCATCAAAGCATAATTGGAAAAACAGCCGTAAATATTGTATTTTTATCAAAAGTCATAAATTTGAGGAGAGCAGGTAGGTAGGTACTCGGAGAACAGACCATAGAGATTGTTAGGTGATTTTTATGGGCGCTATGTGAATATTTACAGCCATACCGAACCGACCACTTATAATAATTTATCTTAGTTAGAGCATCTCGCCACTGGACCACCGCCGGCAGTTTGGTTGGATTGATGGTTTATGCTCATAACAAACTATCGGTATTGAATTGAGTGTGAAAATTCTGAAACACACCGCGTCCCGAGTCGTGCCGTAAGAAAAGCGATGGAGGATTCAAACCGTATAAAATAAAAATACATCTACATGAGTGCTTACCGTAATAGAGACCCTTACGTATTATTTAATTTTTCTATGCTAAAAGTAGGTACGATACATTTCCCTACTCACAAATTCAACTGAATATTTTGGTATCGAGCTATTACAAGTTCACGAAATTTCAGAATCAAAATATTGTATTTATATACCCGCATTTCTGTACTTTACAAAATTTTGAAAAATTTCAACATGAAAAACAAAAATCATGAAATGCAATGCTCACGATTTCGTTCTGTTTTATTAGTTCATAATTGATTTTACATTCCTTAAGAATTTTGATACACACACAATTGGAAATAATTGCTGTCCTGATGGCAGTCGCGCCGTCGGCTTTCGTGCGTAGGTCGCGGGCTCGATTCCAGGTGCCGACCATCTTCAAGAGTCAAAGAGTGTATTTGTGTTCACTTTTAGTGAGCATGGAATTTTATTTTCAATTCGACCACAGATATACAAAAAACTAGATGTCCCGTCGAACTTCGTCCCTCCTCTGAACCCATGATTATTTTTTTTATTTATTAGCTAAATTGCATTCAGTTTATTGAGTATTCAACAGATAGTACATAAATACCTATATCTTTATCTCAATATAAAAAAAACCTTAACATAATACCTGCTTAGAAAACGAACAAACAATTTTATGACGTTTTAAATAAAACTCAAACGATTCATAGGTATTATGTACGCTCTTTAGAAATTATATCACCCTTTTCATGAACGTAGTTGTTGAACGTTGTTGTTATTAGTTGAAATGGGAGCAAAAAACTAAAAATTTAAATTAAACCCGAAATATAGTAGCTAGAAAGCCCCTGTTTTCATCTAAACCGTCCTTGGGTAACCCTCGACATCTCCAATTTTTTTCATCGAAATCCGTCCAGTAATAAAGGAGGAGTTAGGTAACAATAAAGAAAACGGCTAGATTTTTATAGCGTAAGATATAAGTGTGTGCATGCGAGTGTCAAATACATCTCAACATTGCAGTAGTGTTTATAATGTTATTTTGTTATTGATTTAATGTATTTTGTATGCATAATTTGAAAAAAAAAATAGCATTCGCCACTCCTTCTCTACTTACTTATATATAAAATATAAGTGTGCGAAATAACATACTCCTTCGTACGCGCAATTTTCGTAAAAAGGGGTAAAAAAAATTGCTTCACTATAATATTGTATTACATTGTACGTAGTACATAAATTTCTCTGATTACATAATCGATTGCAAAGATTTCACAAAAATCTGAAATGCAGTATACCTACATACATTCGTTATAGAGGTTGCAAGACACAGATACTTTGTGTATAAAAGTAGGTAGGTATAGCTAGGCGTGATTACACAAAAATGTTGCTTTTGGAATTACTAAAGATTGGGCCAATGGATGACCTAGAATTGTATCTAAAATATAAACATTCACCTAAAACGAAAATGTAAAATCTGTATCTGATTATTGTTTTTTCAAAATTCCCTTCTATCCGTGCGTGTGATAAAAGTATCTAAGAGGTAAATACAAAAAAAACAACAGCAGCTGAAACACATCGCATAATGTTGGTAGATAAGTATGTGAAAATTTGAATAAAAATATTATTTTTAAGTTCGGCCATCTGGATTTCTAGGAACGGGGCTAACGGTTGTTTGAAGGAAACAAACCTTAGACAAACAAACAAACATATTCAATTTGACGAGTGGACTTCACTCAATTTGTTTACATAATTGTTCGATTTAATAATAATTAAAGTAAGTAGGTATCATCCCACTCAAATCTACATAATCTAACGCAATATTATTTATTCCATCAATTCGTTTCGTTTCTTCATTCATTTTCATCAAAATATTATTTGTATAATACGAGGGTTGTTTGAAAAATAACGTTTCCCTGTTTGTTAAACGCTTTTATCAAGAATATCGAGACCGGCGTTATATGATGATTTCAATTTTTTAGTTTACCTATATTTATAACTTTCCGGATACCTAATTCTTTTATTTCCAGATGGCAAATGTCGAGAAAATGATCTTTTTCTTGGGAAATTTCAACTTTCCGTATACCAAGTGGGAACACTGATTCGGTATTTAAAAAAAAAATCTGTCAACCCTGGTACCACCCTATACAGGGTGACTGGTAATTCGATGCATTCCTTGAAAGGGGTTATAGGTACTAGAGCAAATTCGCAACAATTTTGTTCCCCTTAACCAGGGGTCAAATGTCAATGGTTTTCGAGATATTTAATTTTTAAGAGTTTTTTTCAATTTCCATACCTTTTGACCTAAAATCGAAAATCGTGAAAAAATTACTCCACTTAGGAAACTAAAAATACATTTTTCCAATAGCTGAAGATTTAAGGAATGGTAAATGTAATAAATTAACAAGAAAATTTCAAAAACCTCAGCAATACAACGTTTTAAAATTACAAGTCAGTTGTTTTCATTTCTAATTTCGATTTTTCTATAAATCTACTCCTAAAAAGTATAATACACTTGGCGTACAAAATAAAGGGAAAACTTCCAGAATTAATAAGCTTTCATCAGAAAACGTATGAATGTTGTCCATTTTACCATAGTTTCGGATTATAAATCTTATAAAACGATTAAAAGGTGCAGAATAAGTTCAACGTCGCGTCCCCATACAAAATCTGGACGACCTAGTGTTGATGATCATAACGAAGCGCAGCTTTGAATTTTATTCTTGTTGAAGGAGAGCAGTTTGTATGAAAACGCCTACTCTTTCATAGCACCACCTGAACGTTTAATATTGATTATTTCCAAAACTGTAGTAAAGTGGAAAACATTTATACGTTTTTGGAAAGCTCATTAACTGGAAAAGTTTTTTCTGTGCATGGTTTGTATGCCAAGTATGATAGTTTTTTGGAATAAATCCCTTAGGAAAATCGAAATAAAAAAAAAAACTGACATGTGATTTCAAAACGTATTTCTGAGGTTTTTGATATTTTCTTGTTAATTTTTTACTTCAACCGTTGCTTTAATATTCAGCTATTGGAAAAATGTATTTTTAGTTTCCTAAGTGAACTAATTTGTTCACGATTTGCGATTTTAGGTCAAAAGGTATGGAAATTGAAAAAAACTCTAAAAAGTGAAATAACTCGAAAACCATTGATATTTGACCCCTGGTTAAGGGGAAGAAAATTGTTGCAAATTTGCTGCCCGGGCTCTACTAAAGACTTCTTTGGCATTCAGCGAATTTTATTAATTTTGAAAAAAAAAACACTGATATTTTAAGGGGATCCCATCAGGGTCCCGAGGACGAGTTCCGCTCCTTCGAAGCAGAGCTGAGGAATCTGGACATGTTGTGTGAGGTCATAAACATTGCGCAAGATCGAGCGCAATGGAGAGGTCTTGGTGCCTCCGTATGCCCCTAGTGGAGCGTAAAGTGAGTTTCGATTGGATTGGATATTAAGGGATCCGTAAACCTAAACAAATTGGGAACCTCTGCACTAATGCTATCCTGGCTTCAACCTTGGTTCCGAGAATATTTGTTGTTGTATATTATCATTATATCAAACCAACCATTGGATCAATATTGTTTCACCAACTTAACTTTTTGTTTCTTTCCAGTAACAGTGAAGTAATTAACCAAATACAGGGAGCCTCCTCGAGAACCAGCAGGAACCAGCACAGGACCACCCCCAACAGTATAGCCAAAGGTGAGACACAGTGAGAGTTATTTTGCAATCTTTTTTTAACATAATATGAGTATATTTTATTTTTTGTTCAAATATTTTTTTACATAATAATTATGACCTTTTTTCTATGTAAATTTCGAAAAAAACGCGTTACCAATACGATATTTCATAGCGTTACCACCCTAATGTCTAAGCTTATATCTGTTGTTTTGCAGAAGATGAGCCCTCGTCGAGTCATCCGACGTCTCCTCTCCAAGTGTCACCCTTGATGCCCAGCAACAACAACATCCTGCCAGATCCTCTGAGGTACACACAGCAACCACCTGGGCCTGGATTCCCACCACAGTTGGCACAGCCCTATCCGGCGGACCCCTCAGCATACGGACCTATTTACCATCACGCGCATCCCCACCATCACTACGGACAGTTACCCGGCTACAGCCAACCTAAGCCCGCGCAAGGCCGCCCCTACACCACCCAGACCCCGTTCTACTCACCCCAGGGGTCAGTCAGACCTGCCGGGTCATCTGGATACATGATGCACGAATATGGAACGAGATAGCGAATATTTACCATCGTTTATTCGTACTAGTTTATTGAAATATTATAATAATTTTAACTATTTATGTAAATGTTTATGATGTAAGATAATCTCAAAAAAGTGTACACATACTTACCTATACCTAATACCTTTGAAACATTACTGTAGCCTGTAGCTATTCTATTTCGTTGTCCTGAGTTCCTGAACACATCCTGCGATATTCTTAAAGCAGAAAGGCAAAGAGAACGGACGCTTGCTTTTTCCCATCCAAAACGACATTTTTATTATTTCTTTTTACTTCTGAACTGGCCTTGAGAAATCGGCGTGACTGATCCACTCCTATTCTTTTCTGCTTTTATGTCCTTTCCGGTACTCATTTCTCAGTTAGGCTAAAACCATATATTCTTGTGAGCTGCCTCTTTGTCAAAACGCTGACGTAAATGTTATTAGATTCTTAACATTTGATGTAGGCACCTTCTTTCTTTTTTACCCATCTAGCCGAGCCGCGAGCCTCCACTATGTTTCTATCCAAGTACTTACACTTCTTCCGACATGGCGTTTCTCATACAACCTCTTCTTTTTCTTTTGACTTTTCTTGAGGACACAATCGACGTTTCTTGAGCCTCTTGACACCTTTTCTTTTTTTAAATTGTATATTTTGTGTTGGTATCTAAAGGTACATATATATAAGAATAAGGAATTTTCACACTTGAAATTGAATTGTATTCTACTGAAAAAAATATATACCTATTTTGTAAATAGATGTTTGCTAAACAATTACCTTTCTCCTATGTATAAAAATATGAAAGATTACAAGTTATGGTTTAAAAATAATGAGAAAAGAGTGCTTCCAAATGAGCTTCAGCGGCAGCCATGTTTGTTCCGCAAACATCATTGTCCTTCTGTGCATTTTTTTTAATACAGCAATAGCACTTACCAAAGCCAAAGACCTAACGACCAAAGATTTAAAAAATATTATATTCTCTATTTCTGGAGAATATGGCCAAAAAATAAACGATTATGAAACTTTCAACAGTCAGATGAGTGTGTGTGATAAGAGGGTGAGACACACGCCAATGATTGCACCGAAAAGAGTCAAACTCATCTACTTTTTTGGTCATTCTCTCCACAGAAATAGAGTAGGATATATACCTATGTAGATACAAATTACCTATATTTTACCTAACTTTAATCGTGATGTTTGTATTTTTATAATAATTATATGATGTTGTTCTCTTATGTGAATATTTAAGAATTATGTAAAAAGTACCTATTTTAATAAAAAAAAAACTACGTTTAATTATTGTAGATATGTTTCCTAGTCATAATCCTTAGATAACATCCAAGACAATCTCCTACTGCGGTTGAACAAATCAAGCAAAGAACACAAGAATCAGCAGAAGTTGGTGTTAAATCGTGTCTGGAATTTGCCAATATATGAAATCAATCTAAGTACTACCTAACAAGCCGTATCTACCTTGGTAGATATAGGAGTCCTGCCTCCCCCCCCCCAACCCCCTCCCCTCCCCAAGTTCTAAATCTAAATTTATCTTTAATTAAAATTCAAATTTTGTTAAAACTCCCAGTTCTTTTTGAAATTTTATGAAATAGGTAGGTACCTACTTGTCCGATTTGGAATAAACGTACCTATATACCTACCTACAAGTGTGCCTACCTAATATATTTGAATTTGGGGCATAAAAACTTTCAACTTGAATCTTCCATATGAAAATCTTCCAAATTTGAATTTTATTAGTGAAAGAATATTCTAACTGGATTTTGGCACGTGAAAAAAACAAAAAAAATGAATTGTCATCAATATCAACGTGAAAAACTTCCAAGTTTGAACATCACAAGTATAGGTAGGCATCATGTAGCGAAAAACTTTCAAACTTGAATTTGACAGGTACCTAGTGAAAAACTTTCAAACTTGAATTTGACAGTTAGTGAAAAACTTCCAAATTTGAATTTGATATTTAATTGTGAAGTAATAACCTTACCCCCGTAGACAATTTAAATTTTTCGTCAATGTAGAGAGCGACAAAAATGAACAATTATATAAACCAAACAAAGACACTTAGGTACTTACCTATATAAAAATGTAAAAAATGGACAGTTAGTTTAGACAAGAGTGGACAGTTAATGAAGACGAAAAATTCATTCGCATAAATCAAATTGTACCTATAGGGCCAGGGTTAGGTATCTATAAAAATGGAAAGCTAGATATTGGAAGCTAATTCAGAACATAAATTGAGTAATATTGGAACCCTTTTTAGGACTTTATGGGACGGTATGTATCAACACCACCTATATAAGAAGGCCTTAGTGCTGCGTCACATCGTGAGGCCCAGCATTCGCTTGCCTATATCTGTATGTACATACCTGTCTACATCTGATATCTGTCTACACGCCGGCGGCCTGGTGACTCGAGAGGAAAAATGGCCGCCAGCGCTAAGGCCTTCTTAATCTTATATAGGTGGTGTTGGTAGTTATGAGGTATAACTGATTCATAGAATAATCCAACAATAATTAATGTCACTTTTCGATGTCTGTTATCCGACATATTTTGCTTCTAGTAGGTATATTTAATACATACATACATTCTCCCTTTAAGGCACCCCGCACACCGCAAGCCAGCCCGGTGGAGACCAATCCGCAGCAAACCCGACCCGCACGAAACCGACCTCCTAGCTCGATCGAAGCAATCAAACCAAAAAGCCGGCCCCGGACAAATCAAGCCCGCCGCGAACTACCCCCAAACCAACCAGCAATGCGGGGGCCTAAGCCCCACTCGGGAGCATAGGGAGGCATCAAGAGCTCTCCATTGCGCTTGAAGGCGTCCGAGGCTCATTGTGCCTTTTCTGACCAGTTGAGATTTAAGGACGTGAAGTGGTCAACCTCACGGTCCCGATCTGATTTTTCGATTTCCTGCCTCTTACAGGATGCTCGAAAAATCAGCAAAAAGAGCAGAGGTGCTATTCTTCGCCGGCAACCTCACGGCACAGTATATAGTATATTTAATACTAAACTGAAAATAATAACAGCAAATCTACCTGCAAGACCGAGTAGCTATCCATACATAGGTACTATACACATGGAGAACGTTTACATATTATGGGTAGATATATGTAGAGGCCATTAAATATTTTCACACTTTCAGACAATAAACTTGTCATCAGTGCGAGACATCTGTGTGTTAGAAGATGTGGCTACCTACCTATAGGTACCTACTAGCTATATTATAAGAGGTGAAGTTAATGTCCATATACCTACCTACACACATCATATTTTTAGTATCCTATAGGTAGGTATGTAGAAGCATCCATATTGGACTACCGCAAGGATAGGCGAGGTGGTCACCAGCTTTACACTTCCTGCTTGACGTGATAGGGCTGCCAATCTCCATGCTGTCCAATTCATGAAGTCATTTTGATATTTTTGCATATCGTGCATATATTTTAAGTATTATTTTAAACACAATTGAGTCATTCCAGTTAACAGAATGAGAGAATTCCCCGCACATCGTTTCCCGCAAAGAATATTTGCATCTATCAGATGCTTTCTAAAATTTATCGTACGTTCAAAACAAAATATCCTATATCTTTTTGTTTTGAATGTGTTGAAATGTTAATCATAGTTAATTTGAAATTGTACCTACAGATGTGACTCACTAATGTTATTTTAAAAAAATTAAGCACTAAAGTAATTTTTTATGATAAAAATTATTATTTTTGAGCTAGCGAACTCTTGGTCCGGGGCCCTCTCAGGTCGAGGGCCCGTGGCATTTTGCCACCCCTGCCGCCATATAGTTGCACCGCTGTATATAGGTGTAGGCGTGTAGGTACCTACCTATTAGTGGTCCTCCAGATGAGTTCTGCTCGCTATGAATTTTCAGGTTACCATATTCATTTACCTTCATGCGGTGATTTCCTATAGGAAAAGATGGAATGTTTTACCCATACCCATTAGGTAGGTAGGTACATATTATATTTTCAAGTTAATAAGTTCATGTAGGATAGCAAAGTAATTGCCTTCGCTTAGTTTATTTGTCTTGGTATCCTGGCGCCTTTCATCATTATGTGAATAAAGTTGGAACTACCTAGATAACGCCGCATCACGAACGACACTACACAGCGGGGCACGTCATTTTTGATATTATGGAGAGGAAATTATGTTATGGAATCCGCACGTTCTTCTGTCGGCTATGAGAGCAAAAAGAGGTGAACATGGATGTCCGATGGGTCCTGGAGCCTCATCCACCCAATTTTCTGTGCCACGTGCATCTTTCAGCAGTGCAAAGAGTTTAACTCTCCAGTCGCTTGTTGCTTCAGAGATTTTGAAAAGGCCTTCGACAGAATCGACAGCCCATATAGACCATCGATGTGAAAATTTTAGCTCTGTACGGTATACCTCCGAAGATAGTTAAAATGATGCAGTCCCTGTATGAAGACTCCGGTGTAGCGTCAAAACGCCAGGTGGTTCTACTGAAGCTTTCAGGATCACCACGGGAGTCAGACAGGGCTGCGTACTGGCTCCATTTATATTTATTATTGTCATGGACTTCCTCTTGAGAAAGTCGATGCAAGGAGCAAAAGGTATACCAATAACAGAGAGATGGTCTAATGGGCGATCTGGAGTACGCGGACGACCTAGCGTTGTTCAGTACGACAGTGGAGGAATTACAACGCAGTGTTTCAAGACTCTGCGATGAAACAGAGCACGCCTTGGACTTCGAGTCAATACCAGTAAGACGGAGCTCATGGCGAATAATGCATGCCTGCCCCGATAAACAGCTGCCGATAACCATCGATGGTCACCAGGTCTCCCGGGTGGATAAGTTTAAGTACCTGGGAGCAACCATTACCACCACTGGTGACCTCGGGGCTGAGCTCCCGATATACGTATCGGTATGGCAAGTGGCGCCTTCAACAACATGACCAAGATATATGGAAGGCGTCGGCGTTTAGTGTCGAGACGAAATGTAAACTGTTTGATGCGTGTGTGTTGCCCATTCTCCTGTATGGGTGTGAGTCCTGGCACCTGGCACTGCAAAAAGTATCTGCATTCGAAACGAAGTGCCTCAGGAGAATTTTGGGTATAAGATGGTACCACCGCATCACGAACGACGCTATACGTCGGCGCACCCAGCGTGAACCTGTCACTTCTACCATTATGTGGAGGAGATGGACTTGGCTGGGACATGTGTTAAGGATGCCGAATGACAGTTGGCCGAGGAGAGCGCTGTTCTTCCTCCCATCAGGGTCCCGAAGACGAGGAAAACCCTCTCATACTGTGTTCCGCTCCTTCGAAGCAGAGCTGAGGAATCTGGACATGGTGTGGGAGGAGGTCATAAACGTTGCGCAAGATCGAGCGCAATGGAGAGCCCTTGTTGCCTCCCTATGCCCTAAGTGGGGCCTTAAGGGAGTTTATTAGTAGTAGTAGAAGAGGACATGGGCATGGCTGGGACATTTGAAGTGGTTGGTGGTCTGGCGGTTACAGCGCTGGTTTTCGCACTGTTTCGTACAGGAGGTCGTGGATTTGATCTCAGATGCCGAGCATCTTCCTCTTTCACAACACAAGCTTTAAATAGCTTACTGTGAAAGAGTGCATTTGTGTTCACTTTGAGTGAATTACGTATTCACAAATGTGATCCACTACGGGTTTACGACCGTCTTCTACTGCTGTTTCGAAGGCTGGCATAATGTGATGACAGCATTTCTCAAACTCGGTGACGATAATAGAAAACTATCAAATAATTTTTATCCATCTAGGTACAGTATCTATTATAATATTATTGTCGGTGAAATGACACGTTTCGGTGTTCATAACTTATTGTTTAGATTTAAAATGCAAACCAAGCAAAATGCTATGATTTAGTTATGGTATAAATAGACTAAACCTTGCTAATTCCTTTCATTCGACAGCTGTCGTAGAACATTACAGTTATTGCAGTCAGTTGGTCAAAAATACGAAGCCTGTGGAGAAAATGGTGAAGCTTATTGGTCTGGTTTATATTGTTCTCTCTGTTACGATGCTTTTTGGGATGGTAAGTCATAATTATTTTATTTAAATTACATATTATATAGACTATTATTTTATATAAACTACTTTGAAACATTCGGTTTTCACAATATCCTCATACTGTTTCGAAGATTGGCTTATGTAATGGGTTCCTACTTCCTAGGGAGTGGTCTTTGGAAATTGCGATGATGTATTTGTCACTACGCACTGAGAAAAATTCGTGCTAGTAAAAGTGAGCCGACTAATTTGAGGAAGTATCGATAGATAACAATATTTTTGTTAGTAGGTAATACACCAGTTAGTAGGTATATTTATTACAAACCATGAAAATAACTAACAACATAGACAATAATGCTTAAACTAGGCTTCCAGTCAGTGTAGACACTGATCTCGGTAGCCTAGTATATATAGGCGTAGAATTCAGATCAAGAGGTCCGGGGTTCGATTCCCGGTCGGGTCAGAGTTTTTCTAAGCGTTTTTTTACTTAAAATTTCTACCCGGGGTTGGCATGTCTCAAATTGGACGGGACCTGTTGACTGGAAAAAAAATTGCCTCAGGTAATAAGTTCCGCCGGCTATGCTCACATCTTTGTTAAAAAAGTGTTAATTTTTTTTTTATTTCTACACTGACACATTCACCGCTGTTTATAGCACTACCGTTATCCTAGGTCCTAGGAAAATATGCCAAGAGGTTCTCTTTTACGTTCAAAAACTTACGCCAAAAGGTGGTAAAATTTCAAACCCCTGACCATCAGTGTTGCCACCTATGCATGGTAATAGTTCATTTCTAGGTTCGCGTTTATAAGGTGGCAGCACTGTTGCTGACCCATAATAAGTGTCTCAAAATGTTGAAAAATCCCATGACGCTGGCAGGATTCGATGCTGTTCCCCGAGATGCGCTTCGTTATGTTGCAGATACCATATAATGAGTTGCAAACATCAATAGAAAAAGGTTGTAAGCCCGTAATAGTCCATATTCAATTTGAACAGACGTAATTCTATAGCTCACATGTTGAGATATAGAATTCCAGAATCTATATAATAATTTAGTTATGTAGGTAGGTACCTACTTCATTTCATTTATGTCATCAGAACAAGCTTAAGCAGCAGACTTTACGTTCGATTTTAATAATTATTGTCCTTTATCTTTACTGAGATAATTGTGGAATGTATGTATTAATTAAAGTATTTATACGTTTCTTAATATACAGGATTTTCATAAGTTTGCAATACCTAGGTAAAAAAAGATAGTAATTTATTTGAAGATGTGAAGCAAGACGGGTATCAGCTATTTACAAGAGAATTTAAAAAAATATTTTTTTCAGGGGAATGCTTTACGTTTGGGATTATTCAATGGCAATTTCAAATCAAGAGCTGGTCCGCCTGAAATTGCTGCTCCAAGAATCGTCAATCCTGTCCATATAAATTACAGACCACTTATGAGCAGAACCGAATTTGTTGGCAGGATGCCTAATTTGAGGATGTAATGCCCATTTTTTCTTCATGAGTCCTGAAGTCCATCCAAAATTTGAAAACTTATCTATCTCCAATGCTACTAGGAACATCTATCTACAAAACAGTCTTCTACCAAGTCCTCGATAACCTTCATTTCTACTTGTCCACTTTCGTTTGTAAATTTAACAATAAAACAATTCGATAACAAACCGCAAAATAAGGATTTTAATTTAGAAATATCCCATATCATTTTTCCCAATTTTGGTGATTTCTTGTGCCTTGATATTCATCATTACCTAATCCATTCGTAAGGGTGTTGAGAATATAAAAACATATAGGTACTTATATCAAATTGTGAATCTTTGTGTAGTTGGTTTTTACCTATCTGTAAAAGAAAAAGATGAAAAACCACTGAGAGGATCAAGGGCGGATCCAGCATTGGCGCCAGGGGGGGTCACGACATAGTAAAAAAGGTCATTTCCAAAATTTGGTATCTAGAAACTAAACTCCCCCCTGACCCCCCCTGGATCCGCGCTTGGAGGATGTCAAGGGAACAGACTTAGAAAAGTACCCTTATTGAGCAGTGTAGGTATATAAATAAATGAATCTGGGCTTATCCAAAGTGATCACAAAAATACACTTTTAACATATTTTGCATAAAGCAAAGCTTGTGTTGTGAATGTTTTGATAGATTCGAGCCTACAAACTTAGGACTACTAACCTCCAAAAATAACCAATAAATCAAATACGCATCTAGGTTAAATTTAAGTATATTATGATTAGTTCGTCACATCACTTTTAGTCGAACAAAACTTATGAGTATTGTATTCATGAGGTAAGAGTAGAGTACCTACCTAAGCCTAAGATCTTCAATTGATCAATAATTAATTGAAGATATCCTCTCGTACCTATGTGTTTTAGTTTTAAGCCGTAGAAAAATGCAAGAAATACAGTCTTCAATCCGCGAGGATATAAACTGGTGATAGTCAGTGATTAGCTAAAACAGATTAATAATCCTGCCCTGCCGCTATCTACCTTCATAATATTTGATCGAGGATTAATTTGAGGGATTGATAAAAAGATAGTTACTTTCATAACTAGAGGTTGCCTCGGCCTAACAGTGTTGTAATATAACCCTCCTAAGTCCATTTTTTACACAAGGCTTTTTTTAGCTCTGCACTCGTTTTCGAGTGATTCGGACAAAACGGTTTATTTTCAATATCAAGTAGATATATTTATATATTTATTTTATTAATCGTATTGAATTCTTCATTCTTAGTTGTGCAGTACTGAACCAGGATTTATGAACTTTGTCCATACGACGAAGGTCAATGAACCATATGCCCTTTGAGTCACCGCGACCAATAAGATCTATTGTGACATCCTTCAATGAATTTTTGGAGCGCTACCTCTTATTGTGCCACGTCTCCAGAGGCCTCTTGCAGAGTGACAGTGCCTCCTCCCGGCTCCTGCCCTCCGCAAAAGGTCTCCATAATCTTCTTTTTGAAAGATAGGTCCCAACAGGATTCCTATCTCTCGGTTGCAATAAATGCTTTTGATCATGTGAACTTATGTCCACTTTGACCACTGATGCGGAAGTACCTATTATATCCATCACACCAGGTCGGCTCTATAAAGGTGCCATGTACATCCTCCATAGCCAGAACTAGGGAAATAAAAGTCCGCCCCTACACATCCCTGCATGTAGGGGTAAGGCAAAAAGTCACCCTGAGGTTGCCTGGTATCAGGGAGCCTCCGTTAGTTACTAACCTACCCGTTAGTCACGCATCCATCGGCACGGGTCGAATGACACCTTGGATTGGGGATTTTTGGCCAGAAAGGTTTACTCCTTCCGGAATGATAGGACTATAGGTGAATATGGATGGGAGGGCTCATAGAAGGCAGGAGGAAAGGAATCAGGTGTAGGAAATGCCCTGCATGTTGGACAGCCATGCAAGGCACCCCGTACTCTCTTCAGCTTGTTGACCCTAGCGTCAACAGGGACCGAATGTAACCGCCGTTTCAGCCTGGGCCAACGTAACAGGGTCCACCGCTTGTAGGTGAGAGTCGAGTTGAAATGCAGTGGCTGAGAGGCATTAAATGCTCTTATATTGCGCGTAACATTTCCTTGGACCCCCTCCATACGACCATACAACAATAATATTAAAAAGTAATAAGAAATCAAAAAGGGGTACCTACGGTAGAAAATTTTATGTAAATATTGTTCATATTACATAATATAAATTATTGTTATTATTCTTTAATACTTTTTGTGCTGTGTAGGTAGATCGCGTGATTGTTTATCTTCAGGGGGTAAGTTGTTATTTTTTTATAACTAGGTATACCTACCTATTGTATATACGCTACGAAATAAATAAGCCTTTTAGCGTTTAAAAATAACGTTTTTTTGAAATTAACGAAACAGCTATAACGCTTTTGAATTTAAGCCGTTATTCCCACCTCTATTCATAACCGCCGCATGTTGGTATATAATATACTACAGTACTATTATTTATTACTAGTTTTTTAAAGGCGCCCGTGGCGCCCACCTATGGCCTTTTTTATGCAAACTTTACTTTCTCATAGCATAGCTGTGAGCATTCACATGTGAGACTTCAAAATACTTGGTTGATTCAACTCTTTATGAAAACTCAAATACCTACAACTTAAACTTTTAATTACAAACTGTACATTCAAATAGCTTTTGGCATGTGGGTATTTACCGATTTGATTGATTAAACTTTTTCATGTAAAATTTGCATTCGTATTGCCGAATTCTTATATGAGACTTTAAAACACTTGATTAATTGAATTCTTCATGAAAACTCAAAAAACATCGTGAACTTTTTATAACAAACTTAACATATGTATGGCTTTTCAACGTTATGAATTCACATGAAAATCTTTAAAAAATTACTTTAGGTGTGTAAACTTTTTATTGAAAACATGACATTCGTATGGTTTTTCTCCGCTATGATCTCGTGTGTGTGGATTAAAGATTCGTGATTTGGTAAACTTTTTCATGGAAACTTTGTTTTCTTATGGCCGAATTCATTTGTGTGACTGTAAAGCACTCGATGATAGATTATAACTATTCATGATAATATAACTATTTATAAAAATGCAAAAAAAAACTTTTTATAACACACATTGCATTAGCAAGGGTTTTCTTGGCAATGAAATCGCGTCTGTGAGTTAAAGATCTGATTTGGTAAACTTTTTCATACAAACTATGCTTCTTTTGGCCGAATTCATATGTCAGACTTTAAACAAATTTTGAACTTTTTCTAACAAAATATGCATTTAAATGGCTTTTATCATTTGATTGATTAAACTTTTTATGGCAATGGTTGCATTCGTATGGCTTTTCTCAGCTATGAGTTTCAAAACTCTTTATTGCACACATTGCATTAGTAAAGCGAAGTCCGGCTGTGCGTAAAAGTTTCCTGATTTGTCAATTTTTTGGCCGAATTCGCAAGTGATACTTTACAGCACACGGTTGATTGAACTATTTATGCAAACTTAAAAATGAAATTAAACTTTTTATTGCAAACTTACCATTCAAATAGCTTTTAGCATGTCATTAGTTGTTTAAATTATTTGATTGATTGAACTTTTTATTGCATTCGTATGGCTTTTCTCCGAGATGAGTTCGCATGTCATTCTTTAAATTACTTGAAACAGCAAACTTTTTATTGCACTCATGGCATTAGAAAGGCTTTTCTTCACTATGAAGTCCCGCTGTGCGTAAAAGTTTCCTAATTTGGTACACTTTGCTTTCTTATGGCTGACTTCGCATGTGAGCTTTTTAATAACCCAAAAAATTGTTTTTCTCTACGTCAAAACCTTTAAAAAAAAGTGCTCAGCCACCAGGCATAATAATATCATTATGTTACTGTCAGTTGTCACCACAGAACACAATATACTCTCTAACGAGAGAAGAATACCAACTTCATAGTAAAAATATGCAAACACGGAAATTGACAGATTGCATCTATCTTTCTCGCTCACGCTTTTCTAACCCGAACACCAAAGCGGGAAATTCAAATATGGGTCGGTACAATGCGCACTAGCGACCAAAACAGTTGCATTCTAGTACAAAAATGGGATATAAAAATATCCCATCTTTATACTAGAATACAACTGTTGAATCATTTATCCTGAAAATGGTTATGATAAAGAATTAAAATGCAGCAGTAGTTAAATATGGCATTTATTTTCTATGCAAATAATAAAACATGTAACAATCAATGAGATATTATACTAGAGATGCAATCGAGTCTAAAAAATGGCATGTAAAAAATTGTGCCACCACCGAAAATGTGCCACGGTTGTGTTTTAGTCGTTGACAACAGCTCGAGCTTGACAGTTGTGTCTGCGGTAATACGGTGTTCTTGAAAATGGTGACTTGTGTTGTGAAAAACAGTCGTACCTCAATATAAATCAATATAGGAAAATCGTTTTATCAAAAAGGATGTATTAATATATCATAAGTGCATATTATTATAATAAAATGTTCATAATAATTAAAATATTTTTACAATTATTTTTGTTTTATTAGTTAGGCCCACATCACACTACGGGTGCAGACCTAGCGCGGTTAAAAAAAACCGCGTCTGTTTGAAACGCGTTGGTACGTATAATATAATCTCTTCGGTTGGTACATTTTTTGGCGTTGGCTTTCTTACTACACCATACGTCGTGGGTTCGAATCCCTGTGCCAACCATTTTCACTTTCACGACACAACTCTTCCTTAGTGTGAAACTTTTCAAATGTATTTGCAATGAGATTTATAGTAGATATGCAATCCAGTCTAAAAAATGCCATTTAAAAAAGGAACCACCACTTAGAAGTGGCCACGCATAGTGTTTTAGTCGTTGACAACAGCTCGAGAGTGACAGCTGTATCTGCCGAAATTCAGTGTTCCTGAAAATGGTTTCTTGTGTAGTAAAAAATTGTCGTTCTTCAACTCGTGATAGAAAAATCGGTGTGTCAAAAAAGGATGGAATAACATATCATACGTAAGTGTTTATTATTTGAATAAAATGTTCATAACGTAAAAATATTTTTATCATTTTTGTTTATTAGTTATAAAGGTTCAGACCACACTACGGCTGAGCACGCGCGGTTAAAAACCACGTCTTGTTAAACCGTACATTCTATACTGGCGCATGCACTAGCGTTTTAGCCGCGATTTTTCTTAAAATCTGTACGCTTCTTCTGAAAAATAGTGAAATTATCTAATCAGTTTATTTTCTTTGATGTCTTTTTTTTCATTTCTTCTTAACAAGGATTTTTATCAATTTATAGTATGATAAAAAAACAACTTATATTTATAACAGAACCCTCCCTAAGCATGGAATTTATACACGGAAATTTCAGTTGTTCTGCATACAGAGGTTTTCCAGCTTCCACAAAAATTTCTACGAAATCCATTATACAACTGAGAAATCGCCAGGGTTACCGCGGGATGTTCGAAGGTTCTTGTTTAAACCGTGTTTACGCTAGGTGTGCTGACGTATAGAGTTAGTGATTCAGTGGTAACACCTCATGGTCAATTTTCTTTTAGGCATTTTGTTTTGAAGGCCGACACTTTTTGTCCCTGAGGTCAGGTGTCATGTCAACACAGACTTTATTTGAGAGTCCTGGTCTTCTTTTATCTGTTTGTGAAGAGTGCTTTACCATGCGGCCCAGCTTCTTATACCTGGACACCGAAGCAGTCTGTTTTGGGGATATCTTTCGCTGTCTCTTAGGGTCTTAGCCTTGTGGCGATCATCGATAAGGCTCTAGGAACAATCTTCTTCTTCGATGGCTCAAGAACTCATATTGAGTCGGTCTACCTCACGGTCTGTTTTTTTCGATTTTCAGTCTCTTACAGGAGCCCGAAAAAAGAGCAGGGGTACCGTCAATCCTACAGCAAAGGAAACAATGAAAATATCCTATAGGAACGCATAAGAAAATGTTATAATTCAATAGATCGTATAATAATAGGGTTGTTAACTTCGCAATTTTAAAGAAACTTGTTCAAGCAAAAGGTAATAGCTGACATTACAACCTTTGTATGACTTACAACTTTTCTTATTTTTAGTATTTTCTATTCTTCATGTTGTTAAAAATGTACCCCGCCAAAGCGATTCTAACTGATATCTCTTTCGCGTTTCGACGTTCTCGATAGTGTTGTTGTTGTTGTCCAGAGTCAGACTACCATGGTTTCCAGAATAATTATTTTTGTGCATGGTTTTAGTTTTGCTCATGTTCATTTTTAGGCCAACTCTATCCGAGAGCTCTTTAATGTTATTCACAGCTTTTTCTATAATTGCAATATCTTTTTAGTAACATCTGATTTAACATTTATTTGTATTTTCAGCGTGATGTTTCCACATATAAAAATACACAAAAGAATTAGGTACCTATTATGTTAATTAAATCGAAACTTACTTAACAATGTTTTTAATTTAAAAAAAATGAAATATAAGTGTTTTAATGAAAAAAATGTAACATAAGTGTTTTAATAAAAAAATTAACTACTTAAATGTTTTTTTGTTCTACATACAGGTCTACGTACCACAAAACCCGCTCTCACGAAATTCATTTTGCAATCGAAATTCGCGGCGGTTTATAACCGCGAAATGAATGTCTGGCGATTGCAGAGAAAAAAACCGGAAAAAACGTGTGAGGTGTGCCTAACTTAGATCGAAAAATTTAAAAGCCCGTATATTAGAACATGGGCTTTTATCGAAAGGGACATTTTAAATTGTGATTTATATATTTTGTTTTCCATTTTCGAAAAACACATTTTTATAAATGTGTTTTAAAACTGTTCTTTGTAAGTACCATCACACGGGTAGGGTAATAATATAATATGATTTTTATGAAAAGGTTCTTACACAATTCAGTTAAATATATTCAAATCCCATTCGCAAAAAGATATTTCTGTGAATGTGTACCGTTAGAGGGAGACAGCACGCAGTAAGTACTTTCATGTATGTTTGACAAAGACAAATATATATTCGTCAGTGATGCTTGATTGCATATTTTTATCGAAGTTCAACTTCAAATTTACTCGTGATGCCATTTTCAAACTACAAATCGTATTGAATTGCATCTCCAGTATAATATCTCATTGGTAACAATATAAATAGTATGTATTGGTATCTATTGCATAAAATAATACTAAGCCAAAAATATATTATCAATAACAATTAGGTACACGAAAAAAACTATGTTTAAACGACACAATACATCATGATTCTACGTACGTACTTATTACAAAATATTTTAAAAAGAAATACAAATGTGTCTTTAATTGTATGTGATTATTATGACGCCACAGAAGGAACATTTCCGATACTTGAAACTCATAATAACAAAATAATAAGGTAAACGAAAGAGTCAATGTCTAGAACCGACACACAACCATTTGTAAATATTAATTACACTATGAGTCTTTGTTTTAACAACTTTTTATGTGCAGACAATAGCGTAGTGGTTAAATCTCAAAACAAAACACGAGTCCATTTGTCGAAACAAGAGTCCATATTTTGTCAAAACAAAACAGAGTCTATTTCTCACAATCATCAACGAGACTATTTTTCACAGCGATACGAAACACCGATTCGACTTCACACAAAATTAATAACACAATCTCCCGAGTTGGAAACAGGAAAAAAATCGAAATAACAAAAACAGCCAGCGCTCGGCCAAATAAAAATGGCTGTTGTTTGGGTTTGGATGTTGTTTGGTAACAAGATCAGTGTAGCCAGCTTTCAAAAAGTAAAAAAGTTTTGTAACATTATTTCTCGAAATCTGGTGTCTTATAAAGAAATAAATATTAATTCACGAATAAAAACACCGCATGATAATATAATAATAAATTGATGTTTTTTTATATTCACTCTAAGATCATATTTCGAAACTTTTTCATAACCGGTAATTCTATTTTTTGCGTCTGTTATACAAATTTCATGCCCAACTGTCTACCAACATTACCACCACGATGTACCAACATCACCATATTCTTGTTGGCAAGTACTATAACCAGAGTTAACACCCCCTGGTTGTCACTGCTGTCAGCCATATTGTATTAGAAGAACAATATTATTTGTCTTTAGTTGCGAGTGGCGCGCCATCTAGCGGCGTTAATGACATCAGTCAGTCAGAGTGTTCAAGGCAAATATTATATAGATTATCTATCTATGGGTAAATAAATTTCTCGTCAGGTAACGAAACGTCAAAGTACATTCAACAACATCTATTGAAGAAAAACAGAAACAAAAATGGGATTTTCATTTGATAAATTGTTTCCACTACATTCCTACAGATGGCACTCACATACAACTAAGCCTATAGAATCAGCCCAAGTATTGAATCGATCCACCAGTAGATGTCACTAACCTCAAAAACGCTAAAATTTGAAATATTTCCCCACTCACTGTATATAATATACATAAAGTTTCAACAAAATGACGATTGGCAACAGAGAACAGCAAAATGTTTCCTAGGAGCAGAAAGCACTTTCAGGTTAATAATAATTTAATACAAAGGTTAATACCTTGCCAAGGTGGTTGTAAGCCTACAGCTCTTTTGTCCAAGGTCTGATAGATACACATTGGTTTGATTACCTATGTTACTAGGAAAAATCCAGTCTTCAATCCGCGAGGATATAAACAAGATCTGACACTTTTTTATTGAAAAGTTACTATGCTAACAACTTATGAGTCTAAAGATGGTTTAAGAATCAAACTAAAACAATCACACTTTGGTAATTTTTATTTTAATCATTACACAATTATAATATTTACATGTTTTCATACAACTAAAACAATATTATGTACAGCAGTGGATATAAAATACGTTGTCATCAACAAAATAAACTGACATCAAGGAAACAACATTGCAATTCTTTCATGTTGAATAATATCCATCAAAAATGTAATGTCTTAACAAAATAATCAAGTTTGCTTCTCATTACAATATTATGTAAAGCCACTATTGCTTTCTGTAGTGCAAATACAACATCTTCCAACACTCGGAAGAATAATCTAACAGAACAAAACCATTTCTGTTACAATTAATTTTAATCCCATTCCTACCTAATTTTTATAAAAAAAAAATTTTTATTTGATTACAATGCTGCACGCGGAATGGACTTAAATCTGAAACCTCAGTTGCAAGGAGATTTTGACAATTTACAAAGTATGTAAAAATTTACTTTTTTAATAAAATCTACAAAACTTGTGGTCAATCAATCAAGGCATGCAACGAGATAAACTGCCTTCATTCTACTTAACGAACTTATTTTCATAAATACTTTCAAAACAATATTTCTCTAAGCAGACAGATAATATACTTACAAGTTTTTAGCTTTGTAAAAAAATATAATATTATTTACGTTACTTGTTACGAGTGAGAAATATATATTATTTTCAAATATAAATCCAAATACGGAAATTCGATTCCGTTTTAAGAAAGGTATTGTTTCAAAAATGCCTGTGGGTACTGCCGAAACCTAAACCGACCCCTCTCATGGTGTGAGTGGTGGCCCGCGCCACGTCGTATTGGGCTTGCATTGCTTCAAACATTTCCTCTTGCTTCTTCACAATCTCTCCGGGTCCCTGCTGAGGTGCTGCTGTTACAATATCTGAAACACAGGGATTTATCATCAAAACCAATTAGGAGAAAACAAGTATGAAAGCTGAAGTAACGAGAATGTTTGTAACCCGTTTGTATCTGCTGAATATGATGAAGAATTAGGATAATGAGAAATGGACAAAGTCACAAAGGTAAATCTAAAGAAATTCTGATATTATTTAGAACAAAATTTATTATTTAGATGACAGTGAAATCATTAACAGAATTTATCCTGACAACTATGATACGATGGAAGAGGACAACTTACTATGATATGATATGTAAAACGTGTGCAATATAATGTAGATACTCACTAGGATCTTTAACCCCCATCAATCTCAAGAACTTGGAAGCCACTTTCCCGTCATTATCTTGGGCAAACTTTGCACCCTGCCATTTAGTTGCTACATTGGATTTATCCGCACTAGCCGTGGAAGATTCGCTCTCCTTGCTTTTGTTTCCCCACAGCAGCTTCTTCTTTTGAACCTGTAAATGTTTAAATAACAGAGACCTGTAGCAGTTCCCTCATTTACTGAATTCTTATCATCATCAAAGTACACAGCAATAATAAACTGACCTGTTCGGCGTACTTGAGAGGATTCATAATGGCTGGATTGTAATATTTGGGTAACTCTATTCCCGTGGCATTCTTCACTTTCTCCACTTGATCATCTAATGACTTTTGCATCAACATTTGTGGTGTTGCCATAGATCCATCCGGGGTTTTTATTTGCAGTCCTAAAATAATTTAATATCAATTAATACTCCCTTTAAGACCCCACATACTAATGCAAAGGTAGGCAACCATACACTATTTAATTCATAAATACCTGCTACTTCAACAAAGTCTGGACTCGTAAAGTAAGTACTATTTACTAATAATAATAAGTTTAAAAAAAAACTTTGTTGAATTATACAATTGGAAAATTATATGTGGATAAATCACTCACTTGTGAGTGTAATGAAAAAAAATATGTGAAAAAATAAAAACCACTTAAAAGAGTATTCGACACCATCTGTGGAGATCGGTGGAAAACAAGACAACAGTTTCACAATGATACAGTGATGTACTTTGCTTAAAGCAATTAACTAATGCCAGAACCAATTTTCTGTACAAAACAAAATTAATTTAATGTAATTGCAAAATTTGTGCTGGAAAAACAAGCAAGTTGAAAGTGGAAAAACAAACAAGTTTGATGGGTGATGAAAATGTTGAAAGATTGTTTCCATAAGACTAATAAATGAAATATTTACCCATTTTCTCCATAGCGTGTAATTTTTTCGAGACTTTGTATGATGTTCTATATTCCCCGGGCGCTGGGGACCCACTGTGAGACCTGCGGGGCCTTCTGTCCGGAGAACATGGTGACCTGGTGGACATAACACATAATTAATATAAAGATAAAAGACATATTATGAGAAGATTAGGTTAGTTGTTAAAAGCTCGCCCTCTTGTCAAAATGTCTTTGTTAAGTTTTTATGTGTATATGAAAAAAATGTAGGTACAGTAAAGTATAAGTAAATAAGATTATGTGTTTGGTAAACCACTGATTTGGTGACCACTGTCAAAAGACGAAAAGCCGCATACTTTGGCCATATCTTTCGCAACGACAAATATGCTCTCCTTCAACTGATTGTGGAAGGGAAGATAGAGGGCAGGCGAGGTATGGGCCGTAAAAGAGCCTCTTGGCTTAAGAATCTACGACAGTGGTTTGGTGTGCCAGAGGCTGCAGAATTGGTGAGACTTGCCCAGGACCGTGAGACTTATTCACAGATGGTCGCCAACCTCCGATAGGAGTGGCACTAAAAGAAGAAGAAGTTTGGTAAACCAGAAGAGGATTGTAGAAACCATAAATTAAAGAATTTTGGGTGTGAGTATAATTTATGAAGATTAATTAATTGGCAAATCACCTTTTAGAATCTCTAAAGTGACTGCGCCTATCTCTATCCCTGTCCCTTTCTCTGGAGTAGGACCTTCTCTTGGAGCCTCGGTCTCTGTCTCTTGATCTGGACCTCTTCCTGTGCCTCCTGTCTCTATCTGATGTGTATCTATCTCTGTCTGAAGGATGTCTGTCTCTATCTGATATATGTCTATCTCTATCCCTGTCCTTATCGCCGTCCCTGTTGTATTTTTTATCCCGCTCTCCGTCTCTGTCCCTCTCGTAATCCTTTTCTTTTTTGTTGTCCTGTTTGTCATGTCTGTAAAATGAGAACACATAAATTTGTGTGTTGTACATAATTATAACCAATGCAGTAATGAGGTCTAAGATCCATTCACAATGTCTGTCTTTATTGAAACTGAAAATATATAACTACTATGAGCTCAAAGGTAATCTTAATAATTGGTTACGTTTTAAAATATCAACAGTATATTCTGTCCTAACAATAGATCTATTTCAGTTTTCTATTACTGTGCATAGATTGCTGGATGATTGCCTTTATAATACATACGAGATATCCAAGCATTTCTGATTTGAACATGATATTAGAAAGGGATAGTTAGTGTCACAATGACCATGGCTCAACAAGATCCACCTTGGTTGTTACTCGCTCACTATTATATTATCTTATGGTTTCCATTTACAGATCAATTTCGATGTGGATGAAAACTGAGATCAAACCAGTAAGGACACTAAATAAGGGTATCCCATGCCCCCAGATAGAGTCAATATGTTCTCCCTTTTTCCACCCAATTCCATTTCAGTTAATTTCTCCTAACGTTCTTCCACAACAGCACATTTGCAAGTTTGGTCCACAACTGCTGGGTAGAAAACGGTCAAAATAGCCAATTATTGTAATATTCAATATAATATAAAAGGAATAAGCATCAATTGATTCTGTTTAGATATGTATTGAAGTTACCTATTGTCACGAGAACTAGGCAATGAATGTGCAGAATCACCAAATGGCTTGACATTCATCAAAGGAACTATGTGGTCGGAATAGGTCTTCTCTTCATCGGGACCATTACTCTCTGTGTTGTTGGAAGATGAACAGGATCCACTGCTGCTGATACTACTATGCCGGTTCCACTTTGGCAAGTTGGTGTTAGGATCGCCTGGACGGTCTCCCAGTAGTCCACGCTTCATAGGAGCGGTTGGAGGTGGTGTGTACCTTAAATAAAATCAAATTAATAAATATACCTAAATTATCTTTACATATTTTGAGAATTTTATTCTGCTATGAAAGTTTGAATAGAAAGGTAAGGTCTAATCTCTTCGGTCAACTAACAAAAATAGCTTGGGGGACTAAAAATGAGTATCATAAACAGTTAAAGAGTTTTAATATGGTAAGGAACATCGAAACACTGTAGATATTCAATGTGGCGAGAGAACTGCTTTAGAATAACATAGAGAAATGAGTTTTATTTCAGTAGAACATGGTGAGGTACAGATCAAACAGCATCTCTTCGCATGTCCCCTTATGGAAACGCAGAAAAAGAAGATATTTGTGGTTGGATGTTAGAGATTGCTACGGCTATAATCCCGCCATTGCCACTTGTCTATACACTATTTTTTGTACACTATTTTTAATATGCATAAAGTATAAAATAAATAAATAAATAAATAAATATTTTTATAAAAAAGGTTACCTGTTCAATCCATTGTCATCATTGCATCTTGTGTTGGTGAAATGTGATGTGTCACTACTTGGGCTGTTGCTTCTACCCGAGGGAACTGCTTTATTGCCATGGTTCTGCGATGCTCCATTACTCTGCATATCTTCATCGTCAGATATGCTAGCGGATGAATCCTGTACGAAAAAATAATGACACAAGATACAAATGTGTCCTCCTGTAATGTTTGCCATTAGTCATAAAAATGGCTAGAAAGCGCAACATTATTTTTATCAACACACATACACATCCCTCATTTCAGTATTTTAGGCAATTTGTAATTCATATGCTCTTAATAAATGACAATAAATTATAAAAATAATTTACCTACTTATATTTTGTTTATCAATATCAAATAATAAAGCACGAGCTCTGCTCAATTTTGGGGGTAAAATATATATATAAAAATATGTACAAATTTATTATTGCGTATATGTGTTTTTAATGTTCTTTTATTTCTTAATAAAAATATTTGAATTTGAATAATTATGAATGATTTAAAATGAGCAACTGACTATGACTATAGATTTAGGACAGACACAGACGTCTATACGTCAGCGTCATCTGTTCAGTGTCTATTCATATTCATTCATTCTGAAAAACTGACAATCTACCCTCCCGGGTAAACCTTCATCAGTATAAAAAATATGCTCAAAATACTTGATACCAAGGAAGGCGTCAAATATTTATGTTTTTTTTTAAACAAAAACACAAGGCAAGATGCACTTTCATACCAAAAAAGTGATAATTTTAATTCAGCATTCCACCCTCAAAGAGTGATTTTGTGATTATATTTAAATATTATTTTTCTAAAGTAATTTAAATTGAGCGCAATGGAGAGCTCTTGTTGCCTTCCTATGTCCCTGAGTGGGGTTTAAAAGGGAGGATTGATTGAATTTAAATGAAACAAGCAATCGTCTTCATTTATAAATAAATAATTGCACCAGTTAATACTGCTACATACAAAGATAAATATTACACAAAATCTTATGCAGATTCTTGTGCCTATTTTTTTAAATGAACCTATGCTCACTCAAAGTGAACACAAATACACTCTTTATTAACAGTAAGCTACTTAACACTTGTGTGATTAAAGAGGAAGATGGTCGGCACCTAGGATCAACCCACAACCTAAAGCTGCTGTCGTAACCACTAGGCTACCAACTATCTCATTTTACAGGTCTACATCTTCATACATGAACACATTCACTGCGGACTACACTTCAAAACAAAAACTTGCAATTAACAGAAAGCCACTGATGTATTTGTCCTTGGAACTTTGAGAGAGTATCTTTATAGTATTATAATCTGAAATACCTCTTTTTGACGTCTATTTTTTATATAAAATTGTTTATTCAGATGACAGTGAAAGTGTTAATATACCAACAGTGTTATTAATAATCTTGGTATAACGTTATACAATGGTTTATACCATGGTCTAAGAAAAATGTTATTAATAATCCAGGTATACCATAATAAACCATAGAATAAGCATATAACATCCTCGTTGTACCACGATTTTAAAGATTCAGTAATTCTATGGTTTATACCAGTAATAAGGTGTTTTTTTATTAATAACACTGAAGATGTTTAATAGGTGTTGACTTTTTTCAATTATATACCTACTATATGGTATGCTATCTACCTTTGTCCCTAGGTAGAGTTGCAAAGATAGAATGTATGTATGTCTGTTTCCTTCACTCCATGGCATGATTTGAACTATTGGCCTAAAACTTTTTTCCATCTACATCTTTAGAAAAGTCTCTCAGAAGTGAAACACTATAACATTATCATGTCTTTTCTCTATTAAGAGTTCTTCTTTTATTTCATTATATTAGAAAATGATATACATTTAAAATAATCATTCACTTCCTCAAAAAGGAACATTAAGGTATGTATTTAGGAAAAAAAGTGTAAACACAGGACATTGGTTGGCATTCACATAGTTTTTAATCCTGTTGATGAATATATTTTATCATCTAGAATCAGTTATTATTCCATCTGAGTGTGCATTTGAACAAATATTTTGAATAGTCTCCTTTCTACAGGTTTTTGAATTCAAATTGAAAATTTTCAAATCAAAACAGAAGGTCTAGTTTATGTCCAATTTGAAGTAAGTCTATGAGGTTGTGGTCTATAAAAGGTTGTGCTCTCCATATTTTGTCCACTTCTGTGTATGTATTTACTTAGGAATTTAGCTTACGGAGGCTTAACTGAGTGAATCCACCACACAGATGGACGAAATATTGAAACTTGAAGACTATCATAGACTACGGCCCCATAGCCAGAATGAAATTTTTTTTTCCACATCGTATCTTCAGTTCAGATTCCAAGTATTGTCAAACATCACTTCACATAAAGTCATAAATATTCGAAAGTGTTGTTATCTACTTAATAATATATAATTTGATTTGAATGGAAAGTTTGGTGTGTTGTGTGTGTACTTACGTTTGCTACGACTTATCCTCTTCACTAGTGATTCATTTGTACATGAGCAAGTGCATACAACTGTATGACACCGGTACAAATAAACAATTAGAGACAATTTTGATTTGGCAGCAGCTATTGATTCCATCGGATGGACAGACGGTTCAGTCAGGCGTGATGTAGTCGTAGTGGTAAATATATGCGTCACAATAATACATTTGTTAATATCAAAATACGCCAATAAACATCATCCACAAAACAAAAGGCATTGAATACAAAAACTAATAAATTGCTTCCTAACTGGAAATGGTTTTTAAACGAGATGATCGATAAAAAAGTTCATAAGGTTGGGTATTTGAAATATGTGTGAAATAAACGGAACAATTAATTTGTTCTAATTTGATAGGGATCAGAAAAATATCCTATATATATATATATATATATATATATATATATATATATAATTATGATAATATACCTGTGTCATAGCCTTTCAAAACTGTAACTATTGTTAGTCAAAAGATGTAAACCCAATCGTAGTGAATGAATGTGTCTGTACACTTTATACAAAAGCATTTTTTAACAACTCAACCTGTTTTTTCCCAATTATTTGTACGGAAATTTAATTTGTTGTCATTAAAATTTTGGATGGGATTTTTTATAATAAATGGTTCATGAAAATAATGGAACTGTTTTCTACGTTTTAGGCGGAAATTATGCCTTAAATATCCCTATAATAGCTACAAACCTACCCATCATTACTATCTTACGGCTAACTAATATGAATAATAAATAAAGGAAATAGAGAAATGAAACAATAAAAGCTTATTAAACTCCTAAACATAGTATACTAAGTACTTCCACAGCATCAGCTAGGCAAAATAGCCTACTACAATTCACCGAAAAGAAATTATGCAATATTTTCAAGTGAGCAAGTGGATATTTGAGAATTTCATTCTATGAAAATAATCGCAATGAAATTACCTCACTCATGTCCATCGTGACATCATCATAGTTAGTGCCATCATCATATTTTGTTAGCTGTTCAGAAGAATGCTGCTGATTACTTGAATAAGGTACATTTCTTCCAAGACTATTTTGATATGTCAGCTCCTAAACATTAACAAATATTTAAATTCACCAATATATTTAGTATACTTATAAGGAATCAAAGCTGTTTATGAGAAAATTCATTTGTTTATTTTTAAATTTACAGAGACATTTAACAGAGGATCGGAAGTTCACTCACAATAAGCAAACAAAAACTGTGTCGTGAAAACCATATTACTGATCAAATCCCAAGCATAAAATTTGAACCAATCTAATAAAGATAAAACATGCAAATTAGACTGTTGAAACAAAGAAAAGTAAATTCTTGAAACAATAGCATATGTTTAACAATGAATACTTACAGAATTGCTCTTTGAATTCTCATTTTCACATTCATCCTCGCTACCGTAATTTGCTAAGGAATCCATTTTTGTTTTTTGACACCACTGACACTAAACTCTATAGATCCGGACAACCTAGATTTCACAACATTATTGGCCATCCAACATGGCAGATACCATATTTGCACCAAGGAACATGGTCGCCGGAAACTGCCGAACCAACCCGAAGTGTTACGAGACGACTGTATGGATGTATTAGTGACAATGATAATTTTGATGGTATTTCTATTAATTTAAATAAATTCGGGGGCAAACGTGATGAGGTATGGGGGGCTCCGCCCCACAAACCCCCCTTATAATTATATCTAACCTAACCTAACTCAATCATATAAATAGTAGAAAACTTGCTAAACGCTAACGTAAAATAAAATTGAACACTAATACAATCATACAGTCGTTCTTCGTTACACTTCGTGACCATGTTCCTTGGTGAAAATAGGAGCTCGTCGTATCCGCCATGTTGGATGGCCAATAATGTTGTGAAATCTAGGATGTTCTATAGATCCCATAAACACAGAAACTCGAAACTCGAGAATGTTATCTATCTTTTCTATGGTGACCATAAACAAAATCGTTCTTCTTCTTCTTTTATTTTTGGCTTATCACCCCTAAATGGGGTGTTCCTGCCATGATCACACTGTTGATTATGCATTTTTATTAGTAAATAATATATTATGATAATATATCAAAAAAGGGTATTGTCAGTATGAATTATTTAATAAGATTATAATATACTATATCAATGAGTGAAATTGAGTAAAACAAAACATTGAGAAAAAATGTAAATTAAATTTTAAGTGCATTGGTCTTAATAAAAGCTACTAATGTTTTAAGAAGGGCTGTGTTGTCGGATGATAGAAGAGTCGAAACATCAGTTGGAAGTTCCACGCGGCGTTCACTCATTAATGGGAATTGGTCATTAATGGGGCATTAAAAAATATGTGATTAAGGTCCTCCGTACTACCGCACTCGCAGTACGGGGACTGAGCCACTCCTATGCGAAACAAGTGTGAGCCACAGCAACAGTGGCCCAGTCTCATTCTAATTATAGTTGATACGCCAAACTTGTTTAGCTTGATTTTTGAAAACCATGGCTTGCTCGGGATATTGGGCTGAATTCTGGCATAAGTTTTTCCTTTGAGTTTGGACGATTCTGCCCAGTTTAGCTTCCAGACATTTGTTAGCTTGGTCTGTAGAAGGCTCCTGACATCTGATGCAGTTATTCTTGTATATAGAGGCAAACCATCCATTGCAGCCTCCTTGGCGAGTACGTCAGCGTTCTCGTTTCCACGAATCCCACAATGAGCTGGGATCCATGATAAAGTTATATGGTATCCGGCTTCTTGAAGTTGCTTTAACTTATCCCGGATCTGCACACTAATGAGATCCTCTGGGTCCTGATATGCTGGGGCGTCTAACTTGGTCAATACACTTAAAGAATCACTTAAAATAAGGAATCTCCCGCGGTCTTTGCCACTAATGTATTTCAAAGCCTCAAATATCGCGATTGATTTAGCAGTAAATATTGATGAAGCAATTGGGAGCCGGACTTTGCATATTCCACCGTCGTGGGTGAAAAATGCTGCTCCAGTTTCCCCTGACTCTAACTTGGACCCGTCAGTGTACACCACTGACCAGTCAGACCATCTTGTCCTCAAAATATTTTGAAATTCTGCTTCAGCATGAGGACCATGGTTTACACCAAGTGATAGGATAACGTTTGGTTTAAAAATTTGGATGTCAAATGGGTATGAATATAACGGTAAACTTGGTTCTTTGTGAATATTAGCAATGATTTTCTTAAGTGTTGTGAGACTGTTAATCAATAGGGGAGGGGTTTTATGCCTCCAAAAGGCAGAGTTCATCTCCATTGACAATTCCCTTAGCTTTGGAATTAATGGATGATTGGAAAATCGCGAACATCTAACAATGAATCTGTCAGAGAGAAGTTGTCGCCTAAGATTCAGTGGGGGGTCCAACGCTTCCACCTGGAGTGCATTAACCGGAGAGGACCGCATTGCACCGAGTATCAGACGTAGTCCCTGATAATGAATCTTGTCATGCCTTCCTAAATTTTTCTTTGTTGTAGGTTCGATCAGGAATGTTGCATAGTCCATCTGACTTCTGACGTATGCATTATAAAAAAGTTTTTGTGTAATAGGGTGTGAGCCCCACCACACTCTCGACACCGCTCGCAGGGTATTCAGTCCGCTCTGACAACGGTTGGTCACTTCGGTGATGTACGTGTTCCAGGTAAGGTGACAATCCAGGGTGACTCCCAAGAATGTAACCTCCTTCACAACAGGTATGATCTCATTTTGACACCTCACCACAACGCTCGGGGTCTTTCTTTTTCTAGTAAAAAGTATGAGTTTGCATTTAGAAGGGCAAAGTTGCATACCGTGTTTCACAAGCCAAGAGTGAAGTGATTCGAGAGACTTATTTAATATATTTTGAAGTGATTGAATGTGCGGGCCGGATGAGAAGATGAAGAAATCGTCTGCATATTGTAGGATCCTAGAATGAGTGGAAATAGACTTATTGATATCGTGGGTATATATATATCAAACAGTAAAGGCGAGAGAACCGAACCCTGTGGCAGGCCCTTAAAGACCATACGGGAGATGAGAGTGTTAGAGTTAATATCCTCTATTTCAATAAATCTCTCTGTAAGGAGATTCAAGATAAATTGAGTAAATTTGCGTGTAACACCCAGTCTTAACATTTTCTGCCCTAGGACGCCCAACAGTACATTGTCAAATGCCCCGCTCACGTCCAGGCATGCCCCCAACACATGTTCATTCCGAGAGAACGCTAATCTCACCTCGGTGACCAATAAAGAGATACTGTCCACTGTGCCTCTGGCTCTTCTGAAACCAAACTGTGTATTGGGCATTATATGATTATTCTCCATGAACCACTCCAAACGTCTTTTAAGTAAGTGTTCGGTTACCTTAACAAAAACCGAGGATAGGGCTATGGGTCTATAGAAAGAATGTAAGTTTGGATCTTTACTACGTTTTAAAATTGGAACAACACGCTGTACTTTCCAGGAATGTGGGATATGACCAGATTCAAAAGAAATATTGATGATTTTGAGAAAATAACTGAGGGATTTTTCACTAAAATGTGTGATATAACTGTAGAAGATATTATCCAACGCCGGTGTGGAGTCCTTCAGAGATGGGAGAATGGCCTGGAGTTCTCCAAGGCAAAAAGGAGCATCCATCCAACTCTTGGTTTGAAAGCTGTAAGGCAGAGTAATTTCATTTAGGCTAGGAACAGAAGGAGGAGACAATCTCTGTGTAAAACCCTCAAGCCAAGAGCTGTCAGCAGGCTGAGGAGTTTTATGGGATGTGGAATGTCGGAAAGAGTTGATTGTTCTCCAGACTAAGGTTAGCGGCGTATCCGGCGATTCGCAGAAACGTCTCCAACCCTGCCTTTTTTTATTTTTCAAAATGCGTTTAGTATTTGCCTGTGTCCTTTTGACTTCTAGGTAGTTTTCTAGTGTCCCATGTCGTTTGTAGTTTTTTTATACTCTCTCTTCTGATACCTACTGCTTCCTCACAGTCTTTATCTCACCAGGGTGGAGGTGGAGCTTTTTTTCCTTTTTTTGTAGGTTTTTCAGGGATAGATGCATTAGCCTCTTCCCTTACCAGCTCAGCAAATGCCTCACAGCAAGATCGGACGGACTCCGTCGTGACATCAGGAAGTTTATCAATGCCTGCATCAATTTTCTCCGAAAACATTGACCAGTTAGCTTTATTTAGCCATAGCCTAGGGGCCCTCTTCCGAGGTTTGTGTGTGTGTGAGTGACCAGCACCGCACAAGTTGGTTATAATAATAGGATAGTGATCGCTTCCCAAGGTGTCAGCGTCAAGAACCCTCCACGTAAGTTGTGGAGCAATTTGGGGATCTGCCATGGTTAGGTCTACTGCACTCGGTTTTTGACCGTGATAACCTAATCGGGTGGGTGAGCCATCATTGAGAATACAGATGTTGAGGTTGTTCATAAGGTCAACAATGCATCTACCCATTCTGTCACAAATTAGCTGAATCCCACAGAGGGTGGTGGGCATTAAAATCTCCCAATATTATGAACTTATGGGTGATTCCATGAAAGAAGTCTTCAAGCTACTGCATACTTGGAAGATTTGAAGGAGAAATATATAAAGAAACAACTATTGTATCGTATATTTTGGCTGCAACAACATCAAATGGGCAGTTCTGGGGTTTTATGCTGAGAGGTTGGAAGGGAACTTTGTGGTGTATAAGGAGGGCAACACCTCCCCTTCCATCTGGGCGGTCGTCGCGGAGGACATGGTAATCTGGAATCCTGAGATGTATGTACGGATTCAACCATGTCTCAGAAATTCCTGCTACGGTTACACTGTTGGATCTTAAGAGCTGTAAAAATTCATCTTTCTTATCAAAAAAACTACGACTGTTCCACTGAATCAGAGATTTCAGAGGATTCATGGGAGAAGGGGCTAATTATTTCGATCAGTTTTTTGGCAACGTAGGACGGTATATGATTTGTTTCATTGACTATAGAGATTAAGAGATTGAATAAAAGAGGGATAGAGTTTTCTTTGTATAAGGCAGTGCCATTTGGAGAAATTTCGGAGTGCGGTAGCTGTCCGTTGGGAAACCAAAGAAGATGAGAATGGTCGGGTTTGTTGTTTTGAATCTGTGTACGTTGTGTGGGAGTTTTATAGAACGTTTGTCTATATGAAGTTGTAGGAGTATTGGGAATTTTGTTTGAAATTGGTTTTGTTTGTATTTGAGCAGATTTTGTAGTAAAGTTTTTGGAAGCTACGACTTCCGAAAAGGGCTTCATTGTTGGAGAGTGTCTCTTGCAAGCATCAACATAGGAAATATTTTGTTCGGCCATGGTTTTTTTTATGTTTTGTTGTCTCGTGTGTTCGGGACAGTTTCTGTTAACCGATGAATGATTTCCACCGCAGCTTAGACATCTGTAGTCGGACTCGGGAATCCCGCATCCTTCACCCAAATGTGCGTCACCGCACAGAAAGCATCTCGGTTGTGAGCGACATACGGTCTTAGTGTGACCAAATCGACAACACTGGAAACATTGGATGGTCGGGAATATATATAGTTCCATATTGAAATGTACATTGTAAATATTTATGGATTTAGGCAGAGATTGGCCATCGAAGGTCAGAACCACCGCCTGTGAAGGTTTCCATTCCACACCTTGTGGAGACCTAGACTTAAAATTTAAGCGCCTGGTTTTAATAATTTTCCCATTATTCGGAACATTGGCGTCAATTAGTATATCATCTGTGGACCAATGTGTAGGATATCCGCGGATAAGCCCCATGCGGGTTATGTGGAAGGTGGGTATGAAGGTATCGTAAGTGGCTTTGATTACTTCCGAGACCATGAAGTTATTGGCATCATCAGCAGACTTAAATTCTACCGATAATCTGTTTCTACCGAGGGATTTGATACCTCCCCGGGCTGTAGAGATATTATTTTTGTGCAGAAATTTACTAAAATCTACATGGAATAATTGGTTGGCGTCTCTTTTGGTAACGTGTACGATATATGGCCCTTGATCCCTAAAATTATATAAACGTGTTGGTACGACACTGATGTTTCGCATATTATTCTTGTATGGTATATTACTATCATCTTTATCATTTGTTAGGTGTCTTTTGGCCGGCAAGGTGATAAATTCTGATGGAGAAGGTACATTTTCTACGGTCAAGCCAATATCTTTGTCAGGGGGGTCCGGCGGTTTTTTATACATTATGTTTGAACAAAATTAGTTAACCTAAAAACAAACTACTCGAACTAAGGGACAAAAGACAAACTAAACTATTTTTATTTACAATTTATTAATCTACCAGATAACTAATTACAAACGGAACACAAATAACATAAAATAATAAGAAAAACTATAATAATATCACCAAAATCCTGTGAGAAAAAAATTTCTGCTGTCAAACCACGAGTCTTTCAGCTGTCAATCTAAACAAAATCGTTAAATAAAAAGATATTTTTTTTTAATATTTATTAATAAAATATCTACTTTTCTATATAATTATAATTTCTTGTGGGCCATGACCCCCCCCCCCCCAACACCACCTATATAAGAAGGCCTTAGCGCTACGTCACAGCGTGAGGCCCAGCAATCACTCTTCTATATCTGTATGTACTTACCAGTACGCTATGATATCTGTCTACAAGTGTCTACACGCATGCAGCCGTGACGCGAGAGGCCAAAAATGGCCGCCAGCACTAAGGCCTTCTTATATAGGTGGTGTTAGACCCCCCCTGGATCAAAAGTTCCATGTTATATCAAATTTAGGAAATGCCTTTTTTTTAGGAAAAGTTTGTAGATACCAAATTGTTTAAATGACCTTTTTTTAGAAAAAGTTAAGTTTCTAGATACCAAATTTTGGAAATGACTTTTTTTTACTTTGTGACCCCCTCCCCCTGGCGCCAATGCTGGATCCGCCCTTGGATGTTTCGTGGGTTGTTTTTTTACTAAAAAGTTAAACTTGGTCATGGACGAAAATTTTTTTTTTCACGCCGTGTCCCGTTAGGGGTAGGCAGAGAGAACGGACCGCCACTCATTTTTATCCAAGCATATTTCTTTCGCTTCTTCCACCGACATAACATTTCTCACACACCCTCTCGTGTACGAAAAATTTGGAAATTGGTATAAATGTTGTAGAAATGAAATATTTACACAGGATGACAAATGAGTGATTAATATTGTGAGAATGAAGCAATGTGAAGTAAATGTTAGCAAAGTGACTAGAATAAAAGGTTATAACTTAAGGTAATTCGTTTTTAAAAATGTACTATTTTATTGGTATAATTACGAAAAAAAGTGGTTCATTCAAATCTTGCGGCTCCAGCGACCACATTCATTTCGTTTTAATGTAGTAGCTGTTTGTCCTTGTCGTTGGTGTTGGTCCACAGCAGTCAACAGTCCACGTCATGATGTCTAAAAAGTCGCCTGTGTGCACAGCCTGTCCGTGATTTCTTTTTATATATCTATGATTAATTTCATAATTTGTACAATATAGAGTATAATAATACTGCTTAAAATAGAGTGGCAACTCGAGCGTTTTTTTGTAGACTGGGAATACAACGCCATATTTTGTTCATCGTACTAAAATTACGCGCATGCGCGCTTTCAAATCTTATACCCCTCAATATATTCAATTTTATCCTTAACTTATGAATATAAATAGTTTAAAAAATGACCTACTCTATTTCATCAGCAAATATATTTTTTTTTTAACGTAACATTTTAAACTTTTTTTTACACATTCAAGATTAAAATGTTAAATTAAAACAAATATACATCCATTTTAGAAATAGGATAAGTCACTTTAAGAAACTATAAATATTCATAAGTTATGGACAAAATTGAATATTATGTCAGTGTGTTGATGAATATTTAAGACTATATATTTTATGAAAAGGATTTAAAATTTGAGATGTTATAATGCAATAATAAAACTATCCAATAAAATAAATTACATTTATTTGTTTTTTATACTTAATGCTTTGACATAATATTTTTTTAAAAATAAAATTTATATCACGAGTGAAGACTTAAAGAAAATTATCACAAAACCTCCTATCTCTTGAGATTTGTTCATCACTCAGGCATTCCAATATTTAACCACAGATTTTGCATTAAATTACGAGACAGATCGTTCAAACATCGCTGCACTGATGAAAACAAAACAAAGCGACTTATATCGCAACACATGAATGAAAACAGGGAATAAAGCGTCCAAATATCATACAACGATACAAATAATATATTTACATAAAATGAAATCACAAAACTTATCATATCAAGCTTCGAAATATAAAGAAACTGACACATGGTGAAAAAAAAATAAAATCGCGCAACTAAATCAACAACTTCTTAGCAACACAATCAACAACTACTTAGTAACCCAATCAACAGTTTCTTAGCAACAATCAACAACTTCTTAGCAACTCAATAACAGCAGTCATGCGGCTGCGCGGCTGTAGTTCCAATAATTTCCGAAAAAAAAGTTCTGGCTCAAGGACCATGAGGTGTCAAACTTATCTGTCAAATTATTGTATATGGTTTGTATGGAAGTTTCACGAGCTACCGTGGTACAATCTGTGTGTATTTTTGTCACTCTTTTGCAAGGGTATTATTGTTCTGTGCTCTTTTGTATCTTTGGTTAGATACGTCACCGCTGCATTTTTGTTGCACGCCGTCCTCTCTTCGCATTAAAACGGCTTTATATAACTAAATAGCTTAAAAAAGGTATATTATGAAGTCACTACTAATTATAAAAACTCTACCTCCCTTCTAGATTAATATCTATTTAGTAACTTTGTAACTGTATTTTGGTAGTTTGAAGTGTATTTGTTTTTTGGTTATCCGGGTCAATATTGCTCAAATTTAACATAATGTTTTTGAATTTCCATTGTTTTATTGATTGTAAACACATTTGTAACGACAATCTTGTCTTATTTCCACAATTACCTCATCTCATATTTGCCTCTCCGTAGTAACATGTATCTTTAAAAAAATCTGATTTCAGGATCCAACATGAGTAGATTTTTCGCAACTGGTTCAGACTCGGAGTCTGAAAGCTCAAGCGAGGAGGAGCAGATTCCACGCCATCAGGCGATGACGTTTTCGGTATGATATATTTTGTGATATTAGATTTTTGTGAAACTTCATATTTATTTATTTATTTACTTTTTGAAAATAGCACCATCCAGCATAAGGTAAACTTGAGTTTTAGCGTCGCGAACATTTCTATTCGAATTATCCACAACTGTCATTTCCATGGTCATTTCATATGACGTTTCCATAGATTTTTATTCACGTATTTGGCGGTATCAGTGTTGCCTAGTCGCAGAAACGCGTCCAAATATTTCAAAATTTCGACCGACGGCAAACAACGCATTTTCTTTTTTATTTCCACTGACTTGCACCCGAAATCGACTGATGCAGCAAGACAACGCATTTATTTAAAAATAAAATCGTGCGACCAAAAACAAAACATTAGTAAGTCAAAAAATAATTTATCACAATAATAATATTTATTTATTCATTGTACGGCTAAAGAGCCTTTTTTATAATAATCACAAATATATAATAATCACAAATATACAATCATACAAACATTATCAATAACATATACCCATTTACATTTAAAAAAATTAAAAAATATTACACTTTACAGTTTTCAATGCCTATACCGCTTTAACAAATAATTTAAATCAAATATGCGGCAATTTATTTACATAATAATGTTTGATGACATTAAGAACATCGCAATGCAAAACAAGAATTTTTTTAATATTATGTAATTTTTACATAATAACCTAAGTTGTGTCTTTTTTCATATAAAGGCCCAGGCAATGGATTTTATAAATAGGTATATGTGTAATAAATAATTTGTGTATGTTGTATATTCTTCTAGTGTCGCCGATCACCTGCTCTATGTAGCTCTTATAAGATAAATTACATATTGTGATAAATTATTTTTGAACTTACTGAAAATGTTTTTTTTTGGTGGCACGATTTTATTTTTAAATGCGTTGTCTAACGCCGGTCGAAACATCATAGATATAGTACTATTGTGGTACTATTGGATCGGTAATCTATGCAACTTTGGGGTATCATGATAAAATAGCTGACTAGCTGCAAAAGTCGGAGGTTTTGTTTGCTAGAAGTCTGTATAAAACGTTCTGATTATCATATATTTTCGTGATTTGTGTCTACGTGAAAAACTGAACATGGTTAAATCGTGTTGTGCGTAAAATTGTACTCATTTTTTATTTATACAAAAAATTTTAATGAAAAGAAAATAAATATACTGGATGATAATTTTCAAAAGAAATGATTTCCAAGGTATATATTGCAAGGAACACCAGTGTAAAAAATAATTATAACGCAATTAGCTACTAAATATATGTTTTCTTTCAAAGAAAAAGTATGGAAAATAGAGGTTCATAAATATTGTCCTAAAAATGTGTATTCTGTATTATTCGCTATAGGAGACAAAATACATAACAAAACATGTCCATTCATCACAAACTGTAATATTTCGGTGTTCTTCTCGACAACCGAAATGTATTAAAGAAAACACAATGTCTCTCACTTGATAATTATATTATTACTTAAATAAAAAAGTACAAAATATTCACATGTCACAAAAAAAGCTCTTATCTCTCCAATCGATAGTCTCAGAATAAATCACTTTGATTTAACAATAATCATCTCCTAGTGATTATTGTTCCCATTTTAATAATTTAATTTTAATGTTTATTAAAATAATCGCCCTCTATAGAATATTCATACTATACAATGGTTTGCTCCCTAGCTATAATCACAATATATTACACTCCCCTTCCTAAAAAAAATCCCCCACTTTGTACAGAAAAAAAAAAACTTTATCCTCTGCTAAATCAATTAAACTCAAAAAAGAACTCTTAACCTCTCTGGTTAAATACATTAAACAAAATAAAAAATAAACTCTTAACCTCTCAGGTTAAATACTTTAAATAAAAAAAATAAAAATAACCTCTCAGGTTAACCAATTAAACAATCAATTCGTTACATAAATCAACAGGAGAAGAAAAAAAAATTAACTTAAAGAGAAACCAAAAAAAAAATGTTCCTTTAACTAAAACAAAAAAAATATAACTAAAAAATCTTTCATTCCATCATGTTGGGCGTGGTCTTAGTCTTCTATTCCATGGTGAGAATCCGCCGTCATGTCTCTGTAATGAAGAAAAAGGTTCATCAGTCGATTTGTCCGACAAATCGGCCAATGAGACCCCTTCTAATAAATCTCTTTTATCAGAATGGATCTCTTGGCTCTCATCAACAATGCCTTCTAAATTCTTTTTAACATATTTCAACTGGTCGAAGTGTCTTTTCCACACTAAATTCCTAACTTTTACTAGATATACTCTATCTGAGATGACCTTCATTATAGTTCCGTAGACCCAATTTCGTTGGTTTATTGGCCTAAAATCCTTCACCAAAACCGTCTCCCCTACCCTCAGTGACCCTTTCTTAAATTTTTTTCCCCCATAATAATGCTTTTGCCTTTCTGTGCTTCGCTCTAATTTATCTTTAACTTTATCTGGAATTGTGTTTGATTCATTTAACATGTCTGAAGGCAAAGCCACTTGAAATCTATTTCTTATTTTTCTACCAAACATTAAAACTGCCGGTTCACAGCCTGTAGATGAATGAGGGGTGTTTCGATAATCTACTAAAAACCCGTCTACTTTATCCTGAATATCGATAAGATTTTTACCCCCATGAACTGTCTTTCTTAAGAAGTTTTTCATTATTCTTACTGCATTTTCAGCCAACCCATTTGATTGTTGGTGTTGTACTGGTGATGTCATATGAGAAATACCCCAATTTTGAAACTGTTTACTGCATTCTTGTGAAATTAAATTGTGTGCGTTATCACTAACTATTATCTCAGGAAATCCAAATATGTTACACAGTCGTTTTAGTTCATGAATGATTTGAAAAGAAGATGTGTTCTTTAAAACAATACACTCAATCCATTTTGATGTAGCATCTACGACAACTAAATAATTCACATCTTCAAACTGAAACAAATCTATATGAATTCTATACCACACTATTCCCGGATTTTCCCATGGTGTCAGTATTGATTTATGTGGGTTTTCCAGACATTTTCTACAGATTTCACAGTCTTCCACTGTATTTGATATATCTTTATTTAAATTTGGCCAAAAATAATAATTTCTAGCTAAGTTCTTTAACTTCACTATCCCTTGGTGGGAATTGTGTAAACTTTCTAAAATTTTCTTTCTTAACGATAACGGAACTACAATTCTATGATTTAGTATGAGACAATCTTTATAAATTGATAAACTATCCCTTAGTTTGAAATATTCCCATAATTCTGAGTTTTTGTCTATCTTTTCATTCCAACCCTTCTGTAAAAATCTTATAACCGTAGGAATTACCCCGTCTGATTTAGATTCCTCTTGAATTTCATCAAATGTAACGTTACCCCCTTTTTCTTCCAAAACGAAAACCTCCTTTAAATTATTTATACAGTTTAAAAGCTTAAAGTTATTCAACTCCAAAACATCTAACAATTCAATGCCCTCCCCTGGACATCTTGATAAAAAATCCGAACAATTATTTTCCGATTTTATATATTCAATCTTGTAATCAAATGCTGAAAGAATCACCCCATATCGCTGTAGACGATTAGCTGCTAATTGTGGGATATCTTTGTCTTGTTTTAATATCCGTGATAACGCTTGGTTGTCTACAGCTAAAGTGAAATGTCTCCCATAGAGGTAATGAAACCATTTCTGCAAAGAATATCCTACCGACTGCGCCATGTAATATTTCGGTGTTCTTCTCGACAACCGAAATGTATTAAAGAAAACACAATGTCTCTCACTTGATAATTATATTATTACTTAAATAAAAAAGTACAAAATATTCACATGTCACAAAAAAAGCTCTTATCTCTCCAATCGATAGTCTCAGAATAAATCACTTTGATTTAACAATAATCATCTCCTAGTGATTATTGTTCCCATTTTAATAATTTAATTTTAATGTTTATTAAAATAATCGCCCTCTATAGAATATTCATACTATACAATGGTTTGCTCCCTAGCTATAATCACAATATATTACACAAACAAACAGAATTTTTTTAAGGAGAGTATATTGTAATCGGAGAATTTTGCTCTAAACAAATAATACAAAGAATTCCCCCTTGCCGCTAGTCACGTGACCTTCCATACAAACAGTGTTGTCGCGGTTGACTGTATGTTTGACAGCTCGCATTACCAGTCCGATGCGAAATATTTGGACGCGTTTCTGCGACTAGGCAACACTGATACCGCCAGATACGTGAATAAAAATCTATGGAAACGTCATAGGAAATGACAGATGTGGACAATTCGAATAGAAATGTTCACGACGCTAAAACTCATTTTTACCCAGCATAACAGGTTTGCACCCTTTGCGCTGGACAGTGAGAACATTACAATAATGTACAAAATAACAATAACAACAATACAGGCAAAATCAAAATGCAAAAGAAACAACACATTAAAACATAAAGACCATGAAATAAATATAAACAGTGTAAGCACCGAGCAGGTAGGTACCCTTCGGTGCAATAATATAGCTAGATCATAGTATGAACATTACTCACACAGACACACTTCAAACACGGTACGTAGTGTCATTTCACTTCATTAATATTGTTCATCAAATAAGTGATGCGAGCATGTACATCGATAAATTCAATAATCGAAAACTCGATGAGCCCATCGATAAATTCAACAATCGAAAAATCGATGAGCCCAGATGGTACATATACAAAATGAAACTTGTAAAGAACAGGGAGGCAAGTTTATTAATGATGGAGAATCCGAGTGCCCATTACAACATGCAAAGTTAATATGAAACTTTCGTATGTGACATTAAATATATCGACATGCTCGGATAATTCGTTCATCAACTTCATTGCTCTGCCGATAGGTGAGTTACTTAATAATATATATAAGTTCTCCCAGTCGGCTCGTAGAATAATCTATGTCCTCTAGAACGAGTATAGGAATCTGGCACATATAATTGAATGGCGGATAAAATGTAAGGGTTATGTATTATTCCCATTATAAGTTTGAAAAAATGTCGACACAGATATTCATTACGTCTACACTCCAAAGAAGAGTAGCCTAAACAACCCATTAAGAATAACGAAGGGTATAGATATGGGTAGTACCCATATTCAACCTGATAAAGGTGTCGTAAAAACCTTGATATAGTCGATATTATTTAGGCGGCAAAACTCCAAAGTGCTTATTGTTCGATTTTTTTGTTAAATTAAGAGTATTTGGATGCTTTAACTTATAGTGGGCCTTGAAAAATTATGTTATACGAATAATGGCAAGGGACGACTCTTTGTTTTCTGTAAAAAAATAAGTAAATGAATGAAACGAATATTATTTTGAATAGAGTCCTTTCTTCAAAAGGTCCAGGGTTATAAAAAAATAAAATAACGGGAAGGAATCTTGGCGCAGATATTTGACACGTGCGTCCAAATATCAACATGTGTAAATTTGGCTGTGTAGCGTATCCTCGGAAAAAAAAAATATTGTACCTATTGTTAACTAAAGAAGTCAAATAAAAATATAGATGTTTAGAAAGCGGCTCTCACTTTGAGACGTCGAACATGATTTTTTTTTCAAGCAGTAAAGATAGGTAGGTCTATATTCTTTAACAAATGTATGTACCTAATTGCAAAAGAAAAATAATCATGGTTCTTGCTGTTCAATTTAAAATGTATGTAATAATGTCAATGAGATATTATACTAGAGATGCAATCGAGTCTAAAAAATGGCATGTAAAAAATTGTGCCACCACCGAAAATGTGCCACGGTTGTGTTTTAGTCGTTGACAACAGCTCGAGCTTGACAGTTGTGTCTGCGGTAATACGGTGTTCTTGAAAATGGTGACTTGTGTTGTGAAAAACAGTCGTACCTCAATATAAATCAATATAGGAAAATCGTTTTATCAAAAAGGATGTATTAATATATCATAAGTGCATATTATTATAATAAAATGTTCATAATAATTAAAATATTTTTACAATTATTTTTGTTTTATTAGTTAGGCCCACATCACACTACGGGTGCAGACCTAGCGCGGTTAAAAAAAACCGCGTCTGTTTGAAACGCGTTGGTACGTATAATATCTCTTCGGTTGGTACATTTTTTGGCGTTGGCTTTCTTACTACACCATACGTCGTGGGTTCGAATCCCTGTGCCAACCATTTTCACTTTCACGACACAACTCTTCCTTAGTGTGAAACTTTTCAAATGTATTTGCAATGAGATTTATAGTAGATATGCAATCCAGTCTAAAAAATGCCATTTAAAAAAGGAACCACCACCTAGAAGTGGCCACGCATAGTGTTTTAGTCGTTGACAACAGCTCGAGAGTGACAGCTGTATCTGCCGAAATTCAGTGTTCCTGAAAATGGTTTCTTGTGTAGTAAAAAATTGTCGTTCTTCAACTCGTGATAGAAAAATCGGTGTGTCAAAAAAGGATGGAATAACATATCATACGTAAGTGTTTATGATTTGAATAAAATGTTCATAACGTAAAAATCGTCTTGTTAAACCATACATTCTATACTGGCGCATGCACTAGCGTTTTAGCCGCGATTTTTCTTAAAATCTGTACGCTTCTTCTGAAAAATAGTGAAATTATCTAATCAGTTTATTTTCTAAAAATAAAGAAAACACATCTCATGGGATGTGTAACTGCATAAATTAGTATAAAATAACAATTTATTGTACAGTCTGTTTTTTTATATCCAAATGAAATACAATCTAGCTTTTTATATTTTTTATACCATATTTAAATCCTTCTGCCCCGAAGGAATGAAACACTCAGAGAGTTTTACTAGTCTTCGAGACTCTGATGGAAGAAATAACAAGTCATTCTGCATCCTTAACACGTGTTTCAGCTGTCTCCTCTCCATAATGGTAGTTATGGGCCTGCGCTAGGTGTGCTGACGTATAGAGTTAGTGATTCAGTGGTAACACCTCATGGTCAATTTTCTTTTAGGCATTTTGTTTTGAAGGCCGACACTTTTTGTCCCTGAGGTCAGGTGTCATGTCAACACAGACTTTATTTGAGAGTCCTGGTCTTCTTTTATCTGTTTGTGAAGAGTGCTTTACCTTGCGGCCCAGCTTCTTATACCTGGACACCGAAGCAGTCTGTTTTGGGGATATCTTTCGCTGTCTCTTAGGGTCTTAGCCTTGTGGCGATCATCGATAAGGCTCTAGGAACAATCTTCTTCTTCGATGGCTCAAGAACTCATATTGAGTCGGTCTACCTCACGGTCTGTTTTTTTCGATTTTCAGTCTCTTACAGGAGCCCGAAAAAAGAGCAGGGGTACCGTCAATCCTACAGCAAAGGAAACAATGAAAATATCCTATAGGAACGCATAAGAAAATGTTATAATTCAATAGATAGTATAATAATAGGGTTGTTAACTTCGCAATTTTAAAGAAACTTGTTCAAGCAAAAGGTAATAGCTGACATTACAACCTTTGTATGACTTACAACTTTTCTTATTTTTAGTATTTTCTATTCTTCATGTTGTTAAAAATGTACCCCGCCAAAGCGATTCTAACTGATATCTCTTTCGCGTTTCGACGTTCTCGATAGTGTTGTTGTTGTTGTCCAGAGTCAGACTACCATGGTTTCCAGAATAATTATTTTTGTGCATGGTTTTAGTTTTGCTCATGTTCATTTTTAGGCCAACTCTATCCGAGAGCTCTTTAATGTTATTCACAGCTTTTTCTATAATTGCAATATCTTTTTAGTAACATCTGATTTAACATTTATTTGTATTTTCAGCGTGATGTTTCCACATATAAAAATACACAAAAGAATTAGGTACCTATTATGTTAATTAAATCGAAACTTACTTAACAATGTTTTTAATTTAAAAAAAATGAAATATAAGTGTTTTAATGAAAAAAATGTAACATAAGTGTTTTAATAAAAAAATTAACTACTTAAATGTTTTTTTGTTCTACATACAGGTCTACGTACCACAAAACCCGCTCTCACGAAATTCATTTTGCAATCGAAATTCGCGGCGGTTTATAACCGCGAAATGAATGTCTGGCAATTGCAGAGAAAAAAACCGGAAAAAACGTGTGAGGTGTGCCTAACTTAGATCGAAAAATTTAAAAGCCCGTATATTAGAACATGGGTTTTTATCGAAAGGGACATTTTAAATTGTGATTTATATATTTTGTTTTCCATTTTCGAAAAACACATTTTTATAAATGTGTTTTAAAACTGTTCTTTGTAAGTACCATCACACGGGTAGGGTAATAATATAATATGATTTTTATGAAAAGGTTCTTACACAATTCAGTTAAATATATTCAAATCCCATTCGCAAAAAGATATTTCTGTGAATGTGTACCGTTAGAGGGAGACAGCACGCAGTAAGTACTTTCATGTATGTTTGACAAAGACAAATATATATTCGTCAGTGATGCTTGATTGCATATTTTTATCGAAGTTCAACTTCAAATTTACTCGTGATGCCATTTTCAAACTACAAATCGTATTGAATTGCATCTCCAGTATAATATCTCATTGAATAATGTAGAGACTTTCAGAATTATGATTTAAATAAATATTGGACAATCGAATTAAAATGACATTTGCAAATTATGATAACAGGTACCTATGTAACATTGATGTAATTAATTATTATTTTCAAACTATAAATTTCTGTAATCCTCAAAAAAGAGATTTTTGTAAAGGCATGTACCTACAAAGCGTGTACGGATCGATTTAAGGTGAACCATACCATATTGTCTATAAAAATATTGACAAATTAATTGTTAGTAAATTATGTAAAAGGCAACGTGTACGGATTAAACAATGGTGGATTCATTAAGGATGATTGTTTAGTTTAGTAGGTACAGAATTTAAACAATAATTATTGTAATATTATTACTTGGCGATGGTGGGATGGTAGGAACATAAGTCCAAGGAAGGAGGCGTGGCCTAACGAAGGGATGCGAACCAGTAAGAGATGTGAACGGTCCGCCCTAGCAGGACGGAGAAGTGGTCAAGAGACCCTGCTATAAAAGCAGGTACTCGACAGCCAGCAGGAGAGAAAAAAACAAAGAAGAGAGAGGTGTCACGAGAGAAAAAAAGTGAAGATTGTCAGAATCTAAGTGTTTCGGAAACATCGTACATATGTAACGGTCAAGTGACGGGTTCGTCTAAAGGGCAGCGTCTCGGCGTGCTGCCCACACATCTGACAGTGCCGGAAGGCCAGACGATGGATGTGAGGTTGGAGTCTGCCTGGGGATCAATGAGAGGGCGTCTCGCCAGAGGTCTGGAGGGCGCCGACAAAGCGAATGCAGAGATGGGACCGCACATAACCGGACAGAGGGTCTCCGGGAAGAATGGACGAGAGGACTCCTTGCCTGCGCGGCCGCGGCAAGTGGAGATACTCAGGAAGTGGATGCGGATGATAGGACTTCGAACGAGAACAAAGTGAGGACAAAGTGAACAGACAATGACAATATAATTAGTGTATGAACTTTATGGACTGTGAGTGCCTAATAAAAGATATAGTGTTCAGTGCCACCCGCCATCCCAAAACTATAGGTATTTTTATTTTTATTTTAACATTTAAGCCTTTTGATGTGTTGTTTTGTAATGTAGAATAATTGAATTTCACCATATCCGTACACGACATGCCAATTAATTAATTTCATTTTTTGTTTTGTATGATTTTTACTGATTTTAACGTCGTCCTTGCCATTATTTGAATTTGCCCTAAATTATGTTTCTTTATATAATTGAATAAATTTTATTATTTTATTAATTTGCATTTTTAAAATCATGCATGTTCCTTCCCATACAAGTCACAAAGCCGAGGAGCCATAGAAAGAGGGAGAGATTATATTGTTTGTTGATGCAGCGAGCGGACTATACCGACATCGGTGAGCTAGCCGGATGACGAAAAGTCCCTCGCGACCTCTCGATTTTCTGCAGCAAAGGGGCTCAGAAAACGAAGGTGTATCAACCTTTTCTGAATTTTCTCAACCAGGTTGATGTGGAATGCATCGGAAGGACTCCAAATAATTGATCCTGATTCTATTATCGACCTAACAAGAGATTCGTAAAGAGTTCTCAGTGTAATAGGGTTCCTGAAGAACTTCGAGTTTCTTAAGACGAATCCCAACATTCGATACGATTTGTTAACTGTCTCCTCCATATGCAAGCGAAAAGCCAAATCTGGTTGAAACACAATGCCCAAGTCTTTAATATGTGAAATTTTCCCAAGTTTTTGCTGATTCATGGTATATTCAAAATCAGACTGCGAACGCTTGCGGGTGTATGTCATGACATTACATTTGGGTGCGCTGAAAGGCAATTTGTTCGCCTCTGACCATTTAACAACCGAGTCAATATCATTTTGCAGCAAATTCGCATAGTTAATACATGAAATACTTCTGTAGATTTTTAGATCATCAGCATATAGTAGGAATTTCGATTCTTTTATGGATTTTTCGATGTCGTTTATGAAAAGGGTAAACATTAATGGACCGAGATTTGATCCCTGCGGTACGCCAGAGTAAGTAAGGTAGCATTCTGAGTCATTCATCTCAAAGTAAACAAACTGCTTTCTGTTTTTTAAATAACTTGCGAAATACCTAAGAAGACTATCCGAGAACCCGTAATTGTTTAACTTATCTAGAAGCATATCATGATCCACCCGGTCAAATGCTTTTTCAAAATCAAAATAACACACGTCAACCTGTTCCCTGTTATCAAATTTTTCAGCTAGATAGCTTTGAAATGACATTAAATTTGTAACTGTAGATCTGGATGGCCGAAAACCATGCTGTTCGTCTATAATATAAGGTTCGCAGGCATTCCAGATTCTCTTATGTAAAATAATTTCCAATAACTTGGCAGGAGTGGACAGTACAGCAACCGGCCTGTAATTCGAGATTTCAATTGTGTTTCCCTTTTTAAAAATTGGTGTAACTTTTGTTATTTTCCATCGTTCGGGAAATTCCTCAGATACAAGGGACAGATTAAAAATAAACGACAAAACCTCGGTCATAAGATCTCCAAATTGTTTAAATATTGTAGCAGGGATTTTATCTGGACCAGATGAGAATTTGTTTTTTAATTTTCTTAAGCTATATTCTATGTCATTATGAGTAATCTCCGAAATATCCAATGTCGTTACGTCATGTCGATAACTGGAGTTGCTAAATTTTAGATCTAGTTCAGGTTGATTTTCACTATAAACTGATGAGAAATATTCCGCAAAACCATTAGCGATTTCATTAGTTGAGTATTTTTTCTCACCATATTGCATGAATGTTGGTGAATTTTTCAATGCTTTTTTACTTTTTATGTAGTTCCAAAAACGCGACGGGTCGTTAATTATAGCGTCCTCACTGTTCTGAACATAAATTATATAGCAGTTTTTGACTTTAGTTTTTATTGTTCCCCGCAATTTACTAAACTTGTCGTATGCTAACCTCGATTTTGATCTTTTCCATAGCTTGTGATAAAAATGTTTCTTTTCTATGTCACGAACTAAATCTATTGGAAACCAGCACGGGAATTTTTCATCATTATTCACATGTTGCATAGGAAAGCATTCATCAAATATAGAGTACAACAAAACGGAAAAAATAGTAGAACACTTTCATGCTCTTACAAGATAATATACTAGTTTGTAAATGCCCAAGCTTGACCATGGTACATTTGTAAATTTGTGTAACAATAAATTTTTTCATTGTGATTGAACATTTTTTTTAACAGTTTAGCGATGATGAGGAAGAAACAAAACGTGTTGTCAGATCCACCAAGGAAAAGAGATATGAGGAATTAACTGGAATTATCAAGAATATTCGTAATTACAAAAAAATTAAAGATATGTCTTCAATGCTAACAAGCTTTGAAGATCTTCAAAGAGCATACACAAAAGCATTACCCGTTGTGCAAAAAGAAGCTAGCGGCCAGCCCCCTACATTTTTCTTACGATGTCTCATTGAAATCGAGACTTTTGTTGCACAATTATGGGAAGATAGAGACTACAGGTAAGCGTACCTTTCTACTCCTTCTATTCTGATACAGAATTTACAAGATTAAAAACTTCAACCTCAAAAAAAGACCGGGAAAGTCCACAAAGCTCTCTCCTGGAGGTGATAGTGATACATGTTGGGGCTTACATAACATGAAGAAGAATATGGTGATGGATATTTGCTGTCAATGGTCTTTTGTTCTAAAATGCCTGTATAATTATTACTTGCCTAGGATTCCTAGTGTTCTTCTGAAACCAATTGTCTAAGCTTCCTTAACATATATCCCCAACCTTATTTTGTCTAGAATAAAAGAATCAATTTCATGAAAAAACTTAATAGTTTTGTCTTAAAACTGAAAGATATTTGTAGAAATAATGAATCACTGTGAATCATAACATAATGTTGTGTTGTAGGAAAAACATGTCAAAGAGTAACAGCAAATCATTGACATCTCTGAGGCAAAAGTTGCGCAAGTATTGTAAAGAGATGGAGCCCGAATTGGCTCGCATCAGGGAACAACCTGAGCAGGAAGACCAGGATGAAGATAAATGTAATTATGTTTCTAGTATTTCTAGCAAATTAATTTAAATACAATCAAAACTGATACCAGAAATATTTCTCATTCACACCTGACTAACTAGATGATTAGTATAATCAAATAAATTTCATTATCAATTTGCCGTTTCTTATATTACGCTAAATGATGACCATTATTTACCACAGTGTTGTTTTAATATTGCAATGACGACTTAAGTCAGATTAATCTATTAGAGTTTAGCTATTTTAGAGTTAACTAGTCGAGAAATATATATTCATATTCTGAAAATGCGGTTTGTGCCTTTATCAGTGAATTTCTTAAAAATGTGTGTCCATAGAATTAATAAAGACCCTCATTTCCATGATGACGATTGTTGTTGTAGCTGGTGACAGTGACAGTGACTCGGAGGACGAAAAGAAAGCACCCGAGGCACCCAAAGCAACTCCAGCTCCAATTCTCTCCATGCCAATCCCAAAAGATCAACAGGATGATGAAGACTCCGAGGATAGTATTGACTGGGGAAGTGATTCATCCAGTTCTTCCGAATCAAGTGATGAATACGATAAGAATATGTCTATAAGAGACAAGTTCTTGAAGAAGTGAGTAAATGTTTTTATTTTAGATTTGACTCTTTAACAGTAAGTGTTACGAAAGAGGAAGATGGTTGGTATCTGGAATCGAACCCACGACCTCCACTGTGAAGCCGTACGAAAGCTGGCGTCGTGACCGCTAGGCTACCTATCATTTTGAAAGACAATTCATTATATGCCTAATGTTTTTGTTGTTTTTTAGCCCTCTTATTTTCTAATGATTCGGCTTATCTGACTCTTTGTCATTGAAACTTTGCTCGTTTTTAACATTCAATAATAGGGTAAAGTCACAGTTTTTTTATAGATTCAATGTTAATGCTATTTTATTTAAATATTTCCAAGCTATTTAGTGGTAGGCCGTACTCTCTGCCTACCCCCTTCGGGAAACGGCGTGATGGGTAAAAAAAAAAAAATTTAGTGGTGATTTTACCATAAACCATTATAACTATGTCACCATCAACTAACCAAATCAAAAATACCTGTTTTCTTTGCTGTGTAAAAAGCGTTGTATTTTGTTTTGTCTCAATCCATTTAAAAAATGAATTATCTTATAATCTTACAGACAACCAGATCGTGATGAGGATGAAGACAGAGAAAAGCGCAGAGAAAGAAGAAAGGAAAGAGCACCTGGAACAAAGAGAAAAGAACGCAAGGACAGGGACGAAGATGAAGAAGGCTGGGAGACTGTGCGCAAAGGTGTTGCTACCACCACTGTAAGATTCATCTCCACTCTTATCATCTTCCTTCTTGTTCCAATTTTAACAAATTATTGTATGCTAACATGGCTATTTTTATTTCATAGGAAAAACCCAAAATGTTTGCTAAAGATGCAGAAGTAAACTTGGAAGCTGTTATGAAGAAGTTGACTGAAATTGTAGCAGCCAGAGGCAAAAAGCGCACTGACAGGCGTTTACAGCTGGAGTTACTCAGAGAGCTTTTAGCTATTTGTGAAACACATAATCTGGGGGCTGCTGTGTTTGCCAAACTCCGATCTGCTATAGCCGCTGCTCTCTTTGACTACAACGCCAAAGTGTCTGATGCTATGAAACCAGATCACTGGAATAAGTATGACAATTATTTGTTTACCTATACTAAATACATCTATACTAATCTCTATTTTTAAAAATGGAGCCTCTACACACACTATTTGACACTGACACAGACTCATATATTCTTTTATTTATCTGTGGTCAAATAGAGAATACATTAAAATTGTTTGTCTTTAATAATTTATTATAGAAAAAACTTTGTACATATCAACATTTCAAATTCAACATATAGTTTTGGAAAGAAAATTGTGAAATAGCTCTTCGTCTTTGACAATGGAACCTCAATAATGTTCAAACTTATAATTCAAATTAGTTATGGTCGAATTTCAAGCACTGGTCGACCACTAGTAAAAATAGTTGTCATGTCTATTTTTTATTTACAGGTTAGTGGAATGCGTCAGTGAATTAGTGGAACTGTTGGTGGCCCACAGTGAACTGGAAATGTCGGAGAATTTGCCTGAAGAGTTAGAGCAGTTAGTTACACCACCATTGAGGGTCAAGGGATGCGCAGTCACTGCCGTTGAGAGACTGGATGACGAATTCACCAAGCTATTGAAAGAATGTGATCCGCATTCTAATGAATATGTCGATAGGTAAATGCGACTCCCTGTATTGTTGCAATTGGATCATTTTAGTTGATTCTCGATAATAACGGCTTATTTACGTGTTGTTCAGATTAAAGGATGAAGTACGCGTTGCCGCTGTTATTGATCGTGTTGCTGTGTACGCAGAGAGGAGACAAGTGCCGGAAGAGATGTGTCGTGTTTACTTAAGAAAAATTGACCATCTTTACTACAAGTTTGATCCTAACGTTTTAAAACAAAAGGCTGTAAGTTATTAAATTATATCTATTTGTTAAAAATTATTATTAAATGTTGTACTTTAAATAGATTTCTTGGTTGATATTTTAAGAACTGAATTCATTTTATTGGCTTGGTGATAGCAACTTTGGTTATTTTATTTGGAGATTTGATTAAGATTTGCTATAAAGCAACTCATTTAATAATTGAAAATGTAATTAGAATTTAGAAATTTAAATATTTTAATTTTGAAGGGTGAATTGGAAGCCGGCATAGAGACGTCTCTTCAGGTGATGGACAAACTGTGTAAATACATATACATGAACGATGCTACAGATCGTTTGAGGACAAGGGCTATATTGTGTCACATATACCACCATGCCTTGCACGATAATTGGTTCAAAGCCAGGGACTTGTTGTTGATGTCTCACCTGCAGGAGACCATCCAGCATTCTGATCCCAGCACACAAGTAAGTTTAGCTATTTTCAAATTTTAGTATACACTTACTAACTATTCTATTTTACATTGGTTAAGGTTGGGATGAGTCCTGCGCTACCGAAAAAGATGTCCATGAAGATCTCCGCCTCAATAGCAGAAAAACGAAAGTGAAATATAGTCTTCCATAGCTTTATTATTATTGAGCTCTTCCCACCTCAGACACCACCTACACGAGTGAACCATAAACTTGTTTTCACAAACAAGGTCAACCGATTCGTGGTTTGATGGCAGAACTACGGAGAGTGTTTTTCATCGTTTTTTAATCTGCATCTTCTGCCCAAAACATATGTATTTAATTTTTTTTGACCCTTTGCATAAGTTATTGACTGAAATTTTTTTATACAAATTTAGCGTTGAACATTAGAAGTATGGACCTATATTCATGAAATTAAAATAAATTTGATTTGTAACTTGATTTACAGATTTTGTACAATAGGACCATGGCCAATTTGGGACTCTGCGCCTTCCGACATGGCAATATCAAAGACGCCCATGCTTGTTTGGTAGATTTGATGGTAACCACCAAACCTAAGGAGTTGTTGGCTCAAGGATTATTACCTCAGGTATTTTATGAAGTACTATTTTGACTAATTTAAGATATTATTATTATTAATAAAAATATGAATTATCCAACCGACCACCTCATATACCAACTTCTAAAGGATCATATCATTATTGAAAATCCTGGGTTCAATTCCCATTTATCTTGTCTCACTAACATATAACACCATTTGACTAGAAAAATGCTGGAGTCGACTTATTGATTTCAATGTGAATTTTCCCAGCGCCAACATGAGCGTTCCAAGGAACAAGAGAAGATTGAGAAGCAGAGACAAATGCCTTTCCACATGCATATTAATTTAGAGCTACTAGAGTGCGTGTATTTGGTTTCTGCCATGCTTATTGAGATTCCGTATATGGCAGCTCACGAGTTTGATGCTCGTCGAAGGATGATCAGGTAATTATTTTCCCTTCATTTTTTCTTTTTCATTATAAAATCTCCTCAATAATAACATAATATTATCATCTGTTTTTTTTTCTTTCAGTAAAACATTTTATCAAAATTTGCGAGCGTCCGAGCGTCAGTCCCTTGTGGGCCCTCCTGAGAGTATGAGGGAGCACGTTGTAGCTGCAGCCAAGGCCATGAGGCATGGAAATTGGCAACTGTGTCACACTTATATAGTCAATCCAAAAATGAATGCTAAGGTATTAGTTACTTCTCAGGTGCATTTAGATTTACACCTTTAGAGACAACATCAATGCTTCACATTGGTGCAATGTACATTTTATTGAAAAGTTCCAAAATATGTTCGAAATCATTTTATCAAAGTTAAAGAGATTAGGTATAACTGAATGTTACAATTAAGTAAGCTTTTCTCTCAATTGCATAGCAGGGACAAGTAGAATTATTGTACATTTTTCAATCTCCTTTTTAGATCATTACGGGAAAAGTTTATTCCTAAAGCTCTTGAAAAATATAATAATTTCCCCAAATAGAGTGCAATATATTTTTATTGTTTCTTCTGTTGTTAGTGTGAGGTTATGTAAACTGGTTGAATCCTTTCAGGTGTGGGATCTGTTCTACCAAGCGGAGAGTGTGCGCACCATGCTACTGCGTCTGATCAAAGAAGAATCCCTGCGCACGTATCTGTTCACTTACAGCAATGTGTATGCTTCTGTCAGTCTGAAGGCTCTACAGGACATGTTCCAGCTGCCTGCCCCTGCAGTGCACTCGCTTGTCAGCAAGATGATCATCGGTGAGTGAAATTCTTGCTTTCTTTACGGCATGCTTACAGTCAACTGTAAATCATCTAGATAGGTCTTGTTCCATTTCAAAATGTAAAATAAATGTTACTATAGGAACTGCTCACAAGTTTTATAGCTTTGCTAAATCTTTAGTAGATAAAACTTTCCTGCAAGGGAGCGTTCAAGTATTACGTAACGCAATATGGGGGGGGGGGGTTAGTCTTGTAAAACGTTACTATTGTATTACCGGCGCCGCAATAAAGTTATTTAGTGACTTTTCTGTAACAATTGTGATTTGAGTAATATGCGCGTTAGGCAACTTTTAGAGAATGGGTAGAGGGGTAACAAAGAGCGTTACGATACATCTCAAGGGGATAGGTCAAAAATGTTAAAAAATGCGTTACGTAATACTTGAACGGTCCCCAAGTTAAAAAATTATGTTTGGTTGCAGGTGAAGAACTTCTGGCAAGTATGGATGACCCTAGCGGTTGTGTCGTCCTTCATCGATGCGAACCATCTCGTTTGCAAGCGTTGGCTCTGCAACTGACCGACAAACTCTTCAACTTCGTGGACTCCAACGAAAGAATTTTCGAAATGAAGCAAGGAGCCTTCTTTCAAAGGGGAGGTAACCAGGTGAGTAACCTAACAAGTTTTAAGTACCATATTTGCTCAAATATAACGTGGTATTTTTCGACCAGTTAATTTCCCTTTAAAAATTAACTCTTGCTAAATTCAGGGTTTAAAATAACGATAAACAAGGATTCGACCAACCATTTCTAATTAACATCATCTTAGGTAGTAGAGCTGTGCTCTGTACTACCCCTTTCAACCATACAAGACATCTTGGTCTTGCGCCATCTACAATTATTCATCAACAATCCTCTTAAGGTCTTCTTCTTTTTCTTCCTTGCAATGTGGCAATCCGCTCCTGGGATAGTGATCCATGCCTCTTGAGGTCATCTAACCATCATAATATGTATTATAGTTTTGCCTTTACTCATCTTGTCAATTTGAGATATCCATTCCACCACCTTTTTGTCCATCCTTGGTTTTCAACCTCAAATCCTTCCCTGATAGTTAGATTAGTGGAAGTTATCAATTGCATCTAAATGTCATCAGTGGGAGCTCACGTTAGTGATAACGTTTGTATTTAAATTGTAATAAAACATGATGTTTATAATTGAACACTGATTTTATTAAATTACATTGGATGCACATATTTTAGTATATTACGCCATGACCGACACCAAGGGAAGTGCCTCTACATACAAATGTCACTTCCTCTTTTGTGGGCCATAGACAAACATCTTATACAATAATTATATTATCAACATCTCTCCTTTTATATTTTTAAAAAGTTACACATAAGAACATTACAATAATATACTATTTATATACCAATATACTTTACTTATATACTATTTACAGTTCTAGGCATGAGATATAGAACAGCTGTATTTGTCACTCCCAAATACAGCGAATATACAAGAGTTAATACTAACATACAAAATTTATTAAATTAGTTAAAGAGAGAGTTGCTGCATTTGTCACTCCCAAATACAGCGAATCACATAAGAGTTAAAACTATCATACAACATTTACCAAATAAGTTAAAGAGAGTAGTTACTGTATTTGTCACTCTCAAATACAGCGAATAACATCAGACTTAATACAATCAAATAGCATTTATTAAATAAGTTAAAGAGAGGGCTGCTGTATTTGTCACTCTCAAATACAGCGAATCACACAAGTCATCTTCACATACTCATAAACTTATGTAAATTAGACAGTTCAAGATCACCACAATGTTAAACTGTCCAACCCACAAATAATAATCAACTTTATAAAATCAAACTAGTCAAATTCTGAGAAGGTGAATCTTTTTGGTACTTTAACTACTCTTCCAGACCTGGTTTGGTTATTAAGATTACAATATCCTGAATCTGGGTTATTTGTCTGATTCTGTTCCTCATAAGAACCTGCACATGACGATGAAGCCACAGTATCCTCCCCAAAGGACTGCAACGGAGAGGTCGATGGTTGTTGTGTATCATCACCCTTAGAGAACACACTCTCATACTGACTACACTGTATTACTCTTGACTTGTCATATTTGAGATGTATCCTATTTCTCCTATATTCTACCCCTTCTTTTGATTTTACAACATATGATCTAGGATACCTATCACATTTACTAACTACAGTTGCTGGCAACCAGTGACTATTTGGAGATTTTTTGTACAATACTGGATCACCTACCTTTAATGGATTTAACTCTGTACTGTTCCTATCATAATATTCTTTGATTTTATTCTGTTTCTTCTTTATTTCCCTACTGTAATCTTCGAAACGTACTACTCTAGGCCTTAATTTCTGTGTTAATACTGGAATATTGCAACGTAATTGTCTTGAATATAGTAATTGTGCTGGTGAAGGTAAATTATTATCTTTAGGTGTATTTCTGTACTGTAACAATGCTAGGAATACTTCTGTTTTAGATTCTGTACATCGTCTCAGAATGTTTTTTGCAATTTTTACTCCGCTTTCCGCTTGTCCATTACTTTTTGGATAGTTTGGGCTTGTAAAAATTATCTCTATATCCCATTTATATGCAAAATCTCTAAATGCTGCTGAATTATACGGGGGGCCGTTGTCACACACTATTTGTAACGGAAACCCATGGCGTGCAAAAATTGATTTTAAATGTGCAATTATTATTGCAGCTGAGTAGCCATTGGGTAAAGATATTAATTCTATAAATTTTGAATAGTAATCCATCACCACCATGTAACTAATACCATTGTGGTAGAGAATATCTATCGCCAATCGCTCCCATGGATATGATGGCAATTGATACGGTAGTAATGGTTCCTTTCTATTATTTGTTTGAAATTTTAAGCATACATTACATTGATCTATTAAATTTTGAATATCTACATTCATTGTAGGCCAAAAAACTTGGTCCCTTGCCATATTTTTACATTTTGTAATACCTAAGTGCCCTTCATGTATTTTCCTAAGGATGTTCGGTCTTAAGACTTCTGGTATTATTAAACTAGAACCTTTGAAAAGCAATTCATTAGCTACATGTATTTCACTCTGATAATTCCAAAAGGGTTTACAACCTGGCTCAACATTTTTCTTACTATTAGGCCACCCTTCTGAGTAATATTTTTTTAGGGTTTGTAACGTTAAGTCTCCTAATGTTGCTTCCTTAATCTCAGATAATTTCTGTTCTGTTGCTGCTAAATTTGCTACTAATAAGTTTACATGAACCTGTACTTCTTTTTCTACATCTGTAATTTCTGTGTCAGGCAATGCCGCTCTGGAGAGGGTGTCCGATACTAACATATTTTTCCCAGGCACAAATGTAACCTTTAAATCATATTTTTGCAGGGCTATCACCATACGTTGGAGTCTGGCAGGAACTTCTGCCAGTGGTCTTTTGAATAAATAAATCAGTGGCTTATGATCTGTTTCTACATCCACGACTTTTCCATAAAGATATTGGTGGAATTTTTCACATCCAAATAATATGGCATAAAGCTCTTTTTCTTCTGTGCATAATTTTGCTGACATTTCGTTAATGATTTGGAGCCATAAGCCACTGGTTTACCTTCCTGTAGTATAACCCCTCCTACTGCACTCTGTGAACTATCTACCGATAATGTGATGGGCTTATTTACGTCAAAATTAACTAATACTGGTGCTGAGCTAACTATATCTTTTAACATACTAAATGCTTTATCATGGTTGGAGTCCCATATCCATTCTGAATTTTTCTTTAAAAGGTCCCTTAGTACTTTTGTTTTTTCTGACAAGTCTGCGATAAAAGAACCTAAATAATTAACCATACCTAAAAATCTTTGCAAATCTTTTTGATTTTTTGGCACAGGCATTTCTTTAACTGCTTTGATTTTTGTATAATCAGGCTTAATTCCCTCTGCATTAAAAATATGCCCCAAAAACTTTATTTCTGTTACTCCAAAGTTACATTTTTTCTTTATTGAATCGCAAATTTATATCTTTGGCCCTCTGTAATAATTTTTCTAATCTTTGATTATGAATTGTTTCTGTTTCCCCGTATACTAATATATCATCAATAAATATGATAATGCCCTCTAAATCTGAAAAATGATCATTCATAATTCTATAAAAAATTTCAGGTGCACAATTTATTCCGTATGGTAAACGTAAAAATTTATACCTCCCATAAGGGGTTTGGAACGTACACAAATCTGAACTTTTGCTATCAAGTCGAACCATCCAGAAGCCTGAACGTGCATCTAAATTTGAGAAAAACTTAGCTCCTGTTAATTTGTATCTTAATTCTTCTATTGTTGGGAATTGATAATGTGATCTTAAAATAGCTCTATTTAAGTTCCTGGGATCTAAACAAATTCTAAGTGACTTATTAGGCTTCTCCACAACAACCATAGAACTCACCCACTCAGTCGGTTTTGTTACCTTGGAGACGACCTGAAGCTTCTCCATCCTGTCAAGTTCTTCTTTCAATCGTTCATGAAGTTTGAATGGAATTCTACGACTAGTTTCTATTACTGGTTTAACATCTTTTTGTAGTGTAATTGTACAGATATCAGGCAAACAACCCAGCTCCTGAAAAAGATTGTGATATTTACTAATTATGTTATTTACATTACATATTCTATGATCCATTTTGTGTTGTGAGACATTACACATAATATTATTTTGTATTAAGTTCAGTTCTTGGCACGTGTTTATGCCTATTATAGATTGACAAGGAACATTTACAATAATAAAGGAAATTTTTGCTCGCTGCTCGTTATTGTAAAGACATTGCAGAGTGCATTTGCCTATAACTGGTATATTTGTGCCATCAAATGTGGACAAATTAGGAAGATGTTTTCTCTCTACATTTATCAGCAATATTGAGTGTTCTAAATGTACTCAAACTCATTGCATTACACATTGCACCTGTGTCTAGTATACAGTTAATTATATGATTATTAATTCTTAAAGCTAACTTCCAACAATTGATATCAGAAATAACACTGTTCATATGTATAGTTGACAGTCTCAAATTGATTGACTCACCTTGTTGTTCATCCTCATTTTTACCTATCATGTTGATGTTTTTACACATCCTTGCATAGTGTCCTCTTCTATGACATTTTCTGCATGTTTCCTCTAAAGCTCTACATTGTTTAGTCTTATGAAAATAGCCACATCTAGAACATCTCTGGTAGGACGACGCACCCCCATCGTAGGACCGTCCTCCAGCTGGTGGTGATGGTGACCTGTGTGATGGTCTCTTCTCTCTCTCTGACTTCCATCGGTGTCGGTCACGGTCCTCCTTGTAATTTATTTTCTCTTGTGTCTTGTTTATTTGCCTCACCATACGAGTCGGGTCGTTTAGTAAACTGACATCCCTCTGAGACATAATCATAGTTTTTGAAATGTTTATTGCTTTCTCAAGAGTTAAATCGTTTTCTTGTAGTAGTCTTTCCTTAATATTTTGTGTATACATGTTGGCTACTAAAATATCTCTAAGAAGGGAGTCTTTTAGAGTTCCAAATTCACAATCTGCAGCTAAGTTATTTAAATCTCTAATGAATGATTCTATATTTTCTCCTTCTGTTTGTCTTCTAGTGAAAAAATTGTACCTACTCATTGTAACATTCTTCTTTGGTAGGTAGTGATTATTAAATTTCTCTATCACCTCGGCATACTTCACTGTTTTAATATCAATATTAAAAGAATTGTATACTTGCAAACCTTCATTTCCAATGCAGTGTAGCAACTTGGCTATTTTCCTCATGTCTTCTATTTTGTCACTATCAGTTGCAATCAACATCAGTTCGAATTTTTGTAAAAATTCTTGCCACTTCTCGTTTTCCATCTTGTCTATCGTTAACGATGTCATTTTTGTGTTATATGTCTCTTCCCTTGCGTGCGTAGTATTTAAATTTGATTTTTTATTTGTCTCTTCCATTACATACGTTTATGGTGTTAAAATAATTACCCAAATGTCACATTATTTTCACAAATAATTAGCACTTTATACAGCTCTGAATTCTGACACCATATTTAAATTGTAATAAAACATGATGTTTATAATTGAACACTGATTTTATTAAATTACATTGGATGCACATATTTTAGTATATTACGCCATGACCGACACCAAGGGAAGTGCCTCTACATACAAATGTCACTTCCTCTTTTGTGGGCCATAGACAAACATCTTATACAATAATTATATTATCAACAGTTTGCATTTGAAATTGTGGGATGTAATGTCTAAGGATTGAATTTTCATCATAACAAATTAGATATTGAAGTAAATTTAAAAATGTGTGTGTGATGTATTCCAGGGTGGTGGACGGGGAGGTGAGCGAGGAGGGCGTGGGGGAGAGGGAGGTCGCCAAGGTGGGCGCGGTGGAGGAGAGGGCGGCTGGCAGCGTCGAGGAGGTAGGGGAGGAAACAGGAGACAGCAGGAAGAAGAATAGTTCTAGAAACCTCAAATCATCCCTGCACTGGAATAGATTCAACATTAAACAGTTACAACAATGGTACCACAACACATACATACAAGAACAGACGGACAAAATCGGAAAAGTGACCACCAGTGAACATAAAATGAGCTATACCAAGTGTATCAGCACCATGAAGTATTTACGGAACCAACCGTCTGCTGTCTCAAATCATGTGCTCAAAAATCCAGACAACCTAACAAATAAAAATGAGCCTGGATCTGAAGGCAATGAGAAGCTCTTAGGAATGAATACAGAAACACCAAGTATAGGATTTCCTGAAATGTCTTCAAAATTGTCACCAAATGTGTCCTCCTTTTCAGTTGTTTTCTTTTTATTTCTGCCTTCAGTATCTTACTTTTGTTCTGAATTCAAAATTTCCTGACAGGGCAGGCAGAGGGTGTGTTAGTAAAACCTACTCTCTGCCTGCCCTGAATTAATGTTAAAAAAAATATTGTGGATTTTCTTAGATTGCTGGCATACTTATATAACAAAATATTAGTTATATGTGGTGGATCTATATTATCATTTTGTATATCTATGGTAATAAATTATAATAGCAATCATATTAAATATTAGTTTTAATTTATATTTGCAATATTCCTATGCACCATACAAGTTAATCTCAATTCTATTACGGTACAAATCACAGGCCTGCTGTAAAAGATCTGGCAGACAGCAGTGAAACCAATTTGTTTATACCAAAGGAACATTGAGCTAGAGCTGGAAAATAGATTGTTCTATGATCACCAAGGAATTAACAATGAGAAAGAACTGTGATCACTCACTAATAAGTTATTGCTTCCGTGTAGTCCAGTATAACAACAAAAGAAAGTATACTCTACTTACAGCTCTGGCACTATGATCGTGTGGTTGAAATGCACCCAAGGAATTTTCCATAAATCCCCTAATTTTGATCATGTCTCAATTTGAAGTACATATTTGCTTAAAGTTCTTCAAACACATTATTTGTAACTTTGTAATACTTCGGATCAAAAAGCTGTTTTACTGCAAGGGTTTGGTTCTATTTATTTAAATTGCTTAATTTTATTAAGCATCTACTCCAAAAACACATGCAAGACCATCCAGTGTTCCCTATTGCAACTGACCTCATCTTCGGTTGTCCCCCAATATTTCCTCTTAAGGAGCCTAAACCACATACGCTGTGAACTCTTGATGGACATTTTGTAAAGAAGGTCAAAGGACCATATGCCCTTTGAGTCACCGCGACCAATAGGATCTATTGTGACATCCTTCAATGAATTTGTGGAGCGCCGCCTCTTATTGTGCCACGTCTCCAGAGGCCTCTTGCAGAGTGACAGTGCCTCTTCCCGGCTCCTGCCCCCCGCAAAAGGTCTCCTTAATCTTCTTTTTGAAAGATAGGTCCCAACAGGATTCCCATCTCTCGGTTGCAACAAATGCTTTTGATCATATGAACTTATGTCCACTTTGACCACTGATGTGGAAGTACCTCTTATATCCATCACACCAGGTCGGCTCTACAAAGGTGCCATGTACATCCTCCATAGCCAGAACTAGGGAAATAAAAGTCCGCCCCTACAGATCCCTGCATGTAGAGGTAAGGCAAAAAGTCACCCTGAGGTAGCCTGGTATCAGGGAGCCTCCGTTAGTCACCTCGGCACGGGTCGAATGACACCTTGGATTGGGGATTTTTGGGCAGAAAGGTTTTCTCCTTCCGGAATGATAGGACTAGGTGAATATGGATGGGAGGGCTCATAGAAGGCAGGAGGAAAGGAATCAGGTGTAGGAAATGCCCTGCATGTTGGACAGCCATGCAAGGCACCCCGTACTCTCTTCGACTTGTTGACCCTAGCATCCACAGGGACCAAATGTAACCGCCGTTTCAGCCTGGGCCAACGTAACAGGGTCCACCACTTGTAGGTGAGAGTCGAGCTGAAATGCAGTGGCTGAGAGGCATTAAATGCTCTTTTATTGCGCGTAACATCCTTGGACCCCATTCAAACAATTATACCACTACACCTAAAATATATCCTGGCTACAATCATGTCTATAACAATAAAAAAATCACAGGTAACCAATAAAAACATGTTTCATTAGTACAATATTTTATTTAAAAAATCCATCTACAATAAAACTAACGTTGGTTACAAAATTTATCTATGATAAATAATACAATAGTTTTAAGTTTGTTTCACTTGAAAAGGTGAAGGAGTACAAATAGACCAGACCAATACAAGCATAGGAGCCATTTCTCAATATCAAATAGTTCCATATAACCCAAAAAGAATTCCAACATGATTTCTTTGAAACCCACCACTATCGTATTAAAATACCGAGTCATCCATTCATTTTTTTTTTCTTATTGTCATTCGGACTCACAGTATTTTTAAACTGAGACTATTTCTAAAAAAATTGCGTCACTCAGAAAATGTTGGGTAGAAATTTGGGGCACAAATCCAAATGAGAATGATTTATCAGTTTTCAATATCGACCACAAATGGAATAACGTCACTGGCTGCATCATTCTTTTTGGATGTAATGCCATATAAAAAAAAAATAATAAAATATCGTCACCAATTGCAGTCGCGTTGCAGGAACAGGTAAGTTAATTTATTTGGTTTTTTTTTCTGTTTTCCTTTTTATTCCAACAACACATATATTGGTAGTTTATGGTTGAGTGAGAATTGAAAAAAAAAGTTTCGTGTTCCTGCAATATTGGCGACGATAATATGATGAAATGAATTTTTTTTTTAACAAAAATGTATGAAATACTTTAAATGTTATGTAATTGAAATATGTTACATAAAAATGCTGAGAAACAAAGCATGTTTTTAAAAATAAATAGAAAATTTACTAATTATGTATGATAAAAAGTTTTTGGTATCAATAAAATAGTACGAAGAATGATTTATCACAATAATCATTGTATATTGAGAATACAACGCTATATTTAAAATTAAGATATGGCAGTGAACTGTCGGAATTAATGCTTCAAAAATGTTAAACATCCAATCAAAAAAAGGGAATGTGAAGTTACCACAGGAAAAAAAAGCAACAAGAGAAATTACTATAAGACATTACCGCATAGCCCACACCTTCAATATAATAAAAAAATTCTCACTAAGTGTCTAAATGAAGTTCAACAATAAACTTCCATTTGTTTGCTAACAATTCCAACTTACTCCCTGTACTATTCCGCACAATTATAAGTGTCAGTTTACACCAAAGGAACATAGAGCCGGACCTAGAAATAGGCTATAAGTATACTTTCTTTTAATGTTGAATATTGGTCACCATGGAAACAATAATGAGCAAGAACTAATTCATGGGTGATAACAGATTCCCCACGCCAGAGTTCTGGTTCTTTCTGTTTGTTGTTTCCTTGATGACCATATCAACAATCAAGAAAATTATACTATATTTTCGGCTCTGGCTCTAAGTTTGTTTGGTGTGAACGCACCCTTATAAAGTATTCCTCGATTGCTCTATAGGTATTTTAAGTAATCTTGTAAATAGTGAAGATTGGCCTCAAGTTAACTTTCATAAATTTATCACCACATTCAGATATAACATGACCATTGCCGTCAGCAAAAATATTAACCTAATAAGACAAAAATACTGAAACGAATGCAATAAACTATGCATTTAAGTTATTTATAAGTAAAATAATAATAAGATTCTTTCACATTTATGAAAGAAGTAAAATGAGATATTTTCTGAATGTGTTGTACCGTACAATGTTTTTGATAAAACTAGAGGATATATATGAAAATTAGGTAGATCTTCCCTATGTTTGCAGCCTTAAGTCGGCAAAATGAAATAGGAAAAAATAAGTAGTCTTGTTTAAGTATCAATAAAATACTGAAAAATAAAATGAGATAATATCACGAAGTTGTTTAAACTTCCACATCACACAGACTACCTCCATAATACTGTCACGTCTGGATCACTCTCAATGGCTTGCTCCAGTTGCAGAAGACCCACTTTCGTCATGCAACAAATCTTGTCGATGCAGTACATTCCAGTGAACAGAGAGTGAAACGTGTCCGGCTTCATTTTGTCTCTATCACCTGTGTATATGGGATACTTCCTCAAGCACGTTATAATATTGTGCAAAAGACCAAATATAATGAGTCTTCTTTCATCTATGAACTTAGCTTGAGGATTAAACCTGAGACAAACGGACTTCAAGGTACTGCCTTGTAGTAGACTGCAGTATATCTGAAGTATGTTCCGTATTGTTGGCTTTTCAGCTCCTTCGATAGACACAAAGTTGATGCATTCCTTCTGTAAGTTGTGGTCCCTAAAGAGCTGGGAGAGTGAATATGTACTACGATACATATTCCCGTACTTCAAAATAGGAACTAGCGCCACCTACAATTACATTTATTGAGATATTGAAACAAAATTGATATTACAAATAAAATAATATTGTCTTTGATATATAGTATATAAAAAGTCGTACCAAACCATAGTAGACGAGATTCTGTATACAAGCTTTGACTAATGTAGTTTCTACATTAGCTTCGGACGCAATCTTAGCAATATGATTATAGCCATTGATGTGTGGAACAACTTGCATGGTAGTTAAGTCCCAGTCTAAGTTATTAGTGTCATAGGGTTGGAGAAATATGGGCACATCGTAATCTAGCACTGTCGGCCCAACTTTCCATCTATCAACCACCTGCAGAGAAAATAATATCCAAGTGTTAACAGTGTTCTGTAGTCAAATTTGACATAAAGAAAAATAAAAAAAAAACAATATTAGCGCATGTTATAAACTTAGACCACATATTGTGGACGCGATTCAATGAACATTTATATGAATGTATAAATCGTGATATCTGCTACATTGCATTGAATGTGTATTCATTAAAAAAAAGTAGTTACTTTTAAATGTATCATTGTCTCTCCTTCCACAATGGATGCCTGCCTGTGTGTGTTGAGGTCGTAGAGTAAATGAGCTAATAATGTTGGCAGCTTACTCCCACCAACTGCAGGATCAGAAAGGAAAGCACTTTCTTCTTCCATGGTCATCTGCAATTCAACAGAAAATATAATGTATAATTGGAAAATTTGTCCGGACCCTTCAGAGTACAGAATATAGAAATCAAAAGGGTATGCGAAGTTGAGGACATTGTCAGGTGGGGACGACAGAGTAGAAAGTTCTGGAACGAGCATATGTCCAAGACGGCAGACACAAAATCTGTAAAAAAAACTAGGAATGGAATTCCACAATCTTGCAGGCTTCCAGGGAGACCACCCAAAAGATGAAAGGATAGTTGGGAATCCATATCACATGAGGCAAACAACACAGCGGGACAACAGGCCTGGTTAAAGAAGAAGAAACTCAGTATTTTAGTTGAAACACTGCAATTTTTTTCATACACATGACAAAACCAATCCAACTATATAGTGTGAAATATTTTTCATTATATTATTCAACTGTAAATTCATATTCATTCACAACAATGTTCACTGGAAAAATTATTTTGACAAAATATGCGATACTTGATCGAGATTCTTACACACAACTGATGCTACAGGAAGACATGTCAAATTGTCCGCAATACCCAAATAAATTTAAACTTTTCTATACACAAAGGTGTAAGTATAGCCGGCGGAACTTATTTTTGATAACTAAACTTTTTACAGTGAAATGCTACCTAATACGGTAATCTGTCATAGGTCAACCTCGGGTAGAATTGAATGTGAAAAACACTTGCAAATTCTGACCCGACTAGGAATCGAACCTGGGACCTCTTCATCAGAAGTTAGCTTGTGTAAAATTAGGATGATATCATAACTGATTTATCATTCATCATGGCAAACAATGTCAAACAACAAACCCTTTTCTATGCATGTCAACTGACAGTTTTTTCTATCTTTCTATTTTCTTATCTAAATAATTTTGGGAAAAGTGAAAATAAGGGTAAGACCATATTCATCATCATCATCATCAGCCCACGTTTGCCCACTGCAGGACATAGGCCTCCCCTCTCCTTTTCCACTCCTCCCGCTCCTGTGCGATCGTCATCCACTGGGGTCCAGCGAACCTTTTTACGTCATCCATCCATCTGGTTGGTGGCCGCCCTTGTGGTCTCTTATCGCCTCGCGGTCTCCACTCCAGCAGTTTCCTCGTCCACCTGTTGTCATTCATTTGAGCAATGTGCCCCGCCCATCTCCACTTCTGCATAGCTATCGTCTCGACCACATCGGTTACTTTAGTCTGGCTGCGAATCCAGTCATTTCTCTTCCTGTCTTGCAGTTTAATGCCCAACATTATCCTTTCCATTTTTCTTTGAGCTATTCGCAGTTTATTGCAAGACAGTTTGGTCAAGGTCATAGTTTCCGTGCCGTATGTGAAGACCGGCAAGACACACTGCTCAAATACCCTAGTCTTCAGTGTGTTTGGGATAGAGCTACGAAAGGTAGTGCTAAGCTTCCCGAAGGCTGCCCATGCTAGACCTATTCTTCGCTCAATTTCGATGGTCTGATTGTCTCTGCCCACTGTTATTTTGTGCCCAAGGTATATATAGTGGTCAACCTCTTCCAGTGGAAGGCTATAATCACTTGTGTCCAAGTTTGTCATTATTTTAGTTTTGTTGACATTCACTTTTAATCCTATAGTAGCAGACATAGTTTTTAGTTGGTCTATCATTTCTCTCATTTCATTAATACTCTCTGAGATCAAAACTATATCGTCCGCAAATCGCAGGTGGTTTAATCTCTCTCCATCAATTTTGATTCCCTTGTTTTCCCACTTCAATTTCCTAAATATGCTTTCCAAAGCTAGGGTAAAAAGTTTGGGCGAGATGGTATCGCCTTGTCTTATGCCTCTTTTGATTTGAATTTTCTCCGTATTTTCGTGGAGACGGATTACTGATGTTGCGTTTTTATATATATTTTCCAGCAACGCGACATATCTGCTATCTATTCTGTTGTCACTTAGTGCATCAAATACAGACCAGATTTCCACCATATTAGGACATGAAAAACCTTCACTGCTTCGCAACAGAAATTTTGCTATTTTACTGTTAAAAAATATATTTTTTAATGATACTACACATCTTGCGACAACAGTTTGAGGTTATATTTTAAAATATATGACCACGGTAGTGAAACTTCCATACAAACCATAGACAATATATTTGACAGATAAGTTTGACACCTCATGGTCCTTGAGCCAGAACTTTTTTTTCGGAAATTATTGGAACTACAGCTGCGCAGCCGCATGACAGCTGTTATTGAGTTGCTAAGAAGTTGTTGATTGTTGCTAAGAAACTGTTGATTGGGTAACTAAGAAGTTGTTGATTTAGTTACGCGATTTTATATTTTTTTCACCATTTGTCAGTTTCTTTATATTGCGAAGCTTGATATGATAAGTTTTGTGATTTCATTCTATGTACCTAAATATATTATTTTTTGTATCGTTGTATGATATTTGTACGCTTTATTCCCTGTTTTCATTCATGTGTTGCGATATAGGTCGCTTTGTTTTGTTTTCATCAGTGCAGCGATGTTTGAATGATCTGTCTCGTAATTTAATGCAAAATCTGTGGTTAAATATTGGAATGTCTGAGTGATGAACAAATCTCAAGAAATAGGAGGTTTTGTGATAATTTTCTTTAAGTCTTCACTCGTGATATAAATTTTATTTTTAAAAAAATATTATGTCAAAGCATTAAGTATAAAAAACAAATAAATGTAATTTATTTTATTGGATTGTTTTATTAATGCATTATAACATCTCAAATTTTAATTCCTTTTCATAAAATATATAGTGTAAAATATTCATCAACACACTGACATAATATTCAATTTTGTCCATAACTTATGAATATTTATAGTTTCTTAAAGTGACATCCTATTTCTAAAATGGATGTATATTTGTTTTGATTTAACATTTTAATCTTGAATGTGTAAAGAAAGGTTTAAAATGTTATGTTAAAATAAAAATATATTTGCTGATGAAATAGAGTAGGTCATTTTTGAAACTATTTATATTCATAAGTTAAGGATAAAATTGAATATATTGAGGGGTATAAGATTTGAAAGCGCGCATGCGCGTAATTTTAGTACGATGAACAAAATATGGCGTTGTATTCCCAGTCTACAAAAAAACGCTCGAGTTGCCACTCTATTTTAAGTAGTATTATTATACTCTATGTATATGACTTTCTGGAACTATTGATAATAGACGTTTATATAGGTTTAAATTTAGAAATCTTTTGAATATGTTTTAAAATAAAAAGAATTTTAGCTTTTTTCTTAAGATTCTGTTAACAATAAAGTGTGACTCACCAAGTGTTCTGCTAGCTTTTTCACTACAGGCTCATAGTGCACTGTCCTGGCCCAGGTATCACACACAAAACACAAGTTAAACATATAAGCATTTCTTGCATATTGCGGACTGTCAATGCAAATAGGGTAGCCAATTATTTTATGTCCCAGCGCATTACTGCAAATCATAAAATAATGAAGTCAAATCAATATTTCAACACTGTTTCCGGTTATTTAATAAATCAAAATGTACATATCATGGTTACCTACATTGTAATTAGACATCTCTGCAGAGCAGGCTTAGGTATTATATAAACATTTATTGCATCAAATATTTCTTTTGAAAGATATTCATCTGGGAACTGTAAAAATGACAAAGCATATTTTAAAATACAATACAAATGTTTAACTAGTAAGATTAATTCATACCTTCTTTGACAAAATTCAATAAAAAAACATAAATACTCATTTGAAATGAACATATTCATACCTGGTAGGTGATTTTGGGACCAGCAACAGGATGAAATTCGCAGAGAAATATACAACGTATTGGACCATCTCTTCCACATCCTTCATAGTATCTGGTCTCCATCATCACGTATGAAATATTTTAACGGAGGTGGAACATATCATTTATATTTATTTTTGCAAATAAATTTCGAAAACAGAAACAAAAACACTAATTTATGACACATCAATGACATACACAGAACACATATACTTTCTAACGAGATGACATATGTAACCATAGATAATTAATTCATCCTCCCAGTTGTCTGTGGTTAATATAATATGTCTATGAAATATGCAGATCGCAAATAATTTTGATTCGCCTGATTTTTTTTTTTTTTAAATGAATCTGTGCTCACTCGAAGTGAACACAAATACAGTTTTTGACATCTTTCATAGTAAGCAAATGCTTGTGTCGTGAAAGCGGAAAATCTCTCGTTATGTGTTCTGTGCGGAAAATGGTCGACACTGCCGGGATTCGAACCCACGACCTCCGCACAGTGCGAAAGCCGGCGTCGTAACCGCTGGTCTATCAACCACCTCTCATTTTTTTTGTTTTTATTACAAAATTTTCGTGTTTGATATGTAATTTTAGATTATTTTGTGAAGTTTAAAGAAAACCATAAACTAATACTAATGTTTGGGATTTTCCAGTATTTATAATGCTTATAAGGGCATACTGAAAATTAAATACATATACCTACTCATATTCGATCAATAATTATTCCCTTAATGCCCAAGAGAGTTAAAGCAGAAACGAGGATACAATTTCTACACGGCAATGACTCAATTAAGGGTGGTATTTTGTGTAAATAGTATTTGAGACTGACTTTCTGCAATTTCGTAAATTTTCAATTTTGCATTATTGGTATGATTTACTTATGGTGTTTGAAGCCATCTCATAATATATTTGTCAATTTAAAAATTTGTTTTTTGTTGGGTTGCATTTACAGCATTCACATTCAGTTTTTGTTGCATCACTAGAACTTTCATGTTGTTCGATTTCCATTAGTTTTTCACATGATTTTGAAATAAAATGGCTTTATAATCACAGCGTATAATTTTGTTTATTTATAGAATAAGCATGAATTACAATAAGTTTTATACATAATTAACTAAAAAACACATCAAAGTAAAAAAAAATGTTATTGGATGAATTGAGAGCAGAATTAAACAGCTGTTCCATGATGTACATCATAGGTACTTACTATTTTATATTATTTTTAGACTACTAGGTAATTTCAAAAACCGCAGATCTTGCTGAATGTTTAAAAACAAATATATTAAGCGTGCTAATACGAAGCGTGCTGATGATAATATGACTTGTGTCTTTCATAGATAGGGTCCAATTCTGGCAAAAACTTTGGTGACAAAATCCGACAGCAAGATAATGTATAAGGGTAAGAACACGTAGAAAGCCGATTCCGACCCGCGCCGGTCGGAATCCGCTTTCTACGTGTTCTTGCCAGGGTTGCCAGGTTTTTTTCAAAAATATACCGAACCAAAACAAAAAAGGTCATTTTCAAAATTTGCTATCCGGAAAGTAGAAATTTCCCCTAAAAAAAAAAAGGTCATTTTCAAAATTTGCTATCCGGAAAGTAGGAATTTCCCCTAAAAAAAAGGTCATTCTCGAAATTTGCTGTCCGGGGAGTTACAAATTCGCTAGGAAAAATGAATATTATTCCCGAAAGTAAAAATACCGAACACTCCATAGTTCGGTATTTTTTTCAAACCGAACACCGAACATGGGGCAAAATTACCGAACACCTGGCAACCCTGGTTCTTGCCCTAAGGCACAAAACAAGCCTAAGAATAGAGGAAGAAGAAGATGCAAAGTGAAAAGTTTTTACGGACACAGACTCAGTGTTGCCAACATGGGCGATTTCTCGCCATTTGGGCTATTCATCTTTCCGGATACCAAAATTTTCGGAATGACCTTTTTTTTTTAGCAAAATTTCATGTTTCCGGATACCAAATTTTCAGTTGGGCGACTTTGGGCTACTTTTTGTATGAAAATTGGCGACATCGGCCAAGATCTGTTGGCAACACTGCACAGACTCGATACATTTGATATTTCTTTTGCATAGTACATACATACACCCTGGAACAACTGTTTACATATTATATGTTATTTTTTATTATGAGTAGGTAACTTAAATAAAAGATACAAAATATTGGTAATGGGATGTTTTTTTTCCTTTTTGTGCCGCTAGAGGCGCCCTTGCTAATCCGGTCTATTGTCAAATTCAGTGTTGCCAACGGGGGCGATTTACTTCTTCTTCTTCTTATGGTCGCTCACAATCTAACCTCCAAAATATCATTCTAGTTTATTTCAAATTAAACAACTTATATATTATTATACATGATAACTTACAATAGGTTTAGAGTAATCATTGTACATTTTTTACGTACTATTACAAATAAAATTGTTCATCTTTTTTATATACCTACCTAAATACAAATTAAAAAATACAGAACAGCACCCCTGAGATTTATTCTCAAATTTATGCGCAACAAAATCAACAACTTCTTAGCAACTCAATCAACAACTTCTTAGCAACACAATGAATTTGACAATAGACCTGATTAGAAGTTCTGCCACCTAGCGTGTATTGTCGGAAGCTCCCCAGAAAACTTCCCATTATCGTAATCAATATAATTTAAACACAAATTAGGACCACACACATTATTACAACAAATTACTACTATTATTGATTTTCTTTCTTCAACCACATCCAAACATAATCATTTATTAAAACCTTTTTAAATGTTTTTTTTTTTTATTTCAATTTTAAATGCACATAAAATGGTATGTAACTGTATGAAAAGTTGAACTCCCACTAAGATAAGTGAACATTCACTTTTGACCTGCAATTCACAGCTGGAATTTTGACTTGCTACTCCGCAAAGTGGAAATGGCCCATTATATAGAACGTATTGGGAGACCTTGATTTTAAAAACTGTTTTATATTTCTACAAACATAAAAACCATTATGGCATAAAACTAATTTAAATAAATATTATAAAAATGATAAACAGCTTAAAATTATGTAATTATTAGATTTGATTGATTGAGAGAAAATGAAATAAAACCAGATGAAATAAATACCCAATTGTTTAAAAATATTTACTTAATTCTTAAAAATACCTTATTATATTTTTGCTAACTCCATTTGTAGAGGTAACTTTAAAAAAAAATCAAAACTCTACAGCAATGAAAAATTACAGCAAAATGAAACCAAAATAACTCGCATGATAGGCACTTATTAGGCATGATTTCTTCAGGATGCATAGAAACTATGAAAAAATTTTTGTTTAAAAACTTACTTATTAATTAATACAGTAATAAAAATTAACCACAGTCATTACGGAAAATTATTTAGAAATGCAATAATTTGTGTCATGTGGGTATATAATATCTGCAACTTTATACATACAAATACTTTAAATATATATATATATATATATATATATATAGGTAAATGGATGATAATAATACATACTATTAACTGTTATAATTCTAAATATATCAGATTCATCATATCCTACAACTCCACATCCATGTCACCGTCTATATTGTTTGTGAAGTTAGGTTTGCTTATTTCACTAGTGCTCATTTCATCCACAACTGTTTCCAGCACTCCTCTTCGCCGCGGGCCCTCACATTCATCCTCAGGATTATTATTGGGATCTTTGACACCATCTTCATCGTGGACGATTCTTTTTGGTGGTCTCCACAACACTAGCGAAGTACAGGGTCTCTGTAACCTAAAATATACAATTAAATATTAGTCAAACCACGTTTATAAAATCTATGGAGCAATATTCGGTTTTTCATATCAATGTTTGCAGTTCATAGGATAAAATTTTCAGAAACCATATGTGTTAAATCGTAACCAATAGACCATTGAAGGATGACGTCATCTGACTTAAGGCGGGCGGCACACACACACCACACATGCCTACCATAGTAATGGGTAACAAATCATTTTGCATAGCGACTCGAACTGCCCGAATCAATAGTGATCGGAATCAGTTGTCTGGTTCACTTTAGTCAGTTTTGTGATACTTTCCAGGAATAAAACACAATTATATATTATTTTTCTTGTGAAATACAGAAATTTTGTATTCTTCATATTAATTATTAATAGATATCTAATAATTACCTACAGATTAAAATATGTTATTCCATATTAATATTATCAATGATTTTTCTCGGTTCATAATAATTGTTTTATTATAATTTTATTTATCAAACCCATATTTTTTTGTCATCAGAAAATTGATTTTTTTTGTGTCTAATTGTTCCATTTGATGATTCTTTGATTATAACCACTACCTATTATCATAATTCTTATTATGTTAAGCAATGATATTTTGTGAAATGTTAGCCAAAATAAAAAGTATATGTTATGGTAAATAGTATAATATATATCATTGCTTTTTTTCTCAAATTTTGCCATTTATTTATTTATCCCATACTCTAATTGACTCGTAACATCGGTAGATTCTCTATCCGTGACCCGATAAACACACTCATACCAACCTCTAATTTTTTTGTATGCCGCAATGTCAAAATCCATGTGGCCTATAATGGTCTATATTACAGAAACAGATAAGTTGATTTTTTTTTGGTAAAAGTATTTTTGTTTTGCCTTCGACATTGGTAGAACAGTTGTCAGATTATTGCATTCACACTTATTTTTGTTTCTGATTCGGAACTCATTTATTTATATTTGCAACACCAAAAGTGTTCCAGTAATCTTCGACATGTTCAATATGTCAAAAAATCCCATGAAGTTGGCAGGACTCCAAACCACATCCATAGCTATTCCAAGCATAGACACTAACCACTGAGCCAACTGACCGCTACTAAGATAGCTAAAAAATTTGTATGCAAGAACATTAGCAACCAAATTGTATGTTTCATGGTTGTAGCTTTCTGGTGTCTTGGTAATCCTGTTTCCATGAAAATTGCGCTCTACCACACCTGTACCAAATATATGTCAAATATATAAATGAAGTTATAATACTGGTATGAGAAAGAATTACCTTTCTACCAAGGATGGTGGCAATATGGGTTCTGGCTTCACTTTTATTAATTCCGGACTCAAAACAATTCTTGGTCCTTGAGTTGAAATATCTACATCCCCATCGCTTGTATTACCATCGTTACTTATATTATGAGTTGTATAACTACATGATATATGCATGCCGTCAAATGATGCGGCCATTTTTTCTTCAGTGATGTGTTGTTTCCTAGGACTTAATCAAAAGAACAAAAATTAATCAACGAGCACAGTATGTAAAAGAAAATAGAATTTCTCTCGAACCTCAATACATACTTAGAAGTCACAGCATATTTCAAATATGTTAAGTTGAAGAAAACTGGAAAGAATTATATTTCCGGAAAAGTCTACCAATTGAGAGAAACTTTGAATAATCTCACATTGGGAATGAAGTACCCTAGAGGGAAGCCTCAAATTCGACAGCAGATAAAAATACAATAAAAACTAAGAGATGTTTGAAATACAATAAGGTTAAGCGAGTTATACAAATGATATTAAAATTAATTAGGTACTTGTAATGAAAAAAAAAACACTTACACTAAGGGTTCAGTTTCTGCTTTTCTTTTAGTGTGTAAATTACTAAATATATTGTTCTTATACAAAGGAGCTGCGTTGAATTCCACAGGTACATTTTGATTATTTGAAGATCCCCAAGACATCCCATTAATACTCCACGGCACTCCACTTGGTTGAGGAAGCATCCGAGGAACATTCATTTTTGGGATACATCCAGATTCATTTAGATCAAATTTAATAACGTTGAGACTATCTTTATTTATATTGTTTTTGCTTATTTCGTTAAAAAGACCCCATTGATCACCAGACATTTTGACAATATCGGGTGAAAACATACAATTACAACTTGTAATAATGTATTTATATTAATTAGGCTTAAGTTATTATAATAGCCTGATATAATAAGAATATTATAATATCAAATTGTACAGTATTAACTAGCAAGAAAAATAACCAAAAAAGTGTTTTCGGCCAAAATAAACACAATCGTTGAAAGAACTTGCCAACTAGTGTTGCCACATAAAAATAAACGTCAGTTCCGAACCTACTATATCTATGGACTAGTAATGTGAACAGTTGGGGCAATATCAAGATTATAGAAGGTCATGTGATTAGGGGTAAGGATAAAAACTTTTTATGGGATGCAAAACAAATTACTCATGTTTTGGATTAATTCCCCAATTTCATCACTGCAAGTTTATAAAAATCGGTTAACGTAAGGTGAATGAATGGACGAGTATATAAAATAACTCATTTTATTTCATTTTATAGGCATAACAAGAAGTAACAACCGAACAACTGCTACAGTAAAGATTCCGGTAGAGAACTAAGAACACTTTGCATGACAAATTTCTACTCGTGGATATTTTCATTTTATATTTTCTTTGGCTTGGATTTTTGGGATGAAAATCGGGATAACCTTTAAATTTGTTGAAAAGCGTAATTACTCACCATTAAATACCAAAAACAAATATTTTTATAGATATTTTCAAATAAACTCTCAGAAACCTATAACCGAACATAGAAAATAATATCTGTACCTTAGAGCATAAAGTGTGGGAGTCACATTTTAGTAATTTTGCAGGAGAGAGAATTTAGTGAAACTTGAAATTACAAAACGCGAACTTTTTTTCTATATGAAAAATATTAAATCTGAAAATATTTTTTTTCACCAATTAGACCATGTTTTATGTTTAATTAATACAATTTTCAATATTCTTTATAATAAGAAATATAATGGACTCCCACATTTTATGCTCTAACAAAAATTGGACTTAAACATATTTTTAATTTCAAAAGTCACCTTTTTTAACAAGTGGTGACTTCAATATTTTGACCACTTATAGAACCTTCAATTGCGAATAAAACTGTATCATTAAGTCAAAATCGCAAAAAAGTGGACTCCCACACTTTATGCTCTAAGGTACAGATATATATTTTTAAATTCAGTAAATAAACACTAAGGATATAATAGGTTAAAAAGGGTAATTTTAAATATTTTGTCATAGGTTTACCTATTGATGTAGGTACATAATTGATTTCATGCCATTATATTATTTTCTTCCATGCTGGTTTTTAAATAAAATGACCAGACAGTCTCGAGTCCTGCAACATTTTCAAAATGTTTCGCTCTATGGATGTGCGGTGAACTCCATACCTACATTTATTTTGCCCAGTGCTCCTAATGCTTTACACATACATTTTTAACTGTAGAAACTTGTGCAAATTAAAAAAAAAATATGTCGTTGCTGTACCCCAATAATAGGATGCCAAGGATGTATATTTCTTGGTATTTCGTCCCCTTAATTTCTTCATCATAGAAAACGACTTAATTGCAGATTCCTTTGTATTAAATAAGAAAAGTAAAATAAAACAATGAGCTGAATCATATACATATTTTATTTCGTGTTTGTATACAATAATTAATCACACTTGCTTTATGTCGTGAATAAATAATATATATTCATAAATTTGGTATGGATAATGTAAACAAATTCAACACACATGCAGCTCAAGTATAAATAGGTATATTAAAAGTGGAATATTGTGCTAATGTGTTAAAATCATCCAATAATTTATGGAATGTGTAACTCGCAACACTACATCGTGAAGACATAAGTTTTAGTTTTTAGTGATGATAATTGAGTTCAATTTTAAATTATTTGGTCTCTTAATTAAATTGTCTTCCGAGTATACTACAAATTAAAACATGGGGTTAACGGAATAAAATTTCCAAAATCCTGCTGAAAATGACTGAATGTGATAATTTTGTATAAATTAAACTTTCAACGGTTATCAAGTTCAATTTTTTAAGTTCATTTAAAGGATGTAAATATGTCGTAAATAATGTCTCAGAAATAAATAAATAAAAAAACAGATCAAGAATATAAATAAGAAACAATTTAACAAAGATGGAAATCAGTTCTTTGACCCATTTCTTTTACACTAAAAGGATCAAAAGCATTTAAATATCATGTACACAAAAAAATTATAACAAAACACATATATATTATAAGTAATAAAAGAAACATTAAGTATAAGACATCAAATTATTTTTGATAAAATAAATAAATAAAAAGCTATTTTTAAAAATATTACAAATGGAATAAATTTAATTGAATCAGCATTTCTTGGTGAACTTGTTCTTAAACTGTGCTTATGAATAGTCAGAATAATATGTAAATATTTTGAGAAACAAGTCCATATTATTTGAAAAATTAATAACAGTTTCACCAATATTTTAAATTTATTTTTATTATTTTCAATAACCATTATTTGACATGATAGCACAACTTTGGGGATGAGCAGATAATAAAAAAGAATAACCAAGTCAGTTAGTATCCACACCTACATCAGAAATCCCAATAAGAAGAGTATTCTCAAGAATTCTTCATTGCCAAGAACAAGCAGTACTGAACTGTGGTTCTACTGTTAGATTTACAGATAAAAAAAAATAATTGAATAAAATTAAATACAGCATCATTAATACTGTTCAAATAAGTAAAATAAAAGGTTCAAACTTGATAGTTTTGAGATAGCTTGATTTTTACAACACTAATTGTGTACGTACACATTATTTTCATGTGCACAGCACTTATAACAAAGTTATATTAAATGTCGTTCAGTTAAAATATAGAGTAGCAAAATTTCTCGCCAATAAAATGAAACAAATTTAGTTCAGAGTCTCATTTCAAGTTAGAATTTTTTTTTAAATATTTAACGTATGTGAGGCGACCTTCACTCATCTTCAGTAGCTTATTGCTGAAAATGGGTGACCCTCACTCGAAACATTATTAGTTAAGAGGAGTTACATTATTAGTTAAGTTCGAAACATTATTAGTTAAGAGGAGTTACATTATTAGTTAAGTTCGAAACATTATTAGTTAAGTTCGAAACATTATTAGTTAAGTTCGAAAAGGATTAGTTACGTCATTTTACAATGTTCCCCATAGTACACAATTTCAAGTGTTATTAAATGAATATATTAAGCAAATAGCTGCTAATTGAATAAGCTCCATAAATTCAATGCTCATTTGTTAGCGTAGAAGAGCCCAAATTAATTAAATTAAAATAATATCAATCATTTAAGTTTTAAAAGATCTGTTTCATTCAAAATGCTCTAATAAAAAAGATCTAAACATAGAAAAACATACTTACTGGAACTTTAATACATTTTTTTATAAACACTTCACTGAATATGGAATCATAGGGGTGACCATAACATATTTACAACCAACTTTTTTTTTTAAACTGCTTTTTGCATCATGAATGAATTAATTAATTTTAATCCTCACACTTACCCCCTGCCGAAGAGATACCGATGAGTAGCTTGCCCTACCCAACATGGAGAGCATTAAATCGATTAAGAACGGGTGTCTCATGTTGCTACAGCAACCTCAAGAGGTGGGGGTACAGGGAGGATGACATATGCGAGTGTAGCGAGGTGCAAAACAACCAGCATCTCTTCGCATGCCCCCTTATGGGAACGACGTGCACGCACCAAGACACAGTGTCAGCGAATAACAGTGGTATACAGGTGGCCGAGTATTGGGGTTCACGCATCTGATGATGTCTTGATACAGAAAGTAAGTAAGAAATTGTAAAATAATAATTGGGCGATTTTACATGTTTTATTGTGTTTTTATTATTTATATGAACACTTATGGTGGGTACACAAGAAAATAAATGCAATAATTGTATGTAAAATGTACAAATGTCAAGGCCTTTATGAATAAAAACATACTTGGGTACACAACGTTAAACTTCGTTAGAGTATTTTATTTTTATATTGTCTAGTAACAAGAAGTCATCAGTATTCATTGGAAAGAAATAACATTGGAAATTTTTTTGAAGGAGGAAAACAACCAGAATCCAAATACTAGTTTTGGGATAAGTAAGGCTATTGTTAAAATGTCCATAGGTTGTTTATTTATCATATGGTCATCACATCTAGAGTTAAAAATTACAATCTACCATAGGTTGTTTGGAATGCACCATACTTATTGAATATTTGATCTAAATGATATCTAATTGCATATATATCAACGAACAAAGACCCAGAGCTTGAAACTAGAGTATATTTTCACCAAGGAAATAATAACCAGAAAGAACTGTCATCGCCTACTAATAAGTTGTTGTTTCCATGGTGTCCAGTATCAACGATTATGAAAATATACTCTATTTTCAAGCTCTGGGTCTTTGTTCGTTTGGTATAAAAGCATCTTTACAGTACAAAAAATAATACAAATTTAACTACAGGATAAATTAAATGTTAAATTTTTTTCAGTTAGGGAGCATTCAAGTATTACGTAAAGCAATATGGGGGGAGGGGGGGTTATTCTTGTAAAACTTTACTATTGTATTACCGGCGCCGCAATAAAGGTATTTAGTGACTTTCCAGTAATAATTGTGATTTGAGGCATACATAGTTGTAATATGTGCGTTAGGCAACGTTTAGAAAATGGGAAGAGGGGTAACAAAGAGCGTTACGTTGCATCTCGTGGGGGGGGACATTGATTCACGTAACATATTATGTAGGTATAAGTAGGTACAATGGGTTGTTAAATAATAATACACAAAGCGTGTTGTCATTTTTTATGGACGGATGAAATAATTACACATATTTATACCTAAATGAATGAATTCAGTTATCGAAGGATTTTTTATGCTATCATATTGAAGGTCTAATGGACTATTATTAGGGGTACATAATTTTCGTATTTACGAAATAGATGCGATAAATGCGAAATTTATCAATATATTTCATAAATTTTTAGTAAATTTCAGTGAAATGTCCATAATAATTATTTTTTAAAAGTAAATGATCAAGTAACTCGTCAAAACGAACGCTTTATCCTTGTGAAAATAAATGAAACTGAGAAATCAGTTAGTAGAAGTCGCCGATGAAACTAAATTATATTAATTGAAAGCGTATATTTTATAACATTGATATTTTATAAATGATTTCTACAATTATTATTAACTTTTTATTAAATAAATAAATAAATAAAACTTTATTATATCAAAATGAAGTGTGGAGACAGTAAATAGGACAGTCGAAAGGGCGGACTTATCCCGAAGGATCTCTGCCAGCCAACCCAGATTTATTACATATTTAAAATACTCAAGGGTGTTGTATTATTGACATTTTATGTTTTATCAAATAAATGCGAAATTTCGCTTTTATATATTTTTTAAATGCGATATTAATAATAATAATAATCATATAACACTTTTCTATACAAAGGTGTAAGTATAGCCGGCGGAACTTATTGCCTGGGGCAATTTTTTCCAGTCAACCTGTCCCGTCCAATCTGAGACAGGCCAACCCCGGGTAGAAATTTCTAGTGAAAAAACACTTAGAAAAACTCTGACCCGACCGGGAATCGAACCCGGGACCCCGGATCTGAAGTCCACGCTAGTACAACTAGGCTACCGAGGTCGGTATTACAATATTACAATTTTTTATTTGCGAAAATTACGTACCTCTAACTATTATGTAAAAATCGTTTTAGCAATAACACAGTAAAGGGTCCATGGAATAATCCTGTATTCTGACACATATTTATTTACACTCATATAAAATTTTAATATCAACAATGAACTCTACATTTTTGACACAGCCAGATCCAAATACCTGATTGGAACAACGGAAATGTAGTTAGCAGGCACAATTGCAAGAAAAACTTCTAAGAACAGAATTCAAAACGAAGGTATGAGGAAGCTTGAAGACTATGTACTATCAGAGCTGTTCCGAGTACAGGCAAAAAATACTTGAATACTGAGTACAAGTACTACACACAAAATCTACTCGAGTACAAGTACTCAGTTCGAAGTACTCGAGTACATGAGTGATTAATTAAACGCATATCTTTTATAAACCTCTATCTGCTTTGCGCATGTTTCAACCGTGGGGTCACCACATGAAACTATCTCGCGCACCCTCTATGCACATGATTCACTCATGGGGCCAAAGCATAATGTAACTATTATTTCTTATTTGGTTCAACAACCAACTGGCCTTTTACAATAAAATTTATATTTTAATATAGAGTTGTAGTGCACATTAGTACAAGGATAAATAAAAAAGATTAAAAAAAACACAATTAACATAATAATAAACATAACACTTTTCTATACAAAGGTGTCAGTATAGCCAGCGGAACAAATTGCCTGAGGCAGTTTTTTCCAGTCAACCGGTCCCGTCCAATCTGAGACAGGCCAACCCCAGGTAGAATTTTCAAGTGAAAAAACACTTTAAAAAACTCTGACCCGACCGGGAATCGAACTTGGGACCTCGGATCTGAATTCCACGCCAGTACAACTAGGCTACCGAGGTCAATTAACGAAATAATGACTAATAAGAATACACTGCGAATATCCTTGCCGCCGGCCACCTGCCGAAAGAATTTAAAAGATATATATAGTGCTGGTCTTGTAAATGCCTGAAAAATCCCTGCTAGACCAAACAGTTACTGCCCCATATCCCTTTTAGCGTCTGCTACAAGTTGCTTGAACATCTCATTCTCAACATATTCTTTTTGTTGTGTCTAAATCCTATAAATTTTTGCTATTTTTATAATATCACTTATGGGATATTCAGTATTTTAAGTCCTGAATTTTCGTTTTCTTTTTATAGTATATATTTTTATTATTCTATTCTATTCAACAGATTAGAGCCCATCATAGATCACAATTTTTTCATGTAAATAATATAACTACTTCAGTTTTTACTTGAAAGAGCAATAGCAGAGTAGGATTTCCGACCATACTCCATAAAATGATGAATTCCTCATTAACATATTTTTTAAAAAGTAAAGACATTAAGTTTTTGAAATAACCAATTCAATCATAATACACGGGTTTTAAAAACAACAATATCGTCACTCTCGAATTAAAAACAAGAACCATACATCCACACTTTACCACTACCAATTACCACGACACCTAACAAGTCTCAACTTTCAAAATGAAATATAAATTACGCATCATAGTAGGTTTAACGTATTCCAATAAATCCAAAGATGTACTCGAGAACTTAAAATGTACTCCAGTACCTTTAATGTACTCGAGTACATTCAAAGTACTCGAGTACATTTTAGGCTCAAAAACGCACCGAATACAAGTACAAGTACAGGTTTGAGAAATGTACTTGTGGGCTGAGTACACCAAAAGTACTCAAGAGTAAAATATACGAGTACTTGTACTCGAGTACCGCACAGCTCTGTCTATGTAATACACTCATATACAGAGAAATTCTCAATGATTCGTTGTATTCACAGACAAAGAAATATACTATTTGTATAAAGAATCATTTTTAAAATTGTGTTGTGTTCAACAATGCTTATAACAAAAAGACTTTTTTTTAAATTTTATAATAAGCAGAAAATCAATCAGCACTGAAACTTTTATAATCTATTCAATTAATAATTACAAGTGACAAAACCCTTATGTTGTGGTTTATTCCAAGCTGTCACCGCAAGTGGCTAATCCTCAAATTGATAGAAGATAAAAGAAATATAAAAAAATATGAAGCTACATCAAAAAGTGTAAAAATTTATTTGAAATTGCCATGGCAGTTTGATTTGTGTTGAAATGTAGTAGAGGTTTAGGTATTACGTTATTCCACCCCAAATTCATGTACGTTTTATACTTGATTTTTATTCCTTGATAAGGATATTGTGATTCAAAACAAATCAGGAATATTCGGACACGCAGCTTTTCTAATTAAGTAGAAATATTTCCTTGAAATCATCAAATTACGGGTATTATTTTCATCACTGACAACCGTCTTCAACTTTGTTGATTTTATAAAATATTACAATATTTACATTATATCCAGACACCTGTTATCAGAGCACTGAAGATTCTATGTGTGTTGAGTCATGATTTGTTTTATTTATTTTGTTCAGTGTCTGATTAATAAATAAAGAAAAAAATTCAAGCATTACACTAGTCTACATGACATATTTTATATTTCACAACGGACTAGATAAATTGATATATAGCTTTGGTCTACTATATTAAAAACTGGAATGGAATGTCAATATCACACAAAAGATAAATGTACATATCTTGGCCAAATCCCCAAAAAGAGTAAGATTGGATTTTAATTTAAAAAACTAATTTCAAAAATTGTTTTCTTTTATGATAACACCAAATGCCCCAATAGTTCAAATTTGTGCATGTGAAACAATAAGTTTTTTTTAATATGTTGATTATACACATATTCTTTTAATCAAAAACATTTAGCTGGCATGAGTACAAGAATCTCTTACGCTTTTTGGGGTATTCACTCATATTTCATAGTGCTAAAATAAAGTTTCATAAAAATTTATACAATATATCACTAACTACCATTCATATTTAAAACATATATGTTGATGCATACCTACAAATCCTCTTGCTTGAAAATAAATCTCTGATGTAATTATAATACTTAAACAATGATAATATTATAGTTCTAATATTGTGAATACATACCTATAATTTTTTATCATAATCTGACAATATAATAATATGGCCGTGTACTCATCGACATAACACGTCATTTATTAATTTTCTTAATATTTACACGGTAAAGATAAGATTTTTTTGTTTCAAGAACATTTACATCATAAAACATAAAATGAAACAAATCTTAACAAAATCAAATTCTATCATACCTCGGAATATAATGCGACCCACATTTAAGGCGACTGATGGTTTCATCAAGATTTTAAGTGACAAGTAATTACACAAGCTACATTCATTTCAATATTTGCCTCGTGCAATTAACAACAATCTTGCAAGAGATTTTAACACGCGGGTACCTAGCTGTTCTACGGTATTGACTATCGCATTATATTCGGGCTAGTATGGTGAATCTTGACGAAATCAAATTCTACTATAGTATGCCTCTCGTAGAACCTCAAGCCGCATGGTTTAGATGCATATTACATTCTTTTTCTATTGACAAAACTTTTAGGCAAAGTCCGCACTGACAGGCGGCTTGCTTATGCAGTGGGTTCCTAACGGAACGGTCCGTCGTCTGACAAGACGGCGTCATTCAAAATTATATGACAATGTTTTTTGTTACTACGGAAACAATATTGACAATGTTCTCAACTGACATATTCACCGCTGTTTATAGTAACGGCGTATCCGTAGGAAAACAGACCATTAGCACATATTTGATACTGGATGCGAACATTGTACACTACTCACAAGGTGACTGTCTAGACTCAAGTAATCTGTAGCTAACTAGTTTGCATAAGGCCAAGCCACCTGTCAGTGTGGACTTGGCCTAATGTAAACTAGTTAGCTACAGATTCATTTTCAATAATGAAATCTATATTATAAATTATTTCAGGCTGCAGAATACAGAATTGAGAAGAGGGGAAAAAAATTAAAATTAAAGTTCAAAATAAATTTTTGTATCAAAATTTAACCTAGCAGTGGTTTTGTAGTCGTGTCTGATGTTTGCATTTGAGAAATTTAACAAAATCTTATATACAAAAAATTCTACATCATGTTAATAAATAAATATAGTAATAATTTTCGATCAATGATAAGTTTTATATCAAAAATTATTACAATCAATTCACTTATAAATTTGAAAATAAAAAAACAATACACCAAGTAAGAACGAAATCTTATTTCTGAAAAATGTTAGATAATAATACCTATATTAAATAAGTGTGCATTCAATGCCTTTTTTATTATAATATTTCTATTTCAAAACAGTGCTCACAATAATAATATTTTTCTACACAAAACACTCACACGCTCGATAAATATTTAAAAACTAAATGAATGTAACAAACTATAATGACTTATTCAATTCATACTCTAATACACATTCTTATTCACACCCACAAGTAAAAATCACATATTATTTTATAATTATATAAAAAGGTTTATGTGCAATCAGACATAATTTTTCATAAACAAAATGTTCACGTCCATAAGGTATACGTATGATGAAGTCACCAATCGAAGTACATCGTACCAAAGGTCATGAATCATGATATCCAACCCTAGTCACCCTCTTTCAGACCACAATAATTTTCAAACTTTGTTTTATGTATGTAAAATCAAATTAATAAAACTAAAGTTTAAAAAACGCTATTCTGAGTTGAGATTGATGCTTTTTCTCAATCTTAAAATACCTACAATTCGAAAGAATTTCCTTCAATCAATCTATAAATAAAATTAGATTTTTAACAAAAACGTGAATATTATGAACTATTACACCCTGTTTATCAAACGAGTCACTCAAATAAACCTTCTCAAAAATTTTAAGCTCAACACATTTTCATAAACCACTTTTATGAACATTTACTTAAGAGCAAATTCAATTTATTAAATTATTGAATCTGTACAAAAAATTTGTATGACACCATTATTATTTTTAAATCTTTTGTTCACGATTTTCTAATATACATTTCACATTCAATATACATGCCAATGTAGGTACATAATATTACATTTCCACCACTGTAAATATTCACTATAACAAGGGATCTCTTCAATAGATAAAAAAAAATGTTTTCTTTTATGTCATAAGAATAAAACAAACAAAAAGGAATATCAACGGCTTAATCTGCAAAAAGGCCAACTCGTTGTAAGTAAATTTTACGGGAGAAGCAAAAAATATTTTAATTGTTTTATATCATCGCAAACAATTGTTTTTCCGGTTGGGAAATTTCGCAGTCAATTTTCATGCTTATTATTTTGTAAAACTGTAAACATCAGTAGCTTATAGCACATGCTTAGACCAACACCACCTATATAAGAAAGCCTTAGCGCTGAGAGTGTGACGTCACATTGTAAGGCCCAGTATGCAAATGCCTCATATCTGTATGTACTTACCTGTACTCTATGATATCTATCATATAGCACGGGTCGGGTGTGACGTTAGAGGAAAAATGGCCGCCAGCGCTAAGGCCTTCTTATATAGGTGGTGTTGGTTTAGACCAGGCGTCGGCAACCTATGGCACGCGATGTGGTTCTGAATGGCACTCTACAAAGATAAATTTGGTATAAAATTCTTGATTTGGTATAAAATTCTGAATTAAGGCGGCACCCTGAATCATATTGGTAGAGTGGCTTGGCACACCACAGCTAAAAGGTTGCCGATCCCTGGTTTAGACAATTAAGTCAATTTCACAAAAATGTGGAGTTAGATGATTGCAGATTGAGCCGTCGATATGGTAGTTGGAATCCTAACTAATTTTAATAAATAAATAATTAACATTTCTTTACAATATAATATTGTAATATGTACTGCAAATATTCATTTATGTTTGTATATTAGCAAGGTATCACAAAGCTACAAATAATGTATTTAAAAAATAAATAAAGGATACACTGTGTGCGAAATCAAATTTCAAGAAATAAAATAGGTAGATTCGCTTGTCCATAAATTCTGAAAACTGTCGCATCAAAATATTTTTTTTGATTACAATATTTAAGTTATCACAATAATATGTTTAATGACTAGATAATTATGTAGACATTTCTGTGAACACAGCAACACAATAGTAAAGATGGAATGTAAAAAATTTCATCTATGGAATATAATTTACACGTAATAACCCTTTGCACTCAAATTCTTATACTCGTATGTTGTTAGTCCACCAATGAGTATATCGCATAGGAAAGTATAAAAAAATATTTGCATTTGGAGCATTGTTTTTTCTGTCCATGCCTGGGTCATCGGGCAATACAAGAGATCTGGTAATGACAAAGACCTGGCCGCATAATGGCCAAAGGACAGTCTCTAACTGTAGGCTTGTATATTGTTGTCCTACTTTGTCTTTTTATTCTTTTAACCTTTATTCACTTGTTTGTTTTATAAAATTATAAAAGAAAAGTACATGTACACAGTATGTCACAACAATATTTCTTTTTAAAAAATTTTAAACATAAACACTTGACACGAGTGCAAAGGGGTAAAAATAAAAATAATTTTATAATGTATATTTTTAGAGAAACAAAAATAACGCTATAAAAATGGTAATATTGGTTGACAGCCAACATATGAGTGCTAACACTAAAAGTTCGATGTCATTTGAATATATTTGTTTTCTTTTATGAACATCTAATATGAAATAGAATGAGCATATATTATAAAGTAATATCACACGTAAAATCAAAGTGAATTGTAAACTTGTAAGAGTAACCACGAGTGTCGAGTGTCGTATTCAGTGCAACATTAAAATAAAGTGTTAGCCAATCTGCTCAGTTGTTCACCAGTCCACCGTTGAATGCGTAATCGGCTTTGTTATGCATCACCAATCTGTTTTCCACAAAGTAAAAACTATCTGAGCAAGTCTCAAATGGGTTGGATATCATTTCTTCAACTGAAACATGACAAAAAAGATTATACATAATACAAATATCACCTTTCTGCATAGTAAGACTGATACTGCATCTCAGAAGAGTCTTCGTCGACTAATATAGTCCCATCAACGAGAGGGAAAGAACTTGGTGTGGGAATTTCAAGCAGAAATGTGGTGACTACTAGAAATTTCTATGACTGTAATAAATAGGAAAAACATGACGAAAGAGTAATATTGTATTTGGACAAGGAAAAACTTTGCAATAGACATTTGGTATTCTCTGTATAACAAACAAAATGAGTCATTTTTGAATAAGTTAATTACAGAAAAATAATTCCATTGTGTTTTGTAATACTTCATACCGAGCACTCTTTGTTTCTCATAATTTGAGGATATTTTATTTCAAAAGCTTGAGTTTTTATTTTCAAGGTACTTTTTCAGGTTAATACACATATTATTATAGGCAATTTATTCAGCAAAATATTATATATATAAGATAAAAATAGATTTTAGGGAATGAAAATTTATGTGAAATAATCCAATCCAATCCAAATCCAAACTCCCTTTAGACCCCACTTAGGGGCATAGGGAGGCAACAAGAGCTCTCCATTGCGCTCGATCTTGCGCATCGTTAATGACCTCCTCCCACACCATGTCCAGATTCCTCAGCTCTGCTTCGAAGGAGCGGAACACAGTATGAGAGGGTCTTCCTCGTCTCCGGGACCCTGATGGGAGGAAGAACAGCGCTCTCCTCGGCCAACTGTCATTCGGCATCCTTAACACATGTCCCAGCCAAGTCCATCTCCTCCACATAATAGTAGAGGTGATGGGCTCACGCTGGGTGCGCCGGCGTATAGCGTCATTCGTGATGCGGTGGTACCATCTTATACCCAAAATTCTCCTGAGGCACTTCGTTTCGAATGCAGATACTTTTTGTGCCTGGGCCAAAGTCAGGTGCCAGGACTCACACCCATACAGGAGAATGGGCAACACACACGCATTATACAGTTTACATTTCGTCTCGACACTAAACGCCGACGCCTTCCATATCTTGGTCATGTTGTTGAAGGCGCCACTTGCCATACCGATACGTATCAGGAGCTCAGCCCCGAGGTCACCAGTGGTGGTAATGGTTGCTCCCAGGTACTTCAATTTATCGATGGTTATCGGTAGCTGTTTATCGGGGCAGGCATTATTCGCCATGAGCTCCGTTTTACTGGCATTGACTTGAAGGCCGAGGCATGCTGTTTTGTCGCAGAGTCTTGAAACACTGCGCTGTAATTCCTCCACTGTCGTACTGAAATAATACCTAGTTTAAATTAACATACCTGTCAAAAATAGTAAACAATAAATGCCTATTAGTTATGTATTAAAAAAAAAACATTTTATTTACAAAATGAAGTTTCGTAAATAGAAGTCATATATAAAGATGATACATACCTAAGTTAGGAGGTAGTGTCGGAAACTCGTAAATGTGTTCACATGTGTTACGAGAGAAAGGGATACAAAAGCCAAACTCAAAATCAAACGTTTTGAGCAAAGTATCACGAAAGAAGTGCCTTTCGATCATCCGAAAATGATTCACAGGTCGACTCCCAACAGTGAATTCCACCCTAAAACAATTTCTTGGTTAATCAAATGTTTTTCAATTGGGAATATGAGGTTAAGGTAAGTCTGAAAAAGTTGACGGATAATATTAAAACACCTACGTGGCTCCGACGGTTTTCAACTTCAGGAACTGAGGCGTAAACTGATATCTGACAAATCTTCCAGCATTCGGGTCAACTGGTTCTTCGGGAGGTTCCTCATTACCTCCTTCACTTTCCTTTTCACCATTACTTTCGCAAGGAGGTTTGGCAATCTCAAACAAAACCGTTCCCGTTTCTAAGTCTCTAATTTTAAAACGAGTGAAGTCTATGTCGTATATATTAGCTTCGGGACTACAAAGGTAATTTTCCGTGATGTTTGTTAATCTTAAAATATCCTCTGGTGTTATACTCGAAGCGACTAAATCTTCCTTTGATTCTAAAGAATGCTTTGCGTTGAGGGGGTCGCATTTTTTGCTTATAACACTCATTATTTCAATTTCCTAAAAAAGTAACACTCGTTGATATTAACGTATTCCCAGCGAGTTTCTATTATTAATTAATTGATTGATTGGAAAGAAAGCATCGAACGCAAATGTCAAAAATTACTTGCTGAATGCTGACAGAAGGATGTCTATGTTTAATGTTGTTAAATTATTTTTCTTTCATCTTTGATGTTGTCCATAGACTATAATATGGGGCTCATTACGGGCCACGCTACAAAAATTTGATTACATGAAAGTTCGTCGAACCACAATTCATCGAAAACTCAGTTCGACGAATTACAATTGATCGAAGGAGCAATTTTACGAATCACAATTGGTCGAAAAATCAATTTTACGAATCACAATTGATCGTAATATCAATTTTACGAAAACCATATTCTGCGAAATTAGTTTTATAAAAAGGAGTCGATCTCATTTACCCAAAAATATTCTTATAGGTAATCATATTTTTTTTTTCAAAATTACCGGCAATTGCATCCCACAAGGAATGATTTGTACATGAGTTTAAAATCGAATGAAAATCATAAAAACAATCATATTCGTTGTTTACAATGTTTACATCAATATTATTTTGTTGTGTCATTTCGCCTGCTAACTTAGATGGATTTGGACAAAAGTACTAATGTCATTTTTTGGTCTACCTAGAACGAGGCACTGTCTTTCTTTCGCGCTATTAATTTGTCAAAATTTAAACATGGCCATGTTTATTTTTGTTTTATTTTTTGAGTATTTTTATACGTTAGACATCGTTATTACAACTTATAATGTTTAACCAAATGTTGTAACGATAACTTTTATTTGAGCGTTTTTTTATGTCGAGATAACTTTCCTGTTTACATTTTATTTATTTATTTTATTTTACAATATCTCCCGTAGGTCCTTTACTTTACAGGACGCATGGGTTCATCATTCTGAATAACAATCATATAAAACAATAGGAAGGAAGTTATGAACACACAGTAGGTATACAATAATAACAAAAACAAAAAATCCGTAACAAAACAATTAAAATTTTTGGAAATTATGTATCGTAATTTCCAAAAATTTTGAAAAAAATTAAAAAAGTGGAGAATATACCTAGTCGAATTATTTTTTTGTGCAGTACTAAAAGGATGTAAAGGGTCCCTTCAGTATTAGTACCATGTGAAAGTGTGAAAAAGTACATACATAATAAATGAAGTATTGCAATGAGAGCATCAAAACAAGACCATTTCACAAGAACTAGGTTAGGGTTAGATTAGACAAATTAGTGTTATACTATTTCTTCTTTTTGTGTTTGTTATTTACGTATCTATAACGTTTAAACTGTCATTTTTACATTCATTGCAAAGAAAAGATTTTGTAAAGCAGAAGGGATTTTTTTATTTTTTTTATCAAAAAACAACATTAGTCCTTGTAGAGCTGCGTTCATCATCTGTCGGATTTTGGAGTGGGTATGTCACAGATGTATTCATACCACAATGCTACCAACATAAAGCCGCTATTTCGACGAATTGTGAATTTTAATGGGTAATTCGAAATTTTCGATGAATTGTGAATTTACCGTATAATTCGAATTTTTCGACGAATTGTGATTTCGTAAAATTGCCATTCGGTGAACTGTAATTCGACCAATTTACGTGTCACCCAAAAATTTTAGGAAGTGCCTCTAGAGCCGTAGACGGAAACAACAAAAATTTGGTACGGCGTCCGTAGATCTCCATAGACAATATTTTATCATAGAGAACTAAAAATTGACACTTGTTTAGCCGACGATTGACATTGACAGATGATATTAAATTGTCGCTGAGCACGGATTTGATTATTAATATTGTTGAACAATAGTGTAATTGAATAACAAAATTACAACTATCAGCAATAGTAACAATAGAATACTTATTAATGTAGATGTTTTTATTTTTTAGAAGTATGGTTGCCACAATATAACATTTTGGAAGTTAAAACGTAAAAAAATATTTGGTAATTATTGAGTTCGTGGGCTGATACGATGATGATGGTCATGATCCTCAGAATTGAGGGACCGATGAAGATGAGGATGAATCTCAATTGCTCTTGAGCTTCTTATTCAATACGTGGAGGCAATTTAAGTAGTTGCTGCCACAATGCATTAAAATAAGCTTGCAAGGATGCATATGGTTATTACAGTTGTCACAGTAAAGAATTGTCCACATTTTTACTATGAAGGTGAATGGAAGCGGGACAATCTGTGACAAAATATTTCTTGTGGAGTTTTCACTTTTTGAGTGGTATTTCTTGCCACCTCTTATACAACTTAATGTTGCATAATAGTATTTTAAAGACTCTTTAGCATCTTTTTCTGTATGATGCCACTTTATTTGATTTTCAATACTCCTTGCGTCTATTATATTTATCAGCCAAAACATTTGGGAAATCTTTGTATCACCAACTTTCATTTTTGAATAATTGATTAATATTAACACTTCACTATCAACCATGCAAACACAAATTCATTTCAAGTATTCAAAAAAAATATCACTAAAAAAATTATTAAAAAAGTCACAAAGAAATAAAATTAAAAATTAGTAAAAAAAAAAAGACTAAGCTTTATGTAAAGACATGCAAATAAAAATTCAAATTTTGAATAATATAGATGTTAATTATATAATTAATTATATTGTTAATTATATATTATTAATAGTATCCTATGTTACCCCAATGAGATTCGCACGAAAATTCAAACTGTCCTTTGGTACTAATACGAAATTCGCGCCAATTCACGCTTTGACATTAACTGTCATTTGAGTGTTACCATAGTATGAACTGTAATAATATGGCAACACACAAATCTACGGACGCGGGTACGGGATCCGGCTACGGCTCTAGAGGCACTTCCTAAATTTTACTTGTTTTGTGTTGCTAGTTACACAGTCGTGTGACAATTAAATTAAATTCATTAGAAGAGCCTCTGGCTAAGAACACGTAAAAAGCGGATTCCGACCCGCGCCGACCGGCTCATAAATTGTTGTCTATGGTTTCAATGCATTTAAATGGGCATGCCGGAAAGCGGGTTCCTGCTTTCGTGTAAGAACACGTAGAAAGCCGATTCCGACCCGCGCCGACCGGCTCATAGATTGTTGTCTATGGTTTCAATGCATTTAAATGGGCATGCCGGAAAGCGGGTTCCTGTTTTTTCTGTGGGTATACCCATTCAAATGCATAGTAACATTCTTTGCGCCGGTCGGCGCGTGTCGGAATCGGCTTTCTACGTGTTCTTTCTTACCCTTCTCTGTGGGTATCCCCATTCAAATGCATAGTAACATTCTTTGCGCCGGTCGGCGCGTGTCGGAATCGGCTTTCTACGTGTTCTTACCCTCTGAAAGGATTATACTCAGGGAGGGCATTCCTCACACAATACCTCCCACGGGTTTTAGTATACTAACCGAAGTAGTTTGAAATTTTTCGGTTTGTTTCGCTTATAGGTATTTCATAATATTTTCATGTTTTGTCTCCCGAGCCCTATAGGCATAACACGGTTACTTTGAAATATTTACATTTTTCTTTCCATCTTATTGTTTTTAAGGATTTTTGTAAGATAGTTTATAACGATTCCAAAGAGCCGAGACATAATAATAACATTGTGGGAAATTTTTGTAGAGAAATATGCTTAAGCTATTTTATGGACCGTTCATGAGCCCCATTATAAATAAATCCACCACGAAAAAGTTTAAGAAGAACTGCAGTCAATTAATATTAATTTTAAAACTCAAACTAAAGGGTACTATGCACCAAAATTGAGTTTTGACTATTTTATTTCTGGAACGTCTTTCGATTTTTTTCTCGATCAAAATATATAGAAACGTAGGATGCGGAAAAATGTGAAGATTAATAATAATTGGAATCAGTCTCATTTATCTAAAAAAAAATTCAGCGTTATATTGAACCTTAAGTAAAAGAATAAGTTTAGTTCGAACTTAACTTTTTCTCGAATACTCATGCTGAATTCACGAAGAACTGTTCCAATTAGAGATGCAACGGATATCCGGCAACTATCCGGTATCCCTCTCATACCGAGAGGGTCTTCCTCGTGCTCCGCTCCTTCGAAGCAGAGCTGATGAATCTGGACATGGTGTGTGAGGAGGTCATAAACAATGCGCGAGATTTAGAGCAATGGAGAGGTCTTTTTGCCTCTCTGTGCTCCTAAGTAGAGCATAAAGGGAGTTTGGGTTGGATTGAATATTAAGGGAGCCGTAAACCTAAACAGATTGGGAACCTCTGCACTAATGCTATCCTGGCTACAACCTTGGTTCCGAGAGTAAATGTTAAAAATCTAAGCGCTCTAATCATAGGAAAAAATATTATTACACCACACTAATCCAGACTAACTAATGCGGTGGATGGTTTTTTCGACAATGTTCCCAATAATCCCATATTGATGCACAAACTAACCAGAAACATACGCCGGATATCCGGTATTCTGCAGCTAGTTGGCCGAATATCCGGTATCCGGCTAAACTTGAAACGGGGTAAAGTAGGTGTCTCTTGATTCTCTTAGTTGACAGATGGGGGGCCCTCTCACGAATGATTGATAAATGGCTCTTCCCTCCTAAAGAAACGATTACCTTTTCTCCTCCTTCCTGGCTGGGATGATTTCTCAGGGATGTTTAGGGCGCCTTTGAACTGGAATACACACGGGTTCGGAGAAGGACTGGCACTCGCTCGAAGGAAATGATGCGCCGGCTATTCAGTCAAGGAGCACTTCTCAATAATATCTCAGAGTCAGTTGGATTCAGCTGAAATCGCTGATCCAGACATAGTTCCAATATTACACTTGAAAGGCACAGGTATAGATGATTATTTAATAAGACGTAATCACTTTTTACTGTTTTATTGTTATAAAATAATTATTAAAATCAAATTGTTACACGTGTTCACACAGGTTATCACATCTCTTATGTCACAAACAATTCTTATCAATCTATCTCTACTTTCTTATGAATGTAACACCACTTTTAGTCTTTTTTTACAATAATCGGTGGTACACAAATACCGTTTTAAACATTTAGCTTTTAAATTTTAATAAAAATATGGCGGACGGGAAGCGTCCCTCAGGAGCAAAAATGCTACGTGTTGCACGAAGTGCGCAAGAGTCGAGAGAGTTCACGCGGTTTCGCGCGTACGCGAAGCCGGTGCACAGAGAAATTATGAAATTTTACGAACACATCGTGTCGCGCTCTGATTGATTGAATATTTTATATCAACAACTGGTTTGATCTATTATTGGGGCCACCCCTCACAACAGGTGGATGACGAAATGAATCGTCATTAAATAGAGGGATCCCCTTAATTTCAAAAAAAATAAACTTTTCCAAATTGAAACGTTACACCCCACTCCAGCTTATTGGAAAGAAAAAAAAGAAAACGGACAAAAAAAAAAAAAAGAAAATTCAACCCAGTGTTATCAACAATAGACACTGCCAAAATGCACGCCGGACAACAAGGCTAGTTCCGGTAATATAACCCATATATAAGGCCAAACATACAATAGACTTAAACATATTATAACAACCAACATTAATACAATTTCAATTGGGACTAGGTAATTTATAACTTAATTGTTCAATAAATAAAATTCTTTTATTAAAGCTCACAATCCAGGTGAGTGACAAAATTTAAATTGACATTATGGATACTACGAACTCTAGACCATGGACATTATACACTTTCTATATGCTATCTTGGGATAGGTGAGTAAAGGTATTTTCATTCCTGAGAATAATTAACAAGTCACTTATGATCTCTGGAAGCGGTAATCAGAATTTTTTTTTTCTCTGTACATTAACTAGGAAGCATGAAATGTAATGGAATGAACAATTGTAGACTGCAAAATTACAAATTTTTTACAAATCATAAATGAGAACTGCGATATTAATGGAGAATACATCATAAGTAATATAGTTATCATTGTTCAAGTCTGATGTACACTGATCGAATTTAAAAGAGGAGTGGCTCCGGACCGCACCAAGAGAAAAAAATAGGAGAACACTAGTTTACATCCGCATACATCCTTCATACACATCTTGCATTCTTCCGCACGTTCTACATTTCCTTCATTCATACAAAAGATTAAGTGGATCCAAAAAAAAATAAAACATGCTTACTTCACCCATAATTCTCCAAAGGCGCTGACCAAGAACGAATCCAAAGTATCCGATCAGAATCTTAAGAATAATACATGTAAATTTATACAAAAACAAACATAAAATACAATTGGTGGGTCAATGTGAACCCAAGGATCAACACATATAAAATAGTATAAGCACAACAAGTTTTAAAAGTCCTACAATACAATCCGTGGGTCAATATGAACCCAAGGATCCACACATATAAAAATATTACATCTATAAAAGGTATAAAATTCTGATAATACTATACATATCCCTATCTGTGTAGTTATTGAATATTATTAATTTTTGATGTTAAATTGGCGTACCTACCACAGATTCTAAATGAACTGAGGCCATCACTTATTTCTCACTGTATGTATTCACTTTGTTTTATTATACACAGCCTACTTGAGCGATGGTAGCTCCAAAGTATTAGAGAGATCTATTTAAAGATTTGCCAAGGGTGACTTTCAGCATTCAACAACATGCACAGAGTTTACAATTAATATAACCTAGATTATTTAAATATAATTCTGTATTGCCCAAGTATTTACAGAGGTATTCGAAGGTCTTGTTATCGAAGGCTAGCAATGTTCTGATAGAAAATACAGAGCTGAACTCGGAAAAGAAGGCGCCATTCTGTCTTTACTAAAGGGAACATAAAAACCCTAAATAGAAAATTAACTATCCTTAAAGATATCTTAGAAAACAAACAATATGGTCCCATGAATAAGAGGCGTCCCAACTTATCACGAACCTAAGACAATTTTACAACGAGACCAATTATATTGGAAAAGAAAATTTGTTTTACTTTAATAAGTGATTCGAAAAGTATTTTAATAATCTAACTAGAGACCATAGATACTGACGATTGTTTACATAAGCTAGGCGAAGAATTATTCTAATGAATACTATATCTAAGCCGAGGATCCGTGAGTTAGGAGATAATTTCTCGAAACAATTTCAACAAACCTGGCAGAATAAAAAAAAGGAGATTTGACATTTGCGTATTTTAAGCCCGCATCGCTTTAATGTGGAGCCTATTGGTTCTTTTCCAGAAGACACCAATCTGCTCAAAACATGACACAAACTTTCTAATTCGTGCCCTCGCATGATCAAGTCACTCAACAACTTGTGTCATTTACTCACGCATGCTCATCCTACAGTGAGCCGTGCAACAAATTCGAATGCTCTCGAGTTTCCATGCATAACTCCGTATGATCCTGACACCTTGTCTTTACATTGACGTTGTGCTCACACGGCTTGTGGAATATTACCGCAAGACTAAAAAAATTGTTAAACTAAAATTTACAGTTTCATAGAGTAGTAAGGTCTATGCTAGTTTCCAAACATAATTAGCATCACTAATTTTCATATATTAATAATGACATGTACTGTACGATGTTAGCATCGGTCCGTGTCTGAGATTAGAATTCTCTTTTGACGTTTGATTGTTTTCGCTTAGGTAACCAATTCTTCATAACAAAAACTTATGGTATTCCTTATTAGGGCGGGTCAACTAATTTATTTGTAAAAATTTAATTTGATTATTTTTTTTTAAGAATTTTGTTACTTATATTTAATTTTTTTTTAACAGCAATGCCTGATGACGTTGCATACTAGTTTACTACCCGAAGTCTTATAAACACTTGAATATTCTTCTTTTAATTTTTTTTTGCTAAGTCCTGATTGAACCATTATGGTTAATGCTGTATACTGCTTCAGGCCTTCTTTTTTTTATTGATTTTTTTTCTGCTTAGAGTAACTTGGAGGAGAGTGTCGTATTGCAAATATAATTGATAATTTCCAATACTGTTAAGTATAGATTCTGAGAATGTATGTACCTAACCTCAATATACCCACTTCGCTTTGCATAGAAAGGACACTTTCCCCTCTCCTCTCTCCCCCAGTGGATACCCGCGCATTGACCTGTATGCACGTCGTCGTCAGTCGGTGCCACGAGAAGTCTCGGATAAGACGTGTGTGGTACCTACCTGTTCTATCGATTTTTCGTATTAATTCCGTTCGATGGATAATACGTAATTTTTCATTGAAAATCATTCGGGTTATAATTTAAAATCATCGGAGTGACATTTAAAAGATTGTTGATACAAACATTAAGTGTATTAGCGAATATAGAACTGTTTGATAAAAGAAATTAATTTATAGAGTTGTATGTAATTTTACGAACTCCAAAAATAATATTACAAGTTAACGATAAGTTTTTCCTGTAAAAATATAATTCTTTTTGAACATTGTAAACCTTTGTGCGTGTGTTTTTGGAAATAAAACTTGAAACTGTGACAGTGACTTTTATATTTAACTCAGTGTTCATAAGAGCCTTATTCTTGCTTACTTACGAACTTACACGAACCCCTGAGAATCTTATTTGAGAATTTTATTTGAGAACTTTATCTGAGAATAATATCTAAGAACTTTATCAATGAACCATTGTGTCTCATGCTCTGTGTTAAGAACCATACGAGGACAATTCTGTTTGTCATCGTAAAGCTAGCCGTAGTGTACCCAGATGATGAATCTTGTTGGAGCCAGTGATGACCAAGAGAAAGCCTGCGACTCCCAATCTTCTGGCTCAGGTGAGCATTGGCTGAGAGGTCTTCATCGTCATCCATTCCATCAAGGTAAGAAGTGTCTCCACGATATTAAGTAAGAAGATTCTACTTGACAAAGACTCCCATCACCTAGGTGATTCAGATCTGTGAGATCCTCATGCTACATGGTACATCACCTCTTCTCTTCTTGACAATGTGTACTTCAGCTCCCCTCTTCTTGACACAGGGGATGTCCGAAATTACAAGAAGACTTAACGTAGCCTAATAAGGAAATAGGGATGATGGTGCACGAATATTAACCTAAGGTCGTTCTTAAAAGACGGAGGTAACCTGTGAACTTCAGATGAAAAGGAGGAATACCTACCGACAGCTAAGAGGTCGACTGCCCTGAGCGACGTTGCAGGAAGGCAACGGGGCAAACAAAAAAAAAAAATAAAATAAAGATAACAATAGAAATTATCATGCTACTTCCGGGTAACTGATTTTTTTTAAAAGTAGGTTGTTCCCAGCCTTAGCCCTGAAGCAAGAAGTGGGGCTAAAACCGAGCCTACTTGGACACCTTAGTCTCTCTCAGGTCCGCTGGAAGACTAGGTAGCCCGAACCTACTCCGTGTGGATATCCGACTGAAGGTCGGGTCCTGGAGCCCACATGGCATAATCCGTACAAGTATCAGGGTTGCTTATGGTCATAAGACAACTAGATGTGTGATTTGGGTTTGCGAACAAAACACCACTCCTACTCGTAGTGTGTAGAACAGGGCCTAGCCATAAGACTACACTACTACTGTTCCTCTGGAAAAGAAATAATAACTAATTCAGAAGAACAAGACACGTTTGGGTAAAGGGAACAGAAGATATGATTCACAATTTGACAATATCTTTGATATGGAAACGACCTATGGAGCCGCTTTCCACATCACGAAGCTCATAAACAGTATGGGAAATTTTAGATACGACTACAAATTTGATAAAACGGGGGGACAGCTTTTTGGAAAAATACAAGGCAGCATTGGACAATACAAAAGATCGGCGCCAGACCACTTGTCCGACCGATAACACTATATCTTTGCGTCTCATGTTATAACGAACCGCGTTCCTGTTAAAAGCCTCTACTAGGGACAGTGAGATGGATTCATACAATTCCTCTAAGTGAGAAATGTCATTCATTCTTTGTGATATCGCGTCGTTGTTTCCGGAACAATTAGTCTGACCATTTGGTAATAATCTATAGAAGGAAGCATGTGGAATATGTTCGAAGCCGAACATTAAGAGATGAGGAGTCTGACCGGTAGCTATATTTTTAACGGAATTTAGGCAAGAGCAGATTTTTGACAGATGTGTACACCAATTCCTTTGATTTTTTTCTACCAACATAGCCAACAAAGTTATAATTGACTGGTTGTAGCGTTCAGAGGTATTATGTTGGGGGTGATAAAAAGCATTATATCTAAGTTCTTCTATGCCGTAAGAGTGTAAAAAGGATTTAAATTCTTTAGAAACAAACTGCTTCCCGTTGTCCATAATCAAAACGCGGGGAACACCGTGAGGCAAAAATATACGCTCTTCCAACAATTGAATAATATTTTTTGAATTGGCTGCTCTTAAGCCGAAAGCCCAGACATATTTACTGAAATTATCTACTACAGTGAAGATATAGAAATTTCTCCTGAAACTCATGGGGAGAGGACCAATGAAATCGCAAGATAAGCTTTCCATTGGTTTAGTTAAATGTTTAGGGAAAGAAGAAATACCGTGGGGAGGCTGCGTATTGTGTTTATAATCCTTACACTTATCACAATTACCAATTACTTGTTTAACACTTGACAATAATCCCATACCATAATAATTTCGCGAGATAAGTTCAAACGTTTTCTCTATGCCAGGATGACAGTGATTTTCGTGATAGTTCTGAATGAGATTTGATAGGTGGCAAGAAGGAACTACCAGTTTCCAGTGATAAGGAGAAATGTTAGTGACCGGATCCTTTTTAAAACGTGAATGTCTATAGAGATGGCCGTCACTTAGCATGAAATTCGGGAATTTTTTGAGGATTTTGTGAACAATTCGAGAAGATTTTCTTATACCAAGAATCCTTTATGTCGGTGAATGGTTCAGGAACTGATACGCCTGAAACAGGTATCCGACTCAAGCCGTCTGCAAGTTGGTTCTCGCATCCTTTCTTAAAAACAAATTCGAAATTATACTGTGAAAGACGACAAGCCCAACGGGCAAGCCGACCGTTTGGGGAGGAAATAGAACTCAAAAACTTAAGACAACCGTGATCACTGACAACCGTGAAGCGAGTGCCTTCCAGATAGCTACGGAAGTGATGAATTGAGGAGACTACCGCCAATAATTCTCTTTCAGTAGTGGCGTAATTTTTTTCCTGAGGGGATAATTTTCTGGAATAATATGCGATTACGTGTTCTGTGCCATCCTTATCCTTTTGTGATAAAAAACTGCCGACGCTGACGCTGCTTGCATCACAAGTTAGAACATATGGTAATTCGTAGTTAGGTGGACGTAACAAAGGAGCGGATATCATAGCCGATTTTAATGCCTGAAAAGAATTTTCTGCCTCGTCTGACCATTGAAATCTCTTTCCGTCAAACTTATTACTAGTCAATTTGGTTATAGGGGAAGCTATTTTGGAAAAATCTTTGATAAAACGCCTGTAATAAGAGCACATGCCAACGAAGGCTCTGACCTCTTTCGTAGACTTAGGACGAGGATAATTTTTCATAACTTCTATCTTTCCGGGGTCGGATTGTATTCCAAATTTGTTAATTACATGTCCCAAATAGGTTAAAGAAGATTTGCAAAATTCTGATTTACTTAATTTGATGGTGAGACCAGCCTCGCGCAGTCGATTTAAAACCAAACGCAAGGTTTCAACATGGGAATTAATGTCGGGACTGCAGATTAAAATGTCATCTAAATAACAGAAGACATGTTCACCCAGATCCGAGAACAGTTTATCCATCAAACGCTGCATTTCCGCGGGGATGTTGCGAAGGCCGAACGGCGTCACTTTAAATTGGAATTGACCTCTTCCTTCGACAAAGAATGCCGTCTTACAACGACTATCAGGGTGCAGGGGCATTTGCCAAAAGCCATGGCTTAAATCTAAGGCTGTGAGAAATTTAGTGTCCCTTAAATTATCCAGAATGCGATTTATATTGGGCAACCTATAACTATCTGAACGCGTTACTTCATTTAACTTACGAGGGTCCAGAACAAACCTACCACTTCCATCTTTTTTTGGAACAATAAAGCAAGAATTCAGCCAGGGGCTACGTGCTGGCTCTATTACATCCAAGGCTAGTATGGCATCAACCTCTGCGCATAGCTGACTGCGTCTTACATGCGAGCAAGGATATGTACGTTGTTTTATAGGAGGACTTTGTTCTGTTTTAATTACGTGAGAAACCAGATTGGTACGACCCAATCCAACTTTTTCAAAAGAAATTGTATCAAATTCTGACTTGATTGTATCTAGAAGAGATCTCTGATCTGGAGTTATATCATCTACTGAATTTAAGCAAGGTGGAGAGACACCAACCGGGTTAACCGAACCAGTTGCAAGAACATTAACTGAAAATTGATCGTAACGAGGAAAAAGTCGTGGAATCACTCTGGATCTTTCCAAGAATGGAACGCCTAAAATGAACTGATCTGCGATGGAGGGAGCTATTACAAAGTTGGTATACAGAATTTTGTTGTCGAAACATAATGGTAACCTTATTTTTCCCATCGCGGGTATAGTAGAATCATCCACGCCACGAATATTTTGTGGACAATACTCAGGAAGAAAACCTGCCTCTGCAAAAGACAGATAAAGTTGACCACCAATGACATTTACTGCCGCACCAGAGTCTAACAGACCTCTGAACGGTACCTGACAAATCTTGAAGTGTAAATAGGGTCTACGATCTTCGGCATTTGAAATCTGCACGGAATTTACACTGAGAGTTGAAAAGAACAGTTTGACACTATTGATCCACGCATTTCTCTCCGCCTCGGCGGTCGAAGGAGAAGGCGAAGGTGAGAAGGCGGGATCCCTTATACGTTTTTTGGATTTCTTATATTAGGAGGAGGACGTGAAACATCTGGCTGTAATACATTAATAGGAATTTCGCACTGGGTTTGGGAAGTGCAACCGTTAAGGTTTCTAGTTCCAAACACAGTTCTTCCAGCTCGGCAACAGTCGAGGGTCTCCTAGCTACCAGGGCATTTGCGTAACGTTCATCCAGACCTCTCTTGAGTGCTTTAAGGATGTCTGATTGGCGAAGGGGAGACTCAAGGGATTGATTTAATAACAGAATTCTCGAAATATAATCACCTGCACTTTCCAGGGGTTCCTGAACAGCAGAAAGGAGTTGTAACCTCTTATAATTAGATGAAGCCGGGGTCTCAAAACGTTTTATGAACGAGCTCTTAACGAAAGACCAAGAATGAGAATCTGAGTAGGTGGTGCGATGGAATACCAGGGCACGATCTTTCAAAAATTCTGGAAGGGCGGCACCCAAGTACTCAATGGGGTATCTACGAGATCTGGCTATTTCCTCAAGTCGTGTGAAGAACTCACGGACTTCATTGTTACCATCATATTGTGGCACGGGCCAAGCCGAAAAATTAACTGACGGGGGTACGTGGGTACTGGAACAGACGGATTTACCTTTTTACGGAGACCGGTTTTTATTGGTTCTATTCGGAGTTACGACATCCGGAAGTAACTCGAGTGAAGAAGAAGGTCGCGAGGATTCGAGTGCATTGGCCTCCTTTATAATATTAGGAAACTCCTCTGAATCAAGAACAGGAGGAGACTCGTCCATGGTTCCTGTGCCTGAACTAATAATGTTGTTATATTGCCTACACTGGTCTCGCATGGCTTCTATGGTGGTTTGGGGAATGATTTTTCGAGACGTTAGCGCTTTTGCCAGGGTTCTACGTGTGGCATAGTCTACACGTGGTATAAGGCAATCTGTGATTCCAGACATAATGTCTAGTCACGAAAAAATTCTCAAACGAAGAAGAAGAAGCGTACTCTAGCAATCGCAAAGGAAGAGAAGAGAAAAAAAAAATTCCTAAAAGAAATTCAAAAAAAAGTTCAGTATTGACGGGTATCGAAATGTCTCTTTGTTTCTGTATGCGCTTTATTATTGTTAAACCTTAGTGGTAAACAAAAAATTTTTTTAAAAGAAGAAGAACGCAACAGTCACCAAATGGTTTAACCATTACTCAATCTCATCAGTAGGAATCTAAGAAGTTATTGGAACAAAAACCAACAATTTAAATCCACAACCGAAAGAAAAAGAAAAAAAAATTAATTTAATCAGTGACTAGAAGATTCGCAAAGTGACGGATCCCCTTCAGATTGTTTGTAGCAATAAAACAAGTCATCACTAACGATTGGTGAGAACAACATTAAAAGATTATTGATTCACTATACAACCTGAACTAAGTCTCTCTTGGTGCTGCAACAGTTGACAGGACGTGAGAGAAGAGGAAGATGAATGGTATAGATTACCACTATATCATTAAACGAAATGATGTAACAAAATTTCCAAAATTCCATAACATTTGTATCAAATTTGACCTTTTATCCATAAGTGTGTGCTCCGAAAAGAAGAAGAAGAGAAGATACAAGGTAGTACACAAGCACACAACAATGTAAGCAATCAATATTGATTATAAAAAGGAAATTTTTGTGGTCTAGGAAATTCACCATATGACCAGAATTTTTTTTACAACTCGAATTAAAGTTTCTCTTGGTGCTGTAACGATTGACAGGACATGAGAGAAGCGATCACTACGACATCATTGGACGAAATGATGTAACAAAAGTGCAAAATCCCCAAACATTTGTATTAAATTTGACCCTTTTCAATATGTGTGTGCTCCGAGAAGAAGAAGAAGAGAATTGGCAAGCAATCAACATTGATTGTGAAAAAAAAAAAAATTTTTTGTCGCCTAGGAAATTCACCATACGACCAGAATTTTTCACTCGTCTAGAACATTTTATCAATGGGGTGATTCGTCTATTCTCCAATAGATGTCTCCAGAGATTTATGACGATTTTAAACGGAGTGAATATTGTTCAAGTGAGAAAACTGTTTTATCGACAAGTATAATTTTAGCACAGAGCTCTACCACACATTGTTTAATGTAGAAATCGATAGATGGCGATAGGTCACAGTATTTCTCATAAATGGACAGAATTCTTCTACAAGTGAAATATGATGATTTAAAAAAATGCACTGCACTATACAGCTAATTTTCAAACAATTACAAGAAAAGAGAAAACAAGGGCTGCCTTATTTCAACAACCAATGAATGAAATACAATGAGCAAGAAGCTTATGAACACATATGAACTCTGGGCAGTTTAACTTATACAACTGTCCAGCTTTCTCCAGTAAATTCTAAATTATAGCTGGCATTTAACAAGGGTCACAAATGATTGTTTAAAACTCTAAATCCCAAATCACTTATACTTGGCAAATCGATTAGCAAGAGATTGATTTAAATATTCTTTTAAAGCGAACGAACCTGTTCATCCTTCAAGGACAGGGGTTTCTGGAAACTTCTGTCAAGATCAGCAAATTCGGGCCCACACGCATTGGGCGGCAATGAAACGGGGTAAAGTAGGTGTCTCTTGAATCTCTTAGTTGACAGATGGGGGGCCCTCTCACGAATGATTGATAAATGGCTCTTCCCTCCTAAAGAAACGATTACCTTTTCTCCTCCTTCCTGGCTGGGATGATTTCTCAGGGATGTTTAGGGCGCCTTTGAACTGGAATACACACGGGTTCGGAGAAGGACTGGCACTCGCTCGAAGGAAATGATGCGCCGGCTATTCAGTCAAGGAGCACTTCTCAATAATATCTCAGAGTCAGTTGGATTCAGCTGAAATCGCTGATCCAGACATAGTTCCAATATTACACTTGAAAGGCACAGGTATAGATGATTATTTAATAAGACGTAATCACTTTTTACTGTTTTATTGTTATAAAATAATTATTAAAATCAAATTGTTACACGTGTTCACACAGGTTATCACATCTCTTATGTCACAAACAATTCTTATCAATCTATCTCTACTTTCTTATGAATGTAACACCACTTTTAGTCTTTTTTTACAATAATCGGTGGTACACAAATACCGTTTTAAACATTTAGCTTTTAAATTTTAATAAAAATATGGCGGACGGGAAGCGTCCCTCAGGAGCAAAAATGCTACGTGTTGCACGAAGTGCGCAAGAGTCGAGAGAGTTCACGCGGTTTCGCGCGTACGCGAAGCCGGTGCACAGAGAAATTATGAAATTTTACGAACACATCGTGTCGCGCTCTGATTGGTTGAATATTTTATATCAACAACTGGTTTGATCTATTATTGGGGCCACCCCTCACAACAGGTGGATGACGCAATGAATCGTCATTAAATAGAGGGATCCCCTTAATTTCAAAAAAAATAAACTTTTCCAAATTGAAACGTTACAAACTGCTATCCGTTTCATCTCTAGTTCCAATATTTGAAACCTAAGAGCGCTTTGCACCAAATTACCCGTTTTTTGCACTTCAATTTTATTGATGATTCCGCGAGTCGAAACTGAAATTTTTGTTTTATTGTAGAATGAACTTTTATTAAATAATTTAGCTGATTTAGGATGCTTTTGGGTACTTTTTTCTGAAACGTCTCTCAAATTTTTTTTTCGATCCATCTCAAAAAATTTCAGCGTTATAATGACCCGTAAGTAAAAGAATAAGTAAGCTAAGTTTGAAATAACTTTTTTGTGAATACCCATGCTGAACGCGAACTTCAACTACTCAGGCCGGTGATCTCTAGATCTTGAGGTTTGTTCATTACGTCAGTATTCCCTCGCTAATAATTATAGTACGTTATCGGTATAAAGAATCAGAGTCTATGTTTGACAAATGTGATTGAATTAGCGTTTTTAAATGCTTAGGTATAATTAATAATTATTAAGTTTATAAAAATGCTAACCAAAATAAAAAAAAGTTGAAAATGGCCTTTATAAATATAATAATATTATCAATAAATATAATGCTACACTTACACGCTTGCCATGGCTTGGCAAGCCACCACAAGCTCCAAGCCTTCACAAACGCTTGGACGCCGTTTACACGTTGGCGTGCGCATCGGTATTTTCATACATTTGCCGCAAATTCTTTTGATCTGTGTAAAAACCGACGCTTGTTGCAAGCGTTGGCAAGCTCACACAACGCAAGGCAAAAACCCCGTTTACACGTTGGTGTTTGTGGTGGTTTGTCAAACCATGGCAAGCGTGTAAGTGCAGCATTATAGGAACCTCACCTTATCAATCATCATTATTGGCCAAATTGGCTCAAAATGTTGTAGCTTGTCTACAAAGCGGCGCATTTTTTATGGTTGATAAACCAGGTTTATTTAGAAAATGCAAAAGATATAATTTTGGAAACTGCAAAAATTCTATTTACATAACAGTGTTCTACATTGTTGTACACAGATTGCCACAGGTGTTCGTTATTATATTTTATACTTGTGAGTAATTTCATCAAGCAGATGTAGACAGCTTATCAGATTCAAAACACCACCTGTGATAGATTATTATTCTACGTGCGATAAAATATTTTCTGAATGAAGTTTTCACCCATGCACCTGGTACCAGGTCAACATGTGCAATAGGAAAAACTGTTGTCTTTTATGGAGACAATACTTTTTTTAATATTGAAATTTAAGGCTTACGACCTTCATGCGTTTTTTTCTGAGATCTAAGCCAGCCAACACACTTGAACTTTGAGATTTTCCACACTAAGCCAACTTTCTCTTTTGTCGTGAAGTAAAAATGTTATAGAGTTAATTATTGTTTCGTTATGATGTTTTTGTGACCCCCATAAATTCAACACTTTCCGCTTATATCCATGATTTTATTCAAGAAGATTCCAATATCTTCAAGATTGTCTGAGGTATTATTAAATTATATTCTAGAACATATGTACATTTAAACAGTTGATTGAGAGGTATTAAGTATACGAAACTATACGGTGTGGTGTAGTTCATTTTTATAGATGGAGTATTAGGTATATTCAAATATCGCGATTCGCGACCTTCTAAAATTGATGAGGAAATTTGAATGTATTTGGCAATACTGACCGAAAGAAGTAGAGCTCGATGTATGGAAAACTGCTATGACTATCAACTAAATTATGTACTCTATGTCATTGTAATAAAATGAAACTGCTGATTTTTATTCCTTTCATTTTTATTCATTTGGAAAATATGCGTATTTAGCCATTTTTTCTGAAAAGGAGGCTGATAAAGGCTCTACAAAAATGTCTAATAAGGAAGCAGGAGACCCGGATAAAATCCCTATGGACATTTCCGAAATACAGATGTGATGAATTTTGGAGTTACAATACTCCCGAAAACACAAATGAGCTGAATGGTGGTGTTTTGTAAAAGGCAGACCACCATTATGACATTGTGCATGGTAGTAATAATTGCCAAGGAGAAGAAACACGTTTAACAAATTCTTACTAAAAAAGATATTGAACAGAGGAAAGTTGGCAATTATAATATTATTGTTTGGAATGATGTATCCGCAAAATGCGGACTCTACTTTTAAGTAAATCCAATGTCAGCTTGTAAGGAAGACGTTGAAAGCGTACCAAGCACTTCATTTTGTTCAGCTGCTAACTTAAATATTTTAACTAATCTTGACTATGAATTAAATACTTTGTTGGATTAAGATAAGATTATAAATAGATACCTAGATGGTTTTATCTGATTTTTTTTAAAACAAAATGTATATAAATAGGTACTTGTTTTGAAACGTATATAAGAAACAAAACGTGGGCTTAATAAGTACCTAAGTAGGAGATATTATTTTAAAATATCGGTGAACTATAGTCGCATATCTGCAGTCATGTTGCAACATAGAAACACATTTTTGATTTTGTTGTTGGGATGTATTTCATACGCAACTTGTACAGAAGTCGACTCATGTAAGTATTTTCATAATAATATTGAAATTTGCAGACATCAAATAATATAATCTCTTTTCAGAGGATTTTGGGACGCGTAGAGTAAAAACCATTTTATTTCAAAAATATTTCAGAGAGCAGAGGAATGTTACCAGATATAGAATAAAATTCTACTAATATTTTTCGTATAATAGTAATATTCTCCTTTTTTCAGGCGTAGGCCAGCCAAGTCCAATATTTGTGAGTGTTGGAGGATGCGACAAACAACCATGCATTTTGTACAATGGCGGTTCTGCGGACATGAACGTAACTTTCGAAGTTTGTAAGTTAGAATTTCTTTAATTATATGTATTTGAACAATAAAATAATAGTTACGTACGTTTACAACACAAATTTGCTTTCTGTGGAAGATGTTAATAAAATATTTGTCTTCACAATGATAAGGTAAGACAAAAACGAAAATATAGTTTTCTCCTAAAAGATCTTTCATTTATTTTCATTTTTTTGTAATCATTGTTTTAGTTTAGTTTTCAGCAATTCACGTACAAAAAATGTATAAGTAGATACTCAAATGTTTTAAATCAAAAAATGATATTTTTTTAGCTGCCAACTCATACACGTTAGCACCTGGCGTTAGAGCCTCGCTCGGGGGAGCCACAATCACTTGGCCAGTGCCACCGGATCTTCGAGATGGCTGCAAATTTTTATTGAACGGATATTGTCCATTGGCGAAAGGAGAAGTTTTGATTTATCTCTTCAGTTTACCACTGAGCTTTCCTGCTGTAAGTATTTGATTATTTTTATGCTTATTTAACCTTTGGGATTATTTCAAAAGGATTTTTTTGTTCAGAGACTTATTTTAGTCCCTAATAAAGAAGAATACTTACCCATATCCAAATTTTTTGAGTGATCCAAACCTTTTTCACTTAAAAACATGTTAACGAAATGTTATTAGTCGGAACATTATTATTATCAGTTTTCAAAAATATTACCTAGATACTGAAACTGAACTAATAATAATATGATTTTGCATATTGTTAATATTCAGGATAATGAAAATTTTGAGTAAAATTTGCAGGGTAATAGGTAATTGACGAAAAAGTATAAGCTTAGAACTAGTCGAATATTTATTTTGTCCATGCTATTGATTGAATGTGCGTAATTATATTATGTTTCATTGGAATAGGAATATATCTGTATAATCTTATAATATAAATGAATGTCGGGCTAGTGCGAACACTTATAACTCGAGATCGGCTTAACAGATTCTTTCAATGTTTGATTTATTAGGTTCTTCTCCGCTCCGAATTACAGAATAACTAATAAAAAGTTGAAAAATGTCTAAGAAATAATATAAAATATAATATTAAAGTTAGTATGATATGACAAAAACAAGTGCCATTGGCTTCTCTCTGGGAAGATCTGATGGGACTGATGCAGTTAAAACTGCAGCCCGATTCACGGAAAAGTTTAAGTGTAAGTTTAGTTCGAAGTTCGAACGAAGTTCGATTCAAACCCTCCGTGAATAGGTACATAGACTGTAGATAGTCGCCGCCTACAATAATTATTATTACCAGCAGCCATATTCACAAAAGTTTGAATCGAACTTCGTTCGAACTTAGACTTAAACTTTTCCGTGAATCGGGCTCCTGCATTAATTGAAAAAGGAATAGACCTAACAGACAGCTGTAGGTTCTTAGGTGTCACGGTTGATAAAGGTCTGCAATGGGATCCCCATGTGGATCAGCTGCATGGGCGCCCGCAGAAAATTTTCTAGGGGGGGCAAAATATTTTAAGTAATGTTTTTTTAATGTAGTTTTAATTTACTTTAATGTTTTTTCTCGCTATTATTGTCTAAAATGGGGTATGGGATCTGGTGCAAAATGAGTGTTCATCCTACAAAAGCGAGCTGAAAGAACTCTATTGGGTATGAGCCCTAGAGACTCGTATAGGGACGCTTTTAAAGAACAGCGCATTTTAACATTGCCTGGTTTATTTATATTTGAATGTTTAAAGTATGCACATAAAAATCTGTCAAATACTCCACAAAACATGAACTTTCATCACCACGACACCCGCAATAAAAGTCTACTGAGGCCTATTGAGCATAGACTAACAAAGCTGTCAAAGAGCTTCGTTTGTATGAGCGTGAGGCTTTATAATCGCCTCCCTCACGAACTCAAATTATCTGGCTCTGTTTGTTTCCAGAGAGAGGTCAAAAGGTATCATGTTGAAAATGCTTTTTATTCAACTAATGACATGTAGATTAGTATTAATTTTACCTTCTATGTTGACACTATGTAATATCTGTTTCTTTTCTCTCGACTTTGTTCTTATCGCTGCTGCATGAGGTGGCCTTGTACATTGACGAGATGCCAATGGTAGCCCATCCCACTTACTCCAATTTTGATACAAAGTCAACAAAATTATCGGGCACTTTCATAATAATAATTGTACCGCACAGCTTGCGGCACAAGGGACTGTAAAAAAGGGTATACTACAGCCGCGGGTGGAGCACCCAGTGCTCGGTACGATGGCCTCTCGTCTGCTTCTGCGCCCGGCGGCTCTCGCGTCTGCTTCTTCGCCCTGCGCCCACGACGAAACTATTCGTCTCACACGTCAGTCGTCAGCTGCGCTTTTCGTCCCCTGGCTTGTAGAGTCCCCAGACAGAGATCAAAGATCAGAACTGGTTAGCCTCGTACACCAGGAATCTACTCAGAACACTTAAAGCTTCAGACGTCGGTGCGTACGTAGTTTAGCCTCGGTCCAATGGTATCGGTCGTTGTCCAGGTCCACAGCAAAGGTCCAGTCCACGTCCAATCGTCCAGTCAGAGGGGTCACACAGGTCAGCGAAGGGGTTCCAGGTCCAGGTCAGGTCAGGCAGTTCCAGGTCAGATCAGGCAGGTAGGCAGGCAGGCAGGTAGGTAGGTAGAATAAAACACCAAGTGTATACGAGGAATGATAATTTATTACGCAAATATGGCATTCTTAAATTCTAGTCGAAGTGCGCTTGCGGCTATACAATGCCGCGCGCTAGTGGAAAATGGTTCGGAGTACATCCCGTTCGCGCTACGGGGAATTGGCAGCGTAAGTAAGCTCGCGAGCTACTTTCCCGCCAAAACTCTTTTCCCGCCCAAACCATTACCACCAGCTTAGCGCACCCCGACATAGAGCTACCCAATTTACAATTTTACATAATGTAGGTACATATAACATAATGTATGTACATATCTACCTGCCGGTAGATATGCACATAGGCCTACACTATTCTTATGTGAGCCGTGCTGCCACTCATGGCCACTGTTGCTCTCAGTTTTGCATCACCAGGTTCTGATCTCTGGTGTGCAGGGGTCTCTGCTGGGTTGCTTGGCCGTCTCATAGCCCAACCACAGCATGCCTAGCCTCGTCAGTGTCTCATCGACTGAGAGGCTTAAGTATATAGTAGGTAGGTACCTCCTTTATATACCCCCTTCTAGGTAGTGCATGGGCTGGGTTGTTCCGCTGTCTCATGGCGCAACCGCAGTCACAGCATGCTTAGTCCCGCCAGTGTATCTTCCACTGGCGGGCTTTCTCTCAGTAAGGTTCATAGGTAGGTACCTCCTCTCAAAGCTTATACCTACAGAGATCTAATATACATACATTTAGCTGGTCCCCCACCTCGGCACAAGGGAGAAATCATCCTTTATTGATTGTCCGAGGTGGGGAACACAACGATAGTACAATTTTCACATATAATGTACATTAAAGTATCGTTAGGTACGTACCTAATCGTCAGGTATGGGGACACGAGGCGAGGTTCAACGAGACTCGACGGCCCGCGGTCATGCGGGGCCCCCCGAGGCACACCAGTGCGGGTCGCCCCGTGGCACACCACCGGGCGTGCATGCTCCGCGGTCGTCACTTAATTCGGGTCCTCGTGTTCCCATACTTGATAGGTATTTACATGACGTCATTCAATACTGCCGTTCGATACAATAATAATAATATGTGCATACGCAGCATCGGTACTTTATAGGTGAGGTAGAATGCCTGCGCGCGCATATATTCTCACGTTGTTCCCGCCTGAGCTTTGAGTAAGAATGAAATATATATGTTTTGGAAATATTTTAATGTTATTATTTTATTAGTTTAACTCAATCGAATTAGTTATGTATTTTTATTCTGAGGGCGCAGTGCACATTATGCACATATGAACGGGTCGCCTCGGGTTAGAACCACAGGACAACGTCTGTCGGGAAAGCTATAGTATGATATAGAAATTAAATTCGTACTTATGTACTTTTATTAACATTATATTTTTTTACCCATCACGTCATTTCCCGAAGGGGGTAAGCTGAGTGTACGGACTTCCATTTTTTCCTATTCAAACAAACCTCTTTCTCTTCCTCTATACGCATTACACTCCGCATATATGCTCTTCTATTCCTTTTGCTCCTAATAACAATATTGTTAGACACTTATTTTTCTGATAGGTATTCCTAAATGTATCAAAAAGTAAGAAACCCGGGACTTCTTCTTTGGGTCAATCTGCGGATGGGCTTGCAGAAAAAATCTGCATCCCTGTCCTCCGTAACTCTCTTCAGCTCTATGTAGGATGCGCAACCCATATCCTCTTATATTATTGTTCGAGGTACTCCCAACGAGGCTGCCATCTAGCGTCCGTCCCCTCAGTCGTGCCCTCTATTGTGTGCAGTAGGTTTTCGTGCCATAATAATATGTGGTCAATCCATCTGGTCCGCCTCTCTGATAATAATATTGTCTTACTTACCCAGGACTTACAGCTAAATAAAACAATCAAGGTTGTGTGGAAGGATATTTCCAAGTCAAAGACTTACATATAGGTCGACAACATAAGGTAGGGTTCTCGATAATCTATGTCTCTCTTGAAAGCGTAATAGAAGATCGATCGATCCTTAGAATCGAAGATCTCCTTCCTCTTCTACTAACCATCAAAAGCAGAAACCTTTCTCTTTTAATCATCCAACGATTACCCCTTCTCCTCCATCCCAACTGTGATCATCTCTCAGGGACTTTAGGCGCCTTTGTACTGGAATACGAGCTGGTTCGGAGAGAGTTGGAAGGAAATGAGTCTTTTTATATCGTCTAAAACAATATTTTCAACTAACTACAATTACTCCGCGACTTCTACCTCGACGTCCGCCATTTTTAAAACAATCAGCGCACCTGACAGATTGAATGTATGTCGGTGGACTCGTGTGAACACATCAGACGATCAATGGGCGACCGAACGATATTTTTTTTTATGCAAGCGATATCGTCTGGCCTTATATCGCCCCGTCTGAACACCGCATTAGTTCCATCCCAGTCAAGCAATCCCAGTTGTGGTGGAAAAAGAAAATTATTAATAAATATGTTTATTTTGGTTTTAGATCCCTGTAACACTGGAATTCTCCCTGCTAGGTGATAATGGCGTGGTCTTCCAATGCTTCAGAGTTGCAGTCATAGTGCGGAATCCATAATGATAATATTAATATAATGTATTTCTTAACTACATACTTACTAACAAGTTTCATATAATTAAAATTAAGTCAAATTAATCTGTGCGTATTATTTTTTACACTAAGCAAATATATAAAATTATCTCATTTACAGGAATTAACCAATTTAAATGACATAATATTATGGTTTATGGCAATGGTCCCTCAATCTGTGGCCTGCAGAGTTTTATATCAAATGCATTGAAAACTAAGCAAATCTGAAAACCACATTGAACTACGTTATACAAAAAAATGTAAATACTACGTAAAATAATAAAAATACTAGTGGTCGACCAGTGCCTGTAATTCGATCATAACTTATTTAAATTATAAGTTTGAATATTATTAAGGTTCCATTGTCAAAGACTGAGCGAGCGCTATTTCAAAATTTTCTTTAAAAAATAATGACATGGTTATTGGATACGTCAAATTTGAAATGTAAAAAAAACAATATTAATCTATTCTCAATTTGACACAGTGAGTCAGTGGCGTACCGCCCCGGGCGCCTCTATTAGTAGGGCGGCAAAATTTGCTCGCACTATACTATACACGACCAGATTGATAAAATCAAAAAAAAAATTTTCATCTCGGGTGGAGGTTCTTAACAAAAATAACATTTCCACGCGGTAAGTCTGCAGATAAAAAAATGTGGGTCAGAAGTTGGCTCGGTCCCACTCTGCCCGAAAATTGAATTTTTAAACTATGTTGATACTTTTACCGGTGATCGGGTGCATTGCCGGAAAAAAGAAGAAGAAGAAGATACTTTTACTGTAGTTAGATATTGTTCTACTGTAGGTACCTAAGTGTGAAAAATGAAAAAAAATATATAGGCTTATTGTTTTACTATTTTATTTGGAAAATTTTCGGCTCGTTTTTTTTTTTTTAATTTATATAGGTGGGGGGTCTATACGTATCGAATGCGATTCTCGCATTCGATACGTAGACGTTTTTCATACAAAATGTATCGCCTAATAGTCACCTTTTTCAAGTGACTACCCAACACTTGCTACAGAATAGGGGCTCTAGTGTTTGTAATGTTTTTTCTATTTATTTATATATAGATAGATAATAATAATCAACACCACCTGTATAAGAAGGCCTTAGTGCTGCGTCACATCGTGAGGGCCACCGTTTGCTTGTCATCTGTATGTACTTACCTTATGTGAAGCTGGAGCTTTAGAATTCTATGGAAGATTTCTTTTGTCTATGTATGAAACGTAAAAATGACAAATGTCAAATAAAGCGCAGCATAAACTGACATTTGCCTTTCTAGAACGTTGGAAGTGGCCATTTTCCTTCTTGTTCTATTATTAAGAATGCTGTATAATAACTTTTAAGAAGAATGACTACATATTTTATTTAGTGATAAAAAGCTAGCTGCATGAAAAAATAGTTAAATTTGGCTCGTCAATTTTCTGTGAAAATTACTATCTCTGAACGAAACCTCTGGATTAAGCGTCAAGTAATATACAGATTAAAATGTCTAAAGAACTAAAAAAACCGAAGAAAAATAAACTCAAGGCGGGGAAAAAAGTTCTTTATTTTGATGCCACCGATGAAAGCGGCTCCACAGATGTAAAACCATCATTTGAAGATAAAGTTTGCATAATATGTAATGGTACAGTAGGCCTTAGAAGTGTAAAAAATGATTACTTTTATTTTGGAGCTGTAGAAAACTACGTTCAAATGATAGATACATGTTATGGTATTAAGGTTAGTTTTTTTTGCTCTTTGTTGTTGTATTGTTGTTGAAAGAATTTAAATAGAACAACTAAAATTAATAAACTCCCTAAATAATTAAAATATAAAGCTTTAGTAATTATTAAGTTCGCAGGTTGGTTGAATTTATGACAAACCCCTCTAAATGATGATGTTTTAACCTCACAGAGCGTAGTGTTATTATTCGGGGATGTTATCAAATCCCCAAAAGGACCAACTAAAGGTAATTATTTACTTTACGGGCTTCTTCGATTTTTGACAAAACCCTCCAAAATATGATGTTTTAACCTAACAGAGTGTAGTGTTAACAATTACCTCAGCTCGTCATTTAGTTGGTCAATTTCGTTTGGTTAGGAGATTTCATAATATCCCTGAATGATAACGTTACGATTTGAATATGTTAGGTTAAGGTTGGAACGTAGTTGTTGTTATAGAGGGGAACCCCCCATACATTTTTGGACACCTCCCTGAGTAATAATACTACACTCTGTTACGATAAAACATATTCATTTAGAAAGGTTTGTCAAAAATCAAATCAGCCTTCGAACTTAATAATTACCATGTAATGTTTTATATATTGAATGCCTGGCGTTCTAAATTTTAAATAATAATTGTTCAGAATTTGAAAATATGAATATTTTGATAGCTATGACAATATTTTAACATCAAGCTTATTACTTGGCTATTTTGTATTATTTCAACCATTTATAATCAATGCTTATAAAATATGTGTTAATTTATGTAAAAAAAATTAAAATGAAACCCCTCTCAAATATGCCTGAATACTTAAGCCTAAATTGGTATGCACTTTAATAGTTAACACATGTGAGCCATCCGTGGAATGATGTTTCATATTATGTTAAATGATCCTTTTTTTCTCTTATTGGTCACCAACTCAGAATTTATTTAGAAAAAAAATGTTCTTGTTGATAAGCCAACTATTAGTTAACTATTATTAAGTCACTACTGTGATTATAAACCAAAAATCTTGACATGAAGTTTTTATTGGCATAGTTCACAGTGACAGAAAATGAAAAACTAGATGCAATATGCTTAGGCTGTGTAGACCGTCTCCGGATCGCTTGGAAGTTTCGTTTTGAAGTAGAACAAGCACACAAGAGGTTGAATGTTTATTTCTCAGCAAACCCTCCAGAGAAGACTCCCACCACAAATTTCACTCAGCGAAAATCTAACAAATCCATCACTCCCAAGCCCATCAGTGCTTCGCTCTGTAAGTCTTTTTTTTTTCTTTTTTATGCTTGTGTAATGTTAAATCAATCAATACTTCCTCTGTGACTCCACTCAGGGGTTTTGGGAGGCATCAAGAGCTGTCCACTTGGCTTCATCTTGCATAGTTTCAATGACTGCCTCACACACCATATTTAAATTCCTCAGCTCTAATTTGGAGGAAATGGAACACGCTTATGCACTATGTAACAAAATATTTGTTTTGCTAAAACATTAGTTTCCTCACTCCTCTGAATAAAAACATGGAGTGTATTCAGTTTGTAGAAGAAAATGCAAACTTTTTAAATTGGTATTATATTAATTATATTTTGTATATTAAAACAATAAATCATAATTTTTTTTCTAAATTTCATTGACATTTATTCACCTTTCTGACCAGAATTCAATCATATCTGCATGACATTGATATTTTTATATATGATAATTTCCTTTTTTGACATTAGTACCTGACATCCGTCTATTATTGACATTAAATTTGTATTATTTGACTACCTACTTCGTTATGGCCGATTATATTTTTATTACTATTCAATGTTGACATTTTTATTTGCGTTTGTGATTGTACAATATTTATTATTATTTGTTGATATTATATAATATTACTTATTTATATTGCTGTGTTGTTGGAGTGAAAAATATTATGATTGTTATTTTTTTTTAACAGGCTATTGCCGTTGATCGAATAAAATAAAATAATATTTAATTATAACAAAATACTCGCCAAATCATTTTGAATAACACTTCTAGTGTATTAGGGAGCATTCAAGTATTACGTAACGCAATATGGGGGTAGGGGGGATTAGTCTTGTAAAACGTTACTATTGTATTACCGGCACCACAACAAAGGTATTTAGTGAATTTCCAGTAATAATTGTGATTTGAGGCATACATAGTTGTAATATGTGCGTTAGGCAACGTTTAGAGAATGGGAAGAGGGGTAACAAAGAGCGTTACGATGGGAGGGGGGGGCAATAATGTTAAAAAAATGCGTTACGTAATACTTGAGCGGTCCCTTATATAAAATCATCTCAAAATCGTTAGGAGGGGTGAAGTGGAGTTATTACCATCGACTTTTCTACATATTTGAATTATGCCAACTGGATTTTGAGAACAGATTGTCTACTTCAAGTTTATTGATATGTGGAACTCATATTTTTTTATTCTATTCAATATGAAGAGATAAATTTTCCTAATGTAAACTATTATTATTTTCAGTAAAAAATCTAAAAGCGCAACAGGTGAATTTACAAAAAATGAAAACCAATGTAGCCATGTCCAATAAAAAAATGCTAGCCAACAAACCCAAGGATTTGATCATAACAAAAAAAGTTGTAAAGCGCGGTGCGGGGGGTACGGAAGAAGTGATCGTGTTGGATGATTCTGATGATGGGATTAAAAAGGAACCCAAATTTGAGGGAATGGGATTCGATGACCATGATTATGATGACGAAAACTTTCATAGCAATTATGATAGTGATGACAACTGGTCTGTCACATCCAAAGAAATGGACCGTGCAACCGGACATCCTCAAAAGATTGTGCAGCACAAATTTGTCATTCCTGACTTGGACTTGAATCTCACCCAGTGTCCAGTTTGTTCCATTCAGTATTTAGATTATGCCGCCCTAGCTTCGCACTACTACAAACACTACCCCCAGTCCCTGTGCCACATCTGCGGCTACAGAAGCATGAACTCCTCCATCAACTCGCATTTGGATTCCCACAGCAACGTCAGGTATCCGTGTACTCTGTGTGATAGAACTTTCAAAGCGGCCCATTCCATGAATCAACACATCAAATCATTTCACAACAAAGATAAATTATATAAATGCACGAAATGCGATGAAAAATTCTCCAGTTCTTTGCCTCGGCGGCGCCATATGATGTCTGAACACGGACTCAAATTTAATATGTTACAGTGCAGTGCTTGTGAAAAAACGTTCTTCGCGCAGCATCAGCTGAAGAAGCATTACGATTCCTTCCACTTGAAGAAAAAAAATGTATTTTGTTCATACTGTGGTGACGGGTTCTTTAACAACGCTAGCCTCAAGAATCATTTACTTAAGCATACAGGTACGAATAATGATAATAATCATTTCTATAATATGTAAGAAGTTTCTCTATGACTACATGGCATTTAATGAATTATAAAGAGCATTATCAAGTTTGATTCAGTCAAGCATTCCATTCATCTAGTCATTTCAATATCAAGATTCATTCTAATGATGTATTAAAATTTCAATTTTTTCATGGAAACTTGAAGGAATTGCTTGAATATTCTCTTAAGTGTATTGGACGTCCCAACCACCAAGAAAATTTAAAGAAAGAAGATGATGCTACTCTTTGTTACCGTTTTGTTTCCTACAACAGTACTTTTTTTGTATTTTGTACACTTACAAATAAGTATAATTTAAAACTATATGATAAGTTAGTAAGCTTATTTTTATAGTTTACAATATTTGATTGATATATTGTTGTTTTATTGAGGAATGTTTTATATTTTGCGAAGATAAAAACTTACGAATTTTTGAAGTTCATAATATGCGTATAAAACATACCAGAGATTCATTTCTATGTAATAATGTGAGCCTAACTCAACGTAGCCGAGTTGCAGAATGACAAGGTATTTTGTGTATCGTGACTTGTATAAATTAAAAGTAACTAATAAAAGAAGTCTACGTTTGTTTTAAGATTGGAATTTTGGCAATGACTATCACAAAGATGACAAACTATGATTAATAATTTTAATTTTGAGAAAAACAATTGTAGGTATATATATTTCAATATGTAGGTACAAGTGATTAATATATTATTGCATTTGGACTTACAAATAAATCCATTTGTTGAATCAAATTGCTAAAAAACTTTGTTTCAAAAGGCAGCTGGTTGGTAATTTTGAAAATAATTGTATCTGAGATAATTATTGTTTTCTAAAAGTTTAATTTCATTTATTTTGTCTATGGACAGAGCTGGGCGGTACTCGAGTACAAGTACTCGTAGATTGTACTCTGAGTACTTTTGGTGTACTCGGTACTCAGTCCACGAGTACATTTCTAAAACCTGTACTTGTACTTGTATTCGGTACGTTTTTGAGCCTAAAATGTACTCGAGTACTTTGAATGTACTCGAGTACTTTGAATGTACTCGAGTACTTTTGAATGTACTCGAGTACATTCAAAGTACTCGAGTACATCAAAGGTACTCGAGTACATTAAAGGTACTCGAGTACATTTCAAGTTCTCGAGTACATCTTTGGATTTATTGGAATACGTTAAACCTACTATGATACGTAATTTGTATTTATATTGCAAGTAGAGACTTGTTAGGTGTCGTGATTATTGGTAGTGGTAAAGTGTGAATGTATGGTTCTCGTTTTTAATTTGAGAGTGTTGGTGACGAAATTGTTGTTTTTAAAACCCGTGTATTATGATTGAATTGGTTATTTCAAAAACTAAATAAGTCTTTGAAAAAAAAGACGGAATCGTCATTTTATAGAGTAGATCGGATTGGACAGTCCTTTGTGCTGTGTGGAGCTGTTCCTTAACCTTAGGTTAGAATGTTTTGTCTCCGGGGGCTCTGCCGTTGTCTACTATTTTGTTTGCAACAAGGTTCGCTGAAATCTTTGCTGTGCGGTCCGGTGGTTTAATTTGCCACATTTTATGGAGTAGGGATCATGCCTTACGGATTAACTGTTGTAGAGATTCTTGCAATGTTCCTTCCATCCGGGATGTATGTTTTACGATATCCTCATGGTATAGACTGTTTGGCGGCCTCTGAAACTGATGTTATAAATTTATGGTAGTTAGTAGGCAGTGGTACGAGAGACATCAATGTCTCATCGAAATGGGCGGCGAAGATGTCCCATTTGTCATTTTGGAAGTTCCATCGCGAGACCTTCGAGGACAAGCACAAGTCCTGGGTGTAGCCGTTCCATCTAGCTGATAAAAGGTGCCTCTGTCTTTGGCATCATAAACGAGGTGAAGATTCTCAGTCTCCATATATTTCGTGAGGTCCTCACCATTATTGTCTGTGGTTCTAAATCCCCAGTTGGTGTGATTGCTCCCATTATTAAAGTCTCGCATTATGACAGATGGATGTGGGAGGGCTGAAGGAATGACTGTGGGTGGCCACTGGAATCTATCAGGTTTGTAAACGATGACGAATTTTTGTGTCCTATTTGATTTAAAACAATGTTTTCCAAATCCAAATCAGGCCGTCGCGTACGTCGGTGGCCATGCTGTGGACAGCGCCAGCTAGGTTGAAACCGGGAACCGTAGGTACCTCTGATGGTGAGTTGGTTTAAGTTTGCTGTGTGGGTTTCCTGAAGCAGTATAACATCAATACATAGCTCTTTTGTCAGATATTCGGTCTTAGAACTACATACTTCTTCTATCTTCTATTTGTTCCAAGGTCTCTTGTCTTAATGCCCAGATGAGAGCTGTTTTTGCGATTTATATCATTTACCATACCATGTTCTATTTTCTTGTTTTTAATACAATCCTCTTTGGTTTATCTGCTTTCTCTCTTCCTTATTGATTTTTTCCAAGGTCTCTTGTCTTATTGCCCAGAGGAGAGCTGTTTTTGCGATTTGTATCATTTACCATACCATGTTCTATTTTCTTGTTTTTAATTCAATCCTCTTTGGTTTATCTGCTTTCTCTCTTCCTTATTGATAGAATTTTGCCGTTATAACGTTGCCCGGGGGTGCACCACGTGGAGGCGTTATTTTACCCATTTTTTTAATGTAATAATATTGTAGTTAGTCACTTTTTTTGTAAAATTTTTATTTCATGCAGTTTGTTGTAATGATCGATTCAATTGCTCGCGATTACATTATGTTTTAAAACATGCGCAAAGTTGTTAGAGGTTTATAAAAGATTTGCGTTTAATCACTCATGTACTCGGTACTTGTACTCGGTATTTTGTACTCGAGTACTTCGATCTGAGTACTTGTACTTGTACTCCGAGTATATTTGTGTGCAGTACTTGTACTCAGTACTCGAGTATTTTTTTCCTGTACTCGGAACAGCTCTGTCTATGGATGAAATTATTATTTTTTTTAAATAACTCTCAAATTAAAAATGTTGTGTTATATTCACAAAGATGACATAAAAAGTGCCATGAAAGATGTCAAATTAAAAGCAATATGAGTTTCATTGTACTAGACATGTGTTGAGTGCTTTGACGGCCTAGTCATTTATAATATAATGTAGAAATATAACAACACTAACCGCATTACATTTTTACCTTATTACAAAACTTAGGGTAGGTCGGTACAAGAGTGCGCACTTAAGACATGAATTGATTTTTTATAGATAATTTTAGAAAAAATACCAGCTTAATAATATATTTAAGTAGTTTGGTATGTTGTCTCTTAGATGTCCACAGAAGAATATCCCAAGAAAGTATTTAATACAAAAAATAATTAAAACAAAAACACCCTCAAATGTGCAAGAGTGCGCACGAAAGTGTACAAGGTGCATGTGTTATCAGTTCAATATGATGTTATTTATGAAAAAATAAATTAAGAATCTGTATTATTATCAAAACATACTTTATTCAAATATTAATCGGTAAAGCTAATTAAAATAAGTAGTTAAAATATAACACTTTATTTAATGTCAAGTGGATTCAGCTATTTCTAAAATACTGGCCACTTTTCGTTGACTTTTTCCTTCTTTCAGCAGATTTCTGGCATCTTCTATTAATTGATAATCCACGATCTACGTTTGCGTCTTGTCATCTTTAAAATATTTAGTTAAATATTCATGCATGAAAAACACAGAAGTGAATTTTTAAGTAGATTTTAAAATGTTAATTTAATAAATTATATAAAAAAATATTACATTCAAATGAGCAAAAAATGTCTATGTAACTTTCCTCCATTTACCAAAAATTAATTAAAAACAAATTATCAAGAATATATAAAAAATAATATTACGTATTAAGGTATAGTAAAAGAGTGCGCGCGCACTCTTGTACAAAATTCTAGTGCGCACTCTTGCACACAGTGGACATTACAAATATATTATAAAATTCCTGCCAACATGTCATGACGGCGTCACTCAGCATGCGAGTGAACAATTGTAGATGACAAATAAATCGAAATAAATAAATAAATCTGTTTTGATATACATAGATTTTATTTGACACGGTCTCCAAAATGCTTAAAAATTTTAACAAATGCATGAAATAACGATTATCTTAGCGGGAGTCTTTATTAGTGAATTAAAACTCGCAAAAAATGGCCAACGACAAACGCTCCACTGCTAGAATAAAATACACACTGAACTTAGCAGCAAACATTACTAATAATCCGGAGATATGCAGTGCGTACTCTTGTACACTGCGCACTCTTGTACTGAGCTACCCTATGAAACAAAGATATTGATGGATAACTGAAATTAATAATGTTTAAAATATATAACTATTTAGTATAAACTTTTTAGATTTTGGTAAAATAAAAACATGTATCAACCCCAAATCAAGTAAATTACTTTCAAATTCAACGCTTTTAGCAAATTACAGTGGTTGATCTAGTTTCACATACTGGGAAGTTCCCTTTATGTACGCCAGTTGGTTTCTGCTAGCCTAAAAAGATAAGGACAAAAAGAGACCCATCATGATAACTTGAATTGCTAGAAGTGAGAAGATATTAGACTTAAACCAAGTTGCAAGGTAGTTCACGAAAAAGTTTAAGCTTAGAACTAGTCTGAGACTTAAGGGTGCATTGCACATAAACACCCGTTTTTTGCACTTTTACTTTATCCATTTTACTCAATGATTCCGCGAGTTCTTAACATACGAAACTGAAATTTCTGTTTTTTTTTTTTTTGTAGAATGTACATACTTTAATTAAATATTTTAGCTGGTATAGGATACTTTTTAAGTATTTTTTTTTTACCGAAACGTCATCGATTTTTTCGATCAAAATTTAATATTAATAGAAACATAAGTTGCTGAAAAATGTGAATATTAACCTAATAATGACTATTATTCTGAAATGAAAAACAGACGTTTGAGTTGCGTCGTATCCAATTTTTATTGCGACTTTTGACATTTCTGTATTCTGAATATGTTTTATCCAATACATTAGTTGCGTAACTACTGGCAACCGATTAAGTTCTAAGCAAGAGCTTCTTGCTTTGAGTTGAAATGTGAATTTGAGAATACCAGTCAATGACTGTTATTCTGGCAACTGATTAAGTTCTAAGCCAAAACTTCTATTCTGCAATAACAAAATTCCTCGTATTATTATTAATATTTATTTTCGGTTTTTTCTTTCATCAGCCGGCATCACAGTATTCACCTATATTTGTATCCAATATTTGTTGCGTATTTTGACAGTTCTATCTATTCTGAATGTATTCAATCCAACAAAACAATTGTGTAACTACTGGCAACCAACCGAGTTCTACGCAAGAGCTTTTTTGGTGTTGTTTCAATTAAGGGCTCATACACACATTGTCAAGTAGCAAGTGTATGTGCGAGTGCGAGTTGCGCAGTAAAATTGCAGGAGATAAGTGAGTGCATGTCCACTTCTGTGAAGTGAGAGTTGGTGTTCTTTATTTTCTTTTCTCTCCACCGGGGCAGCACTGCGAACAGGGTGCGCGCACGTATGCTACAAATATGGGAAAGGAAGGCGGGCATTGTACTCGCAAAAATAGAACCCGCTTCTATCACTGTTAAGTTCACTCGCAACTCGAAGTTCTGTCCTCACAATCTTATAACACTTGTTACTCGCACGGGCACACGCACTCGCACATACTACTTAACAATGTGTACGCCGGCCTTAAGATCCGTTGTTTATGTTGACATGGTGATATTTTGTATACATCACCATTCTATCTATCACGCGGGAATGGCGCAGTGATCTATTGTACATAGAAAACGTTATAGTTCCGAAATTGGGCACCGCGAGCTAATAATTATTGCGCGGGCTATACACTTTTTGACAGCGCATTTGACAGGACTGTTGTGTTTTTCCATAGAAATACCGTAAAGAACTCAATGCTCTTTCAAAATAACAATTTCATTGCTTATTGAATTGTGATTGTCAAACACCCAATAAAGCACCATTCTATTTGTCACTTGGGAATAGCGTGGTGATCTTCTGTACATAGATAACGTTGTATGTAGTTCCGAAATTGGCCACCGCGAGCCAAAAAGGATTGCACCGGCTATACACTTTTTGACAGAACTGTTATGATTTTTCCATAGAAATAAAATAACATGTCATTAGCTCGTCCATAATAAACATTTTATCAACTATTGGATTTTGATTGCCATGGAGTCAGTTTAAATCATTGATTGCGTTGAGACGGAGCGTGAATTTCAGAATACCAGTCATCAATTGGAATTTGTCTCAAAATGACCCTTAAGTAAAAGAATAAGTTAAGTTTGAACTACACTTTTTCGTGAATACCCATGCCCATATTTAGAACCTCCGGAATGAATTTATTGATGTCTATAAGAATGTATAATTGGTCAATAAGTAAATCCTTCAAATGTTGTATCAAAATATAAGCCTTCAAAGGTAGCTAGTTTTGTGATTAGTGTACCTAAAGTAATTTAATTGTTTTATGAATAATTCAGTAAGCACTGTAGTCCATAGAAGAAAAATCTGTTGGAATTTGTCACTGGCTTAAGAGGGCTATTTTTGGAATATGGGTAGAACCCTCAGCATGAACAATGAATTACTATCACTTATTCTATTGCTATGTAAATATAAATTCTATGCTAGTGCCCTTGTTACTTTGCTATAGGGTGGGTGTCTGTAGATAAATAAAATTAATAACAATTTCTATAATATTAAGCTATGTCCACATTGGGCAACAGATAATGTTACTTCAACTGTATCTGGATACATGGTGCCAGTGAAGTTGTGCATCCACATCAGTATGGAGATTGTGCTGCACTGATTATTATACCTACCTGCTGGTTTGCAAAAACGAAAAAAGACAATGACGGTTATTCTGAAATGAAAAACAGACGATTGAATTGCGTCGTATCCAATTTTTATTGAGCCTTTTGACATTTCGCTATTCTGAAAATGTTTTATCCAATACATTAGATGCGTAACTACTGGCAACCGATTAAGTTCTAAGCAAGAGCTTCTTGCGTTGAGTTGGAACATGAATTTGAGAATACCAGTCATTGTCGGCAAAGGAAATTTTGAAAAATATAAAACGGCAATGATATTAAATTATAGTACCTATGTGAAATTATGAAACATTTTCCTATAAATTCAAAACTGAATTAAGAATAAAAGCTTGAATAGATTTCAAAACATGCACAAATGGAATACAGGGATATAAGCATCTGTTTGTTGTAGGCGCTATATTTTGACAGGTATCCATCAACTTGAATTGTTAGTCATTAGTAGGGGTACGTAATTTTCGTATTTACGAAATAGATGCGATAAATGCGAAATTTTTCAATATATCCATAAATGCAATGTTTTAATTTTTAGTAAATTCAAGTAACTCATCAAAATGAACGCTTGATCCTTCTGAAGATAATTGAAACTGAAAAATCAGATAGGTGGAAGTCGCCTATGAAACTTAATTATATTAATTGAACGCGTATTTTTTATTACATGTTGATATTTTTTTAAGGTTTTATACAATTGTTAACTTTTTATTAAATATTTAGAATACTCAAAGGTATTTTATTATTGACATTTTATGTTTTATGCGAATAAATGGGAAATTTTTCTTTTGTATTTTTTTTAAATGCGATATTATAATATTTTATTTGCGAAAATTACGTACCTCTAGTCATTAGTTGTTGCATATTCATGTTGGCAACACTTTGTTGCCCAGTTTGGAATACATGGATTAAAGTTACTTCAAATGTATTTGTAAAAAATAGTTTTTCTAGGATGACTTTTTCCATTTTTAATTGTAATAAATAAATGTTTTGGTCTGCTATTAAGTTCTAAACACAGGTACATATATTGTGTAAGTGAAAGGCAGCCCTTTTTCCAACTCCTAGTACAAATATTTAAAACAATTTGGTTATATAATAGACAAGTGTCATGGCATTGGAAAAAGAAGAATTTTGAAAATAAGGGATGTTTTCAATTAAAAAAAAAACACATTAAACTGTAACAAATGTGGAAATTTAATGGTATATTTTTGACAAAACTTTTTTTTTCATTAATGTTGAATTCAAGTACTAAAGGTCGACAACTATAGAAATACTATTGCCTAGTTTTAAGAGAATACTATTTAAAGCCCGTCATCAGCTACCTTTACTTTGTCTGCCCACACTGCACTCCCAACTTTGTATAGGAAATGGTATTGTTCTAGTTGTCGAACTATAGTTAGATGCTTTACATTATGAACATAACATTAATAAGACTCACCACTCATTCTGAATGTCTCCTATAAAAGTGCTACTAACTTAAATATCATAGAAAAGTTTGTACTTGTGGATTTTCCCATATTATCTTTTCTAAAATCTCTGCCAATATATTAAACTCTTGTTAATAGACTCCATTGTGAATAATTTTGTGTAATATGTCTACGTATTTTCAATTTTGAATCATATTATCATTGCAGCATAAGTATTAAATATTTAGTATAAGTGTCAATAGTAGTAAAATATAGTAATTAGGTATTCACCTAAAGTTTTATTAATGTATCATCCAAGGCCGTAGCCAGGGATCAAACCCCTTGATCCTCCTGGATGATATGAGACCGCATTTACCCATAGCCCATTACATGTCCAAACTAAGCTCCTTTCGAAATTATGTTTTGGTTATTGCCTTGGTATCATCTACATTTTTAAATTAATTTGTAAATACTTTCAAATTATAACTCACTCTTTTAAATCAAGTTTTGATTTAAATAAACAAATTCAATTAATGATAATTTTTATAAGTCGGAGTCTTAAAGCTATTTTGAGGAGAGACGTAATATTCAAAGTACTGTTATTTAGTGTTACATTAGTGTTCTTAACAAAAGTCAAATCTCTTTATGATAAAATAATTCCCTATTTTTTATCACATTTCTAAAGCATGTTATGTTTAATTTAGGTACATCAGTTTTTTTTGAATTGTTATATTTTTATATTTCAACAAAGCCCAATGAATCCAAAATGGATAAAAAGTTATATTATTTCAATCATTTTAAATACTGATTGGTGGAAATGTGTATAATAATAATAATTGTGAATTATGGAATTGTCATTATAATGTGATTAATTTGATTTCCAGGTGAGAGCAAACATAAATGTGATTTTTGTGGTAAATATTTTGTGAGGAAAAAATCATTAAGAGAGCACATGAAGATACATCTGAATATAAAAGATTATAGGTGTGAACTTTGTGAAAAAGCGTTTGTACAAAAGTGTGCGCTCAAGGGGCATCTTAAGACCCATGGGATACTCCTCTAACTTTGTTATTTACAAGTAGTATTGTCACTTGTATTTTTATCCGTTGCTAGCTCCATTCCATAAATAAATAAAAAAACACCTACCCATGTCTAAAACTTGCATTTTTATCCGTTGCTAGCTCCATTCCATAAATAAATAAAAAAACACCTACCCATGTCTAAAACTTGCGCACTGGCAACACCAACCATGTACAGTGTTTTTCTCACTATCCATAATGTTTCTTCAAGATAAATCAATAGAATAAAAATTTCAATAAAACCGATTCAAATTAAATTCAATACAATTTTGTTATAAAAGCATAATTTATTATTCATGGTCAATTTTGAGAGAATCTTAACCTATTATCTAAATGCATTATTAACTGCTATAGCCTTAGGTGTTATTGCTACAGATTGAATTGATTTTCACAACTGTCACCGTCTGATTTCTGTCAACTGTTGGTGGACACAAAAGTAGCCCCATTCTTTCCACCTTTTTCGATGCCAGGACCACCTCAAGAAAAAATTATCTCGGGCGATAAGTTCTACCGACTATACTGATACCTTTGTATGGAGAAGTGTAAATTTATTTATTTACAACGCTAAAAAGAAACCATGTTTAGGTTAAAGGGGCTAATTCCAATTATCATTAACATTAATCTTCACATTTTTCTGCAACTTAAGTATCTATAAATATTGTGTATTTTGAGTTATGGATCAAGAAAAATTTGAGACAAATTCCAGAAAAAAGAAATTTACTCAAATAGCATGCTAAATTAATTAACGATTACTCTACATATAAATTTAGAGCCCTATTTCCCTTGATCATCGCATCATTTTTGTGTGTTTTCTATTGAAAGTTCTTATGTAAGAAAAAATTAAATCAAAACATAACCTAAGTAACCTTCATAGTACTTTTGACTCAAGGAACTCTAGACCCAAAGAGTTACGGGCTTGACACACCCGAGTTGCCCTAGTCCACGGCTGTCTTTTCCCTCTATTTCCACTCCTCGACAGCCTAGTCCATAAACCCACATTTCCTTTTCCATCCATAAATTTTCCTACCACTCACCTTTCCCTTTTCCTATCTCTATGGCGTCAACACTTTTCTGTACTCCAATCGTCTCACTTTGGTGTGCCATTGAATACGGTCCAGGAAAGTGGCCAGGTGTATCTATTGTTGTGCGGCAATTTATATACTTTAAACTGACTCACTGCACAGCTTCACTCACCACCTTGAAGTAAAGTATGATGAAGTAAAGACAAAGACTCGCAGCGTTAGCGATCACATCACTAACGTTTCCGTACTTCAGAAATCTGGATGTAGATCCATTGAGGATATGATGGTGGAAATTCGGCTGCGATGGGTGGGGCACGTTATTAGGATGGAAGACCATAGACTGCCTAAGAGACTTCTATATGGTGAAGTCAATGGAAGGCGACACGTGGGAGGTCAAAGAAAACGTTACAAGGACAATCTCCGCGAATCCCTTAAGCTCTGTGGGGCCCCCGATGATTGGGAACGGTTGGCTCATGACAGGCCTGCCTGGCGTGATGTTTGTTTGCGATCCCGGGGAGTCTCAGAGGCAAGGAAGCTGCAAAACCGCCACAGAGCGGATGCCCAACGGCAGAGAGAGAGGGATCGCGGAGAGATCTTCGCGTGTCCGGAGTGCGGTCGGGTCTGCGCATCCAGGTTAGGTCTTTACGCACATTCAAGAATACACCAAAGGCGGTGAGTGTTATGGGATCCTCGAACTCGAGGCCCGGCAAAGAAAAAAAAAAAAAGAAGAAGATTCCCAGATCAAGGGTGCCACAAGTCAAAAATTATGGATATTTAGTTAAGAATGCCAATTGATAGTATATTTTGTACCGAACATTGTGATAAAGTGCCACTAGTCTAAAACTAACACATACAAAATTGTAAGGATATACGGCACTCTAGGTTTGTACAGATTGTTCTCACATCAAAAACTTCAACCATGGTTTTCTCTTTTTGAAAAATTTGGACATGTGGCACCCTTGATCTGGGTATACGATATAATTCTTTTGGTTTGACTGAGGCCATCATTTAAACGGCAGTAAATGATGTTGAAAAAGTACTTACCTACTGAATTGGCATTTTACTAGCTTCCTTTTTCATCTAGAATTCAATTTATGTCATAAAATTGTTTTATTGTAAATGGATTTGATACATATTTGTATAAATAAAAACAAAATTGTCTATCTTATTGATTTTCTTTTCTTCTATGGTTGATCGTCAACAATTCTGACAAAATTATGAAACAAAATTGTTTGATGAATAAAAAATACAACTTATGCTTTTGTATAAAGAAAGAACCACGGGATTTCCATAAAAAAATTAATCATGGAAAAATGGTGGAGTTCAAAGTTATTACTAGTCTAAAAGAATAGTGGAAAGAGATCTAGAATTATCTCTGCCTACACCACAAGGGAAAGGTGGTGTGATTTGAATATATTATGAGATATTAATTTAGTATGTTAGTTCATAAAATGGATTTTTTTTATCGCATAAACTTTGAAATGTATTTATATATAATTTAAACAAATATTGTATAAACCTTTACAAAATAAATGTATAAAATGTACATAATACTTATATATAAATAAAAAATCTTATTTTACAAAAATGAAAAGGGAGTTTTAAAAATTGATTGAAAAAAGGACATTTAAAGATTTTTTAGTAATAATGCTGAGACTATGGATCCTTTCTGAAGAACTGGTCCTTTGCTTGTGGAACTTGGTAATTGTAACAGTATCTGTGCTCCGACCAGACTGGTTAAACGGCTACTAATCTGAAATATGTTACGGTCTAAATTTAATTCACGAAGCATACTTACAATGCATTGGCTAGAAGTGCAATATGTTATGGTCTAAAAGAAGTACTTAAGCAATAGAGTTCTAGGTGTGGTATTTTGTGCTAAATTGAAAAGAAACTGAACCAACCGAGAAATGCACAAGTACACACACTAGCTGTGCCGAGAAGAAAGTGAGTGGAGCAAAGGCATGAAGATAATGAATTGTGCATATGTGTCCTTAAGTTATTTTGGATGCTACAACTAACCTGATTTCCAATAACTGAAGCCATTGGTAATATTTTATCATTTTTAAGTGAAAATGTAGCTCTGGCATATTCCGGTCTTGGATCTAATTTAATATCTTCACTTAATTCAACATTGATTCGTGGCCATTCTGGCTCCTGCATTCCGGCCAGCGTCTTCAAAGCCGGTATCACAAACAGATTACATGTAACATAAGCAGACACTGGATTTCCAGGAAGACCAAAAATGGATTTTTTCATTCCATCAATGAATCCGCTTGCAAAAGTTGTTGGTTTGCCTGGTTTCATATTCACACGGCCTATCAATATTTCAAAATTTAAATCTTCAGTGAGGACATTCTTTAGGAGGTCTTTTTCACCCATCGATACTCCTCCAGATGTCACAATTATATCACAGTTTTTGTGTACAAATGCAACTTTTAATGTTTTTTCTATGGCATCTTGCTCATCGCTTACAACACCAAGATCTATGCAATCGGCATAATTACTGAAAACAGGTTGATAAAAAAATTACTCAACTATTTGACAATTTAATAATGACAATGATTTATTATTACTAAAGTAACTTTTAATTAGAAAGCAGAGGAATGAGGTGCCTTGCATGGCTGTCTGACATGCAAGTATATCATACACCTCTATACTATTCTCCTTCCTTTTAAAAACCCTCCCATTCATACTCACCTAGTCCAATTGTTCCGGAAGAAGTAAACCTTTCTGCCCTTGAATCCCCAAGCCAAGGTGTCATTCGACCCATAACTTACGGAGGCTCCCTTATACCAAACAACCTAAGGATGACTTACCCCTACATGCGGGGCTCTGTAGAAGTAGACTCTTTATTTCCACATCTTTGACTATGGAGGATGTACCTGGCACCACTGTCGATAATTATTATACAAGTGGAGGGTACTCATTGTACTACCAAAGAGACAATCTGATGCGGAGGATTTAACCAGTACCTGCACATCAGTGGTCAAATGGGATCTTATGTCACATGACCAAAAACAATTTTTGCAAATGGAATATGGGAATCATCTTTCAAGGGCATCAAAAATACAATTAAGGAGACTTCTTGGGATGTCGCTGGAGACAAAGCCCCAATAAGAGGCAGCACTCCAAGAACATATCTCGTTTATATCCTCGCAGATTGAAAACTGAATTTTTCCTAGTAACATAGGTAATCAAACCAATGTATTGGAAAACAATCTCAACAGACAACGAGTCTATCAGATCTTGGACAACGGAGCTGAGGGCTTACAACCTTAACCACCGCGTGTTGGAAAAATAAATCATCGTCAGATAACGAAAAAAACATCAAGTACATTCAACAACACATATTGAAGATAAATAGAAACACAAATTGGATTTTCAGTTGACGACTTGTTTCCACTACATTACAACATATGGCATTCACACAGAACTCTAGTTAGTAAAAAGCCTTATAGAATCAGTCCAAGTATTGTATCAATCCACCAGTAGATGTCACTAGCCTCGAAAATCGTTAAAAATTGAAATATTTCCCCACTCACTGTATATATACAAGTTTCAACGAAATGACAATTGGCAACAGAGAACAGCGAATGTTTCCTAGGAATAGAAAGCGCTTTTAACCTGGCCTTGGAGGTTGTAAGCCCACAGCTCTGTTGTCCAAGATCTGATAGACTCATTGTCTGTTGAGATTGTTTTCCAATACATTGACTCAAAGAACAAATTGAAGGAAGCCATAAGAGACCTAATTTGGTTGTGGTGGCACAAGGAGCACAACATGATCTCTTGACCTTTCATACATACCTGAGTAATGCCACCAACATTGGTCTATTGGAATCTCTAATGCAGCCAATTTCTATATTTTGATTGTTTGCGTCTTTCACCTCATTCCCTGTAGACAAAACGCCAATACGTATCCTCCTCACACTCAGAATGGTCTTTATGTTGAAGGAGTGTAACAAACCATACTCCTGAGGTCCTATACAACTGAACTTTGGTAGAATGATTTCATCTTTCTGGATGTCAGAGCCAATACCTCGAATATCTTGACCAGGACTTGGCGACTTCATTATTTCAATTTCATATTCTATTTTGCCATCGTTGGAATGTTTAGTTAATTTTGTATCCTCAACCTGTAATTGAAATGATTCAAGTATAAAAAATCCATAATTGGGTAAGTTTTTCCGATATTGGCAGGAAATATTGGGGTTGGAATCCTGTCTCAGATTGGACTGGACCGGTTGACTGGTAGAGAATGCTTCAAGCATTCCGCCGGCTACACTGACACCTATGTATAGACAAGTGTTACTTATTATATCAAAGATCTATGAACAGAGGTTCCTAAATACAACTGTCATAGAAATATCGCAGTATGAAAAATAAAATGCGTGGGGTTAGTGTTTCATTGAAATTATGGAGACACAGATGAACTTCCAAAATCTATATAGGGATAACTTATATTAACAATTACCTGCACCACACAATCAGCACCCTGGGGCACGAAAGCACCTGTACTGATCCTCACACACTCCCCCTGTTGGACAACAATCTCCTTAAACTGACCAGCAGTTATACCATCACGAACCTTTCTTACTCCTTTGCCATCAGAGCTCAAGCAGGCATAGCCATCTTTGATGGATGCTCGAAATGGAGGATATGGCTCAGGAGCTTGAACATCTTCTAAACACACCTGCCCTACATATAAAGGGTGCACTTTTGCATTGATGCTGTTCTTTAAACATCTTTTAATCATATCTTTGGCTTTATCAACATCAATCATAGGATATATTGAATTTCTTGGTCTAAGTGCTATACTTTCAATGGATTGATTGTGATTACAAGAATGAGGATTTTGAATCTTCTTATGTGCTTCTTTAACTAAACAGATTTCACCCCTGATCTGGTTTAAAGCATGAGGCAAAACATTTTCAATTACGCTGTAGCATTCCCGTACTGCTTTTAGGCTTCCAGGTAAGTTAATGATGAAAGTTTGATCCCTTATGCCACAAACCATTCTGGATAACATGGCCATGTCAGTTATTTGTAAGCTTTTCACACACATTGCATTTGCTATACCTGGAGCGTGTTTTTTAATAACTTTAATTGTAGCCTCAGGGGTGACATCTCTCTTTGTAAATCCTGTTCCGCCTGTTGTTATTATTAAATCTGACAAGACTGAATCCGAGAAATGAAGAAGCTGTTTTTCTATTTCATTTATATCATCCGGTATAGTAATTGAATGCATCTTAATTCCCGAGAAAGTCTTTTTAAGAGCATCTAATAAATATGGTCCAGATGTGTCAACGCTTTCTCCACTGCTACACGAATCACTTACTGTTATAACACATGCAGTTAAACTCATCTTTGTTGATGGTAATGTAATGTAAATGGTCAAATTTCAGCTGCACAACTTCCACTTCAGCAAAAACTATGCCTAATCAAGTTTTGTCTAATGAGCAACTATTATCACCCTTTTAAGGTTCTTGTAAAATCTACACGAAAAAAATTCTTTGTATGTAAAACAATTTGTACCCCGATTATCCTTTAATATCGTACAATTAAATAAATCACAGATCTGTAACTAATATTTTTTTTTTAAATATGGCCTGAAGGTGACATTTGTCAAGCACATGTTAAAATATTGTTATCAATGGGTTATTATCAGCTAGTTGCAAATAAGGGAAGGCAAAATCATTAAAAATCAAAATAAAAATGACAAAAAATAGTAGAAATACAAACAACCATAAACAATATTATTTTGCTCGTGGATTTGAAATGTCAGATGTCATGCGGATAAAAAAAAGCGATAAAAGGGATTGGCAAACTTGGGCAAAATTATCGATATAATATTATTATATCGTTGATAGTTTTTAATTTGGAAATATCGTTATTACATATTAGGGTATTTGACTAATTTCCAGAAACCGTTTTAAATTATTCTACGATACATTATAAGCACATTCTCTTTATATTTTCTGAAGATATGCCATATTTTATATGAAAATCATGTTTAAAGTTTAAATATCCAAAAACGCGCGTAAAACGCTGTCTTGTATAATGGCGCTGGTCACGTGGTGCATTTTACGTCACACTTCTGTATTGGTATGAGGTTGATGACTATCATTTACCATGGAGTGACGTCACCTTGACGTCACGGGGACCACAACTAATCACAAGGCGTTTTCATCGGTGACTAGTTCCATAGAAATATTTGGATTTTTATTACGTGTTTTTGTTATGATTATGGGTCAATAAACACCTTTTAATGATTAACACCTTTATTGTAACACAAGTTATTTAAGCACAATAATTATACAGAGACCATTTTTATTATATTTTTTTGACAAGTCTTCTTATTCTCTATGATTCTTACAGACTATAGGAGTTAGTGCTGCCAACACTAAAAACTGTTTGTTGTTCCTTTTCAACACCCCTCCTCAACAAATAGTTTTTCTATTTCCTTATTTAGATCATATGACAAACCTTAAAGCTATGAATTTATATTTAATACAATTACTTAGTATTTAATCTATAATGACATATTTATTTACTTAAGATATTATTTCTAAATTTCTCAAAGAGCATTTTAGCCAACGGTTTTGTAAATATATCAGCCAAGTTGTTTTCTGTTTCAACATATTTCAAAGTTATACAACCACTTTCAACATTACTGACTATATAATGATACTTAATATCTATATGTTTTAATCTTTTAATATTTTCTCTGTTATAAGCTAACTTAATGACAGATTGGTTATCTTCATACATTATTATATTATCAACTTTTACTTGAAAATCAGATAAGATACTTTTCAACCAACACGCTTCAGTAATAGCCACACTTAATGCTACATATTCAGATTCAGTAGAAGAAAGTGAAACGTTTGTTTGCTTTCTACTACACCATGAAATAAAACAACCAAATACCTTAAAAATATATCCAGTAGTTGATTTTCTGTCTTTAATGTCACCTCCCCAATCACTGTCAACAAATCCTTGTACACCTGTGTCCATAGCATTATATGATAAACTTAAATTTAACGTACCTTTTATATAGCGTAGTACTCTCTTCAAACATTTATACAGCATCTCACTGGCACAATGTTGGAACCTGCTAAGAAAACTTACTGATACACATAAATCTGGTCTTGTTCCACTCACAGCATACATCAAGGAGCCTATTAGTTGTCTGCATTTTGTTTCAATTTCAGGGCTTTCTGATTCATTCTTATTTAATACACTAAAGTCAAAGTTCTGATCTATCGGGGTACTTACCGGTTTACAATCTAACATGTTATATTTTTCTAATATTTTCCTTAAATATTTTTCCTGACTCATAATAGTTACATCTTGTTTCTGTATAATATCGATACCCAAATAATGTGAAGCTATTCCCATATCTTTCATTTTAAAATTATTATTCAGTTCTGATTTTAAGGTTTCTATGTCCATTGTATTATTTCCGAAGAATATTATATCATCTACGTATATCAACACATACATAAAATTTCCATTTTGATTTTTCATATACAAACATTGATCATTTTTGGATTTTTTAAACATCATTTTAGACATAAATTCTTCAAATTTCTTATACCAACATTTTGGAGAGTTTTTAAGTCCGTATAGTGATTTATTCAATTTGCAAATCTTTCCATCTGGCAACTTTATATAAACAATGTCTTCAATATCTCCATGTAAGAATGCACCCACAACATCCATTTGATGGACATATAATTTCATTTTATTGGCCACAGACATGAGTATTCTAAATGTTGTTAACTTTGCTACAGGTGAATAAACATTCATATCATAATCAGTTTGTTGAAATCCCCTCGCAACTAGTCGAGCCTTAAATATTTTTCTACTGTTTACCTCTTTTATCTTAAAAACCCATTTTGTTGATACTACTGCTGAATCATCTGGAACCTTGTTTACTTCATCCCATGTATGATTTTCATTCAAGGTATTCAATTCAGTTTTCATGGCATTTTTCCATTCTTCACTTTCTACGCTTTTCATGGCGTCTTCATAATTTAATGGTTCTAATCCAATTGCTAAAAAACTTACATCCGATATGTAATCGTTCATCCATGCTGGTTTATTTCTTATTCTATTAGGTCTCATTTCGATATTATTTTCTTCCAATTCCTGTATCACAGGAAGAGATACATCCTGTTCCGAAGCATGTTGTGATGCTTCAACATCAGCTGTCTGTATATTTTCTGAAGAACATTCATTTAAAGGATTTCTATTATCAATTCGTGCATCTGAATAAATTAATGTCTGGTTTGTACATTCTTTGTTTACCTCTGAAAGTTTTTCCACATCTATCATATATTTATTGGTCTCATCCGAGTGATTCTCAATATTTTCATTATTTCCTTTGATAAATGTCACTTCTCTTTTAACCAATATATTATTTTTATCTGGAAACAGAATTCTATACCCCTTCGTAGTTTCACCATAACCTACAAAAATTCCAAATTCTGCTTTGCAGTCCCATTTGTGGCGTTTTTGTTCTGGGATGTGTACTGCTACCGGAGATCCAAAAATCTGTAAATTACCAATGTCATATAATTCTTTGTTATACCACAATTCATATGGAGTCTTATCTTTTATTCTACTTTTGCCTGTTCTGTTTAAGATAAAGACAGAAGTATTTACTGCTTCTGCCCACAATCTTTTGTCTAAATCTTTTGATAATAATATTGTTCTTGTTGCTTCGTTTATTGTCCGTATTTCTCGTTCAGCTGAACCATTTTGTTCCGGAGTATATGCGACACTAGTCTGATGTATGATCCCCATTCTATTTGTAATTTCTTTTAGTTTTGCATTCACAAATTCCAGACCATTATCTGATCTTATAACTTTTACCTCATGTTTTAAATTTTGAGTTACATAATTCAAAAAGGTTTCAATCTTGTCAACAGCTTCAGACTTTTCCTTTAAAAAATAAACTGTTTTGTATTTTGAAAAATCATCCTTAATTATTAAATAATATTTCGCACCACCATATGAAATGCTTTCCATAGGTCCACAAAGATCTAAGTGAATTAATTGACCAGGTTTTGTGCTGAAGCTTGTACTCGAGATAAATGGTTGTTTATGCATCTTGCCTTTTATGCAAGATATGCAAGTATATTCCTCACTATCTAAACTTATATCAATATTACTTCTCTTTAAAATATGTTTTATTTGATTTATGTCTTGATGCCCCATTTTTTCATGCCATTCAATAATGTTATTTTTACTTTTCCCTATAAATGCAAAATCTTCATTGGACTTGTTTTTAAACTTCATGAAATATAATTTCTGATGACGATAAGCTACTGCACCTACGTAACCAGTTCTGGTATGAATAAGTTTACTAATTTTTTCATTTGTATATATCTCGTAACCCTTGTCAATAGCAGTACTTGCAGAAAATAAATTGCATTGTAAATTGGGAACAAACAATACATCATATAAGGTTGTATCAATCCATTTTTCACCGTTAAATGATAACGTTTTTATATTACCTGCTCCAAGCGCATTAATTCCTGAGCCATCTCCCATGGATACTTCTCTGGGCTTATTAAAATGTATATATGAATCAAACATACCTTTGTTGTTGCACATGTGTTCTGATGCCCCACTGTCCAAGATCCATATATTGCTTGGAACTTGTCCACATTTACCCGAAACCTGAAAAGCATTACTAATATTTTTTTCCTTAACATTTGAATTATTGAACTTAGAATCCTGTTTATTTTTAAACCAACATTTTTCAGTTTCATGATTATTCTTTTTACATACTTTACAATACATATTCTGTTTATTTTTGAACCAACATTTTTCAGTTTCATGACTATTATTTTTACACACTTTACAGTATTTTTTACTTAATTTACACTCTTTCTTGTAATGGCCCTCCTTGCCACACAGAAAACATCTTCTTCCCTTCTTTGCGATAAATGCTGTGGTATTCTCAGTTTCATTCTTTCCCATGATATTCCTTTGCTCCTCCACTAGTAGTCTTGCTGTCAGTTCTTGAATTGCCTTGTTTTCGTTAGGGACTGAATCCCATGCAGATATGAAATGTTTGTACTGTGATGGTAAGGAGCTAATTATTTTTGTAACTACCATGTTTTCAGGGATGTCACCAGCTAACTGTTTGATTTGATCCACAACTTCTTGTATTTCTGATATGAATAAAGCCATGCCTTGATTATTGTATTTCATTTCAAAAAATTTCTGCTGAAGTAAATGAAGTGTTAGGTCGGATCTCTGTTCAAATACTAAGTTCAGTTTATCCCAAATTTCTTTTGCTGTATTGCAGGTTGTTATTAGAGGAATCGTTTTATTTGCCAGTCGCGATACAATTATCCCTTGTGCTTTGGAATCTTGAATTTTCCAATTTTCATCGACGGCATTTGGCGCCTCACCTTGTTCGATTACTTTATAAACATCTACGGCTTTTAACAAAACTTTTGTTTGAAATTTCCAAGAATTCCAATTTGATTTATCTTCTAATAAACTTGTGCCACGCATATTAAACATTTGCGCTTCCATATTTTGTATTTTTTTTTAACCTCTTGTTGTATACACGTGGCTTTACCGCCAATTATTGTTTGGTTTATTTTCAATTTTGTTTTTTTCTTTCAAAGTCACTATTATATTTATCTGCAATGACTGGGCCCATAGCCTGTTATGATTATGGGTCAATAAACACCTTTTAATGATTAACACCTTTATTGTAACACAAGTTATTTAAGCACAATAATTATACAGAGACCATTTTTATTATATTTTTTTGACAAGTCTTCTTATTCTCTATGATTCTTACAGACTATAGGAGTTAGTGCTGCCAACACTAAAAACTGTTTGTTGTTCCTTTTCAACAGTTTTTATAAAAAATAAGCCTTTTTAAGTTGTAAAATAAAAGAATTAAGCTTTCTTGGGCCATTTTCAAACAGGATGACCACAATCTGTATCTTATTTTTCATAGTGTCAAATACCCTTTTATTTCTAAATTGTTTTTTGCTCTTAAAAATTAAGATAATTGCACTTAGCAGTACAAAATATTTATATATTATCTATTTTTTTTAGTTTGCTTGCATCGATGTAATAAAAATATCGATATTTTACAGTATATATTATATTATCTATGGATATACCCAACCTATCTTTTGTTTGCCCATATGTAGCGGATAAGCACTATAAGAATCATCACAGAATCACATAAGATTTTTTTTATCTGAGGATAAAATTGACAAATTGAAGTTAGGTTGGCATTAGTCAAGTGTATTACCAATTTGTCATTTTATTCGTGAAAAAAAAATTTCACTCTACAGTACTTGGTTAGCCTTTATTATTTATTCTAGGTTGATCGGGTTCGTTTAGGTTGCCTGGGTTACGTTAAAGTTTTTAATACGAGTTTTGCTGATAAAAAATAATTTCAAAATAGAAATGCCGAAAGCATTGTTTAAACCCGGCGCGTTGAAAAAGTTTATCACTAAAAAGAAATTGCCACCTCGTAGATTTATTTTACCAAATAATAATACGAAAGTTGAAATTTTGCCTAAACCTATAAAATCTGAGTCTGATCACAAAGAATACAGGTAAGTTGTAGTCAGTAATTATAATTTTAATAACTATTATCTAACTCTTGCTGCAATTTCTCCCAGCAGTCGGCTTCTCAAGCCTGGGGGGTGAGTACGTAAGGGCTATAGCACGACTAACTACTTCCTAGTGTAGTTAGCGCGAGTACGTAACGTTACAAATGTAGTTAGTTGTGCGTTTCAGCGTGGTTATTATGTAGTTAAGCCGTGGTTATGAATAGTTAGATTGATGTGTGGTTAGTCGTGCTATAGCAAAAGTTACGTACTCACTACCCTGAAACGGACTGCAAATCCATGGTAGAAGTTTTAGAAAAATAAAAAAATCCCACTCAGTCAGACTTTTGGTGAAGACTAGGGATTGCAATCCGGAAAAACGGATCCGGTATTCCGGCAGATCCGGCATCAAAATGCTCACATCGGATCCGGCACAAATCAACGGATCCGGAGATCGGATCCGGTTAATCATATAAAGGGATTTTCGACATACTCAACATGGACAGAACTCGAACCCGTATCCCTAGCATCTCCACAGGGTCATTGTAGGTAAAATTGTGGGTACCCATAAAGATAAAAAGAGAAGAGGAGGCAAATTCGTATTCGTAGCGCTATGGAATACTACTTTTGCCTCCTTGTGCCCATAGTGGAGATTTAAAGGTAGTGTTGACTGATCGTATTGAAACTATTGATTATCGAATGAAATGACATCTTTTAGAAAAATGGTGAGGACATTAAAAAATAAAATTAGCCAATAAAATATATATTAACCTATTTAAAAGCATTTTGGGAATTAGACGGTGTGATTTTGTAACTAATAACTCTGTCCGAGAAAGAACATTTCAGCCCTTGGTTACTTCAGTCATCCTTAATCGCAGACTAAGTTGAATCGGGCACGTCCTCTGTACGTCCCCCGAAAGCGTAGGCCAAGCCAGCCTATTTTACAATCCAATCCGATATAGTTAGCGCTTTTAGTGTCCCTGATTATTCCCGGTTATAGGTATTTCTCCTGGGACGCGGATGTCCGACTGCCCATCCATCTCTTTCGTGTTCGTCCAAGGGTCTGCTGGTTGTATTGATTCCATCCTCTTATGCATATTTATCAGAATCACCGGATCCGTTCTGTTAACGTGATCTTTCCAGTAATGCCTTCTATTTCTACCCCATTGCCTGACGTTCTCGATATCGCAGAAGCTCTGAATCCGGAGTTTCTAACTCTGCCTCGAATGGTTTATTCCACAATGGGTTGGTGAGTTTTCGAGAATCTTTCTTTTTCGTGGTGTCGGTTCTGGTTTGTCCATCGTAAGTCATGATCAATCAAGCAGGTCATATAAATGTGGGATTTATTTTCGTTAAATTTTTATTTGACTTTTATAATATGTAATTTAATTTATATTAAAGTGGTTGGTAGACTGGTGGTTACGACGCTGGCTTTCGCACTGTTTTGTACAACCCGTTTCGTGGTTCGACCCGGGTGCCCACCATCTTCCTCTTTCATGACACAAGCTTTTAGTAGCTTACTGTGAAAGAATCAAAGAGAGTATTCGTGTTCACTTTGAGTGAACACAAATACTTTCTTTGAAAGAAAAATGATTTCTTTAAAACTAAAAAATTTAATTGTTTTACCATTTAAAAGTAGTCATACCCTAATTAAATTAATTTCGTATACGTGCCGTTTTTTTAGCCTATAGTTAAAAATGTTAATTTAGCCTGATTGACGAAAATCTGGTTGGATCCGGCCGGATTCAAAATGAGACCGGATTGCAATCCCTAGTGAAGACCATTTCAGCTCACTTGGTCATGTACAAATGTTGTAAAGGCTATAATAATTTATGTGTAACTGGGTCCAGAGAGCCCAAGAGCTGGGTGGAAGGGGATGGAGGAGGCTATTGTCCAGGAGTGAACGGGTATAGGCTGAGAAGTGAGAGAGAGATGAAATTTAACGCTCTTATGCCATATATATTCATACTAGGTATACTGCTTTATAGAAATAAAAAAAATGGAATACTTATTGTATTTAAAGATGGGACTAACGGCTTAAATTCAAAAAAGGTCGTTTCCAAAATTTGATATCTGAAAACTTAACTTTTTCCTAAAAAAAAAAGGTCCTTTTCTCAGTTTCATACCTGACATAATAGGGGTAGGCTATTATTTCGCTGAGTATTATTTTTATTCAACTGTTATTTATAAATATCGTTAAATATTAATAACGTTAGATACATTATTTTTATTTAGCTATTATTTTTATCAGCTGTCGTTATAATGCCCATCTCTAATTGTATTGCCAGCATAAATAATTGATTGAAATCAAAACAAAGCTGATAATAACGGATGATGAAATTTTGTAACTCTTTCCATTGAGCATAAACGTGCTACCAGCCGTGAAGCCAGCCAGCCAGCCCATCAGTCATGAAAATATTAGAAACAGGTCTACCAAATTTGTAGACCATGTGACATGTGAAAGCACCTTAAAGCTTGTTTATCCCAGGCTGACAGCACCGACACCAATCACTGTGCTATGTTAAAAATATCTAGAACCGTCAAACCACTAGTAGTAGAATTTTTAAATAAAATTATGTCCAATCAAATTTGATCCTACATTATTTTTAACTTGCAGGGTAATACGTTTAGAAAATGGTCTTACTGCTCTCCTGATATCAGATTTATACTCTGTGAAGTCAGACTTTATACCTCCTATAAATTTAGATGATGAACCCGAAGTTGAGGAGGAAGATAGTGATGAAAGTGAGACCAGTGAAGATGCTGAATCAGAGGAAGAAGAAGGAGATGCAGAGTGTGCTGCAGATGACAGTGATTCAGATGAAGAAGACGGAGAAAGAATGGGATCACATAGTAATGAAGAAGATCAAGATGAAAAAATGGTAAAAAAATGTGACATCATTGATACAAGTTGCAATCAATCTATTTAAAATTTTATGAAGAATACTTGTAATATCAATCCGAGTTAAAGATTTCATCTATAACTTGGATATAATATACTGCTACAAATTGAATGACAATGGCAAGCAACTAGTTTTGGCGCTGTTGTGTATTTATTCTATTTTCTATCTACTTATGCTATTGCGTTTCATTTTAGTTTGGTGTTGAGTACAAAGTCTACCAAAATCCAACCAGTTTCTGTGTACTTTGAACTTCTTCTAAAAGATTTTTCCATTCAAACAAACAATGAGTGTATCCATTCAGAATTGTTCCACTCACATAGTATGTGAAGAGTTGTTCCACGATGCCTTATATCTTATTGTTTTGCTCATTCACTTGACTTGACGTGGAGTCGAGCCCTCCATCAGGATTATTTTGCTTTTAACATTGCGGCCTATAATTTCTTTTTCTCTTCAACTTCAAAATTTGACTTATTTTCAAATGATAACAATCTCATTCATTGAAAACTTACCTTTGAGAGGTCCTGTAATTTTAGAAATTTATTATAGGAAAATGAAATTATATCTGCAAAGATCAACAACAAAATAAAATTGAACATAGAATCTGCGCTTTATGTGTGATGTGATGACATATGAAAATAAGTGCATATCTGAATTATCATTTAGGTTTGTAGATATATTTTGTGATATACCCCCATTGTAATATTGTCTGCTTAAACTTTAGTGACAACAATGACATCCTGTTACAACGAATAAAAATGTTTGCATGTGGAAAATGAAGAGATGTATTGTGTTACAGGCTGCATGTGCCCTGTGCGTAGGTGTTGGCAGCTACAGTGATCCAGCAAAAATTCAAGGACTGGCGCATTTTGTGGAACATTTATTGTTTATGGGAAGCTCTAAATATCCCCAAGAAAATGGATTTGATTCATTTGTAAAGGTAACAATGACATTTTTCTTATAACCGACTGTTAGTTAATAGTTGGTAGTATTTTATTTCAGTTGGATGAAGGGTGTGAAGTGCATAAAATAATGAATCAAATTTTCTTTCCCTGACTCGTTGCATAAATAATATTTTCAACATTATTAACCTGTTCAATTTCAGTTGATCAAATGCGATTTAAGTTATAATTACAAAATTTCACAACAATTTATAATTTTCTCAAACTGTTACAATGAGGCATTTATGCTTGAATGATATTGTGAAGGCTCAGTCGCTATAAAAAGTAATCACTTTCAGAATAAAGGTGGGTCTGACAATGCTTGTACAGATTGTGAAGTGACTAACTTTCATTTTGAAATTCCTGAAGAGCATTTGGCAGAAGCCTTAGACAAGTTTGCTCATTTTTTCATCTCCCCGCTTATGAAACAAGAAGCTATGCAAAGAGAAAGAGAGGCTGTCAATTCTGGTGAGTGTTGACTAAATATTATTATACTAGTTTTTTAAAGGCGCCCGTGGCGCCCACCTATGGCCTTTTTTATGCAAACCTTACTTTCTCATAGCTGTGAGCATTCACATGTGAGACTTCAAAACACTTGGTTGATTCAATTCTTTATTAACTCAAAAACAAAAACTTTTAATTACAAACTTTGCATTCAAATAGCTTTTAGCATGTGGGTATTTAACTATATGATTGATTAAACTTTTTTATGCAAACATTACTTTCTTATGGCCGAATTCATATGTCAAACTTTAAAGCACTTGATAATATACTATGAAAATTAAAAAAAAAATGAACTCTTTATAACAAACTTTGCTTTCAAATGGCTTTTCAACGCTATTAATTCACATGAAAATCTTTAAAAAAATACTTTAGTGTGTAAACATTTTATTTCAAACATAGCATTAGTAAGGCTTATCTCCTTTATCATGTCGCGTCTGTGCGTTAAACTTATGATTTGGTAAACTTTGCTTTCTTATGGCCGAATTCATATGTCAGACTTTAAAGCACTTGATAATAGAACTCTATGAAAATTAAAAAATAAAACTTGAACTTTTTATAACAAACGTTGCATATGTATGCCTTTTCAACGCTATGAATTCACATGAAAATCTTTAAAAAATTACTTTAGTGTGTAAACTTTTTATTTCAAACATAGCATTAGTAAGGCTTTTCTCCTTTATCATGTCGCGTCTGTATATCAGACTTTAAAGCACTTGATAATAGAACTCTATGAAAATTAAAAAAAAAAAAACTTGAACTTTTTATAACAAACGTTGCATATGTATGGCTTTTCAACGCTATTAATTCACATGAAAATCTTTAAAAAAATACTTTTGTGTGTAAACTTTTTATTTCAAATATAGCATTAGTAAGGCTTTTCTCCTTTATCATGTCGCGTCGAACAAAAGTTCGAACGAGTAGAACAAAATTTGTCTTTAGTTGCGAGTGGCGCGCCATCTAGCGGCGTTAATGACATCAGTCAGTCAGTGAGTCAGTGTTCAAGGCAAATATTATATTATTATATTCTCCTAGTTTGGTTTAATCTTCTTATGTATAAAAATGATAAGCTGTGCGTGTGTCTTACTAAAACTCGAGATTTGGCCCGATTTGGTAAATTTTGGATTCAAAACTTTTCGTATAAGCTCGGGGAATTTTTTAACGAGAGTAGCTATGTGAAAATTGCGAAGAAAATAAAAAATAACAATTATGTTTTCCCATACAAAGTCTCACTGATTGTCAAATAAAGGATCCATATTTTTTGGTTGTGAGATACTGGAGAAAGTATTCTTATGATGTAGGTGATGCGATATTTACCAGTCATCTACTTCTTAATTAATTTGTCTATGAATATAGAAATATAGCGCCGAATCACTTGAAAACGAGTGCATAGATAAAAATACAAAATAAACAAATGTGTTTTTATATTGTAGAATTTTCTTTGAGTATTCCTGTGGATAGTAATCGTACAGATCAACTACTCTCGCTATGCCTCCCGGAAGGACACCCTGGTCGCACATTCATGTGGGGTGATATTCGCAGTTTATCCACTCCGATAGGACCAGAGGATGAGGAATTACATAAACAAGCTCACGAGTTCAGAAAAAGACATTACAGCGCTCATAGAATGACATTGGCTGTGCAGGTTAGTACTTCGATGATTCATTCTCAAATACAAAAAATCTATGTTCCTCCATAGCTGAAAGAAAAACTATGTCTTCTTGTCAAAATAAAAACTTTTGATTTCAGGCACGCTTGTCTTTGAACACGTTAGAAAAGTATGTAACTAATATATTTAGTCAAATACCGACTAATTGGCAGCCGCCTGATGATTTCTCCGAGTATCAGTTCAGTCAAGAGACGGCTACCCCCAAGTTTCGTTCACTATATTACGTGGAACCTGTTGGCAACAAATCTGAGGTATTTTAATTATCATACATTCGAAGGATATTCATATTGTCAATGTTAGGTGTAAACAAATTATAGTTTTGTTGTAGCTTCATCTCACTTGGTGTATGAAGTCATTCTTGAGTAATTACAAAAGCAAACCTCATCAGTATGTATCGTGGATCATCGGACATGAAGGCGTGGGTAGTCTGCTGTCGTATCTGAGGAAAAAGTAAGTACAAAATTTAATATATTCCTTGAATCCTAGACTGAGCTGCCTCCTGATTCGTGCATGTGGCATTATCTGATAGCACTTCATTCCACAAATTATTTTAATTACAAGGGAACTAAGATGAATAATTGAATTGATATTACTGTTAAAATAGCACAATCTTTTTCGTTACAATTTTTGGACTATGTTTGCTTCAAGTGTGTTAAAGCTCGCCCTTTTACGACTCTCCAACTTGGAGGTGCCTGTCCCTTTCTATGCAACTTTGTGATTGCATTCGGGGATATGTATCATAATTACTTTTATTTTTTTCAGAGTATGGGCATTAGATATTTTTACGGGGAATTCGGAATCTGGCATAGACCATACAAGTGTAAACTGCTACTTCTCCATTAGTGTTGTTCTAACGAAAGCCGGTCTTCAAAATGTAGACAAAGTAAGTCTACAAACAAGATATACCTATGAATTGAAATTGTAAATAGTAATGGTAAACTTATTAAAAACTTAATTTACAGGTTATTGAGTCCATCTTCAGTTACATTAACTTACTCCGGGACGAATGTCCCAATGAAAGGATTTTCAAAGAAATAAAGGTAATAAATGAATACTGTCTCACTTAGGCTTGTTTTTAAAGTCATTTTTTTTTGTTTAAGATCATGTTGTTTTTTATGTTTGCAGGAAATAGAAGATATTAACTTTAAATTTGAGAAAGAATTACATCCGTTTGATAATGTGGAAGGCTTAGCTGAAAATATGCAAATGTATCCACCGGAACATTATCTGACTGGAGAAGACCTGTTCTATGAATTCAATCCAGAGGTAGTTATATCTCCCTTTAACTTGTAATCACTTCAATTGTAATTCTACTTTTCCTTCTTTTTCATTGTGTCTTTGGCAAGTAAAAACCGAAGATTACTAAACAAAATCTTAACGTTTAGTGGTGTAACAGTCCTCTTTTTGTTGTAGCTAATAAACTATGTGTTAAATTGCATGCGACCAGACAAAGTGAATATAATGGTATTCTCCAAAGACCATGATCCTCCAATTCAATACACTGATGTAGAATTTTGGTTCGGAACCAGATATGTCCAAAAAGGTTAATATTTCAATCTCGTATTCTTTATATTAAATTATATTAGTTTGCACTTTTTTTAACAGGAAATTTTGTAATCAATTTCTAGCAATTAGTGAAGAGAATATAAAAAGATGGAAAAAAAATTCACCGTTACCAGAATTTCGACTTCCAGAACCAAACATATTTATCACGGATAATTTCAGTTTGATTCCCAAACCCGATGATCTTGTTAAAGCTTTAGCCATTCTTGAAAAATATAAAAAAAATAACGAAAAAGAGGCAGAAGATGATGTGAATTTATCAAATAATAGTAGTAAAAGCCGTAAGAAACCGTCGAAATCAAAATCTCTCCAGAATAAGGAATTGGTAAAAGATGTGAAATACACAGAGGAGGAATTGGAGTCTAAGAAACGGGCGTGTGGGGTGTTGAAAAAGTATTACGATGCCTCACCCGAGTTAGTAGTGGACAACAAGTTTATGGAAGTGTGGTATAAGCCAGATTATAAATATGGATTGCCCAAAGCTGTAATATATATTTATTTGATGTCTGCCAATGCTGGAAAAACTCCCAAAATGTTAGTTTGTTGATCACAAGTATTTGGAATATTAGCATAGAACCTTGGATGTCTGGTAACTCCTTCTGTACTTCACTTTTATTTACAGAAATTGTATGGAAGACTTGTGGTGTGAGATTTTATCCCAATACCTGGTTGATAAGTTGTACCCCGCCAGTATGGCCGGCCTGGGCTGCTTTACATACGCATCAGACAGAGGTGTTGTCATCAAACTCGGCGGATTCTCCCAGAAACTGCCTGTGAGTCCACCCATATCCAATTGGTTTGTTTAAAAGCACTGATCTCTGTAATAACCAATCATAATGTTTCCCAGATTCTGGTGGATGTCATATTTGAGGCTATTTCCGAACACATGAACCATCTCACCGAAGAACTATTTTCAGCTCTGAAGGATCAACTTGTGAAATGTTACAGTAATGCTTTAATAAAACCAAATAAACTAAACAAGTATGTGAAACCTTGCAACAATTATTATTCATACAATAGGATTAACTAATAAGTGAAAAAAAAAACTAATGTGTGATTATGATATAATCAGTGATGCTTACCTGGGGATTTACTGTGGTTTGTGGAAACCCTTTGATGTGAATGCTACGGCTCTCCTAGGCCTTAAGAGAAGGTTTTCTTTGATTAACAGTAGGTTTCAAGAACCATTAGTTCATTTGTAGTTTTATTTTATATATTTATAATAACTGAGTCTAGAAAGTATCGTGATTATGATATAATCAGTGATGCTTACCTGGGAATTCACTGTGGTTTGTGGAAACCCTTTGATGTGAATGCTACAGCTCTCCTAGGCCTTAAGAGAAGGTTTTCTTTGATTAACAGTAGGTTTCAAGAACCATAAGTTCATTAGTAGTTTTATTTTATATATTTATAATAACTGAGTCTAGAAATATCGTGCATCTGTGATTCCTTTTTTAGATCACTGCACGTGTGACGTGCGGCAGGCTACCAAAAGCGGTGACCTCATTTCCAAAATTTTAACACCTGCTAGAACCAATCAGTTAGAACTACACACACACTCCTTGCCCCCACTCTCCACTGGGGACAACGTGGGGAAGGGGTTGTTTCGACGAGTCTAGTGCTCGCCGTACAGTTCGACGAAAAGGGGTGTTCTTCCTCCCAAGAAGATCCTTGAGGGAGACCCTCATGGACTGTCTTCCCTTTCTTCGAAGCGGAGCTGAGGGATTTGAACATTGTTTGGGAGGAGGTCATTGACGCTGCACAAGATCCAGTGCCGTGCAGAGTTTTTTAGAATAGAATGACTATTCTAAGTTTCACACTGTACAAAATTTCAGATTTAAAATAGTATTAAAGTCTAAAAAAATAAAATTACCTACACTTGTGATAAAATTTTAATTGTTTCTACAGATTGGTACGCCTTTCATTGCTCGTTTCGGATAACCATAACTTGGTGGACAAATTATCCGCATTGAAAGTCCTTCAATTTGCCGAAATAAAGGAGTTCTATAAAGAGTATATCAGAAAGATGAAGGTTAGAGTGTTGGTGCAGGGCAACATGACTAAAGAGCAAGCTGTCAACATTTCCAAGATCATACAAAGGAACATCCAATGGGAGGAACTTTTGGAGGAAGAAAGACGCAAGGTATTTATGTCATTAAGCATCTGATTGATTGAATAACCGACTAACGTAGCCTACCCAGTGATTCCCGCCACACATTCACACATTATGTTGTGGTATGTGAGTTCTGCTCTTTGAAAATAAACACACATACCTCATAAAGATACCGTGTCTGTAAGTTGTCAAAGGGTCATTTTCTAGGAAATTTCTGCAAATACACACCAGATTGCAGCGTATCTAATAACAGTTTAATACTATACAAAGTAAGGATAATATGAGAGAATTACTAACTCAACATTACCACGTGGTTTCTATGGAAATCTTAGTGCCTTTCGATGTGAGTAGTAGATACACTCCATAAATTCATCGTCCTGGGTCATAATCATAGATTTTTATATACATATAACTTCCTATATCTCTTCATAGTAAAAAAGTGAAGCCGATTTGGCTAGCAATTTTGACAGTACGGTAGTCAAAACGGAATGTAAAAAATGATAACATTTATAAAGAAACTTAAAAATGATCTAACTTCACTTATTTCAACGTAAAAATATGTTTTATTGTAAAAAACACGAGAAAACGACTGAATAAATATACGCCGCACCACGTTCTTTTGGGAACCAAACTGTCAAAAGTTGCAATATTTCGGCTTCACTTTTGAACGCGAGTCGGGAATCTAGGTTATTGTATAGAATTCTGTGGTAATAATATGTCATTATACACCTAGATAATTTTTATGATTGCACTGTCTGTTAGTGCTGCCCCCGGTGACAAAAAGAAACAACTCATTTTGGGTAGACAGCTTTAGGTACCTGGCTGGCTACGAGAGAACGGGGTGTTTTCTAGGGATATTCCGACTATTCCCACCAGATGGCAGCATACCTAATAAGGGTCTAACATCAAATGTCATTCATTCTTTTCGAAAGCGTATAATTGGTGTCTTGCTGAATTTTCTGGTTTTCTCAGTTTTGTTGTATAGTATATCCTATATAAATATATTCAAAATGAACAGGGACTATGGCACGTTAAGTTATTACAACATTCCTACACGCTTTTGTATACAATTGTCATAGCGTGGTCATAGCCAAACCCGTTAGAGAGTATATGTGTTCTGTGGCCAAACCTAAATTTGACATTTCTATCAGTGTTGCAAACGGCTCTTGGCCTAATATCGTCGATTTTCATACAAAAAGTAGCCCAACTGAATATTTGGTATCTGGAAAGATGAAAAGTGTCTAAAAAAAGGTCATTCTGAAGAAAATTTTGGTATCCGGAGAGGTGAAAGTTCACTAAAAAAAAAAAAGTCATTTAGTATCCGGAAAGGTGTGAAAATTCGCTAAAAGGAAAGTAACCCAATTGGCGACCAGTCGCCTTTTAGATTTTTCGCCGATTGTCATTCCGAGTAGCACAAATAGCGATAAATTGCCCACGTTGGCATCACTGATTTCTATTAGACCCTGTTTGTCAGTGCTGCCCCCGGTGGCCAAAAGAGTAAAGAAAACAACCCAATTTTTATAACAAAGCATGCAATATAAAACTAACGCCCAGTGGTAGAAAAGTGAACTAACAGGAAATTTGAATTAAGAGTTCTTTACAATAAATTTTCAACATATTTGTGTAGACAAAAACTTTAGGTACAGTTATAATTTTTTAGAATGGAAAAATGTTGTATTTTTTAATCTTGATACCTGCTTTCAGATACAAGTAGTTGAGATCCCAGCTGGCAAAAGGGTGTGTAGACTTCAATCTCTGAATAAATGTGGTGTCAATTCCAATATCATTAATTATTACCAATGGGGTGAATATTCCTTGAAAAAAACTGCTGTGTTGGATTTAATTATGGTATGTTCACTTTCCATTACTCGTCTGTAAATTCTGTCTTCAGCCTCAAACAATTTTAAATCGCTATCGTAACTTGAAAAAGCCATTTCTATACAAATAGATTCTTGTCCCTATACAAAACACAAAAATAATAATTACATTCTTAAATGTAACTACACAAGAAGTAGGTTATTGAAATGTTTTATTGCTGATTTCTATAGAATGCATAGCTCGCAGATAAATACATAATTCGGATAGAAATTCCATCTTAGTTTTGTTTATTGAAACACCAAAATGGGAAGATAGATAGAGTTTTAATGGAAGATTGGAGATGATAGCTTAGCAATATATAGTTTGAAAAAAAATTTGTAAGTTTTTTCAAAATTAGATTGTTTTATTTCATTTTTTTTTATTTTTCAGCTACTCATGGAGGAACCTCTTTTTGATCAACTTCGTACCAAAGAGCAATTAGGTTATAGTGTGTTCTCTTTATTAAGGTCTACCTATGGTGTTTTGGGATTCTCTGTTACTGTCAACACTCAAGCAAACAAATACAGGTATTCTCATTAAAGTGTCACCTTTTTTACATAATGTTGCAATTTGAATTGAATCTAGAAATATGGGATAAATTTTGAGGTTTATAGTTATTCAACAGTAAATTGATATCTAAAAACTGAGTTTTTGGTGTCATGTAAGTCATCTTTCATTTGTTGAAAATACAAATATTAACAGAACTATTTGCACAAGTCACCGATGTAAAAATGCTTCCCGAGATATCCTGAAAAATGTGGATCCCTAGTAATTTTTTGTATGATATACTAGACACTTTAGTTAGATGCTAAAAAAACAGGAATAATAATAACTTTCAAATATAAAAGTAAACTATCAAAATAATATTAAATTTATAAAACAGCCTTTTTCAACTCTACTAAGTTGCCTCTGACCCCAGACACATCTTCATGGTAGATTGTTACCATTGCCATTTACTTGGCAAATCATTCATTTTCTGTAGATTATTTGATATTTCTTTCATATTCAATATTCAATTATTCAATCCTAGCTTGCCATACTTTTTCAGGTTTTATTGGAATTCATAATGAATGTTGTTTACAATGTTTTACAGTGCAGATCATATTGAAGAACGTATAAATGCCTTCTTGAAATCGTTCAAAAATGAACTGGACAATTTGTCAGAGAAAACATTTGCACAAATCAAATATGCATTAATCAAGCAAAAACGCTGTGCCGATTTAACTTTAAAAGATGAAGCAATCAGGCATTGGAGTGAAATTACATCGTTAGAGTACATCTTTGATAGGATTCATCAAGAAATAGAGTGTGTGAGAAGTTTAACGTTGGACGATGTCAGGCAACACTTCAACGACTATTATGATAGGGAAAATAATGAAAAGTTTCGACTGTTATCCATTCAGGTTGGTGTGCTTAATCTCTTTAATCAAACATTCTGCTTGTCTTGAAATGAGTCCTTTGTCGTTTTTTTTTTTAATAATTAATCTGTCCTCACTCAAAGTGAACACAAAATACACTTTTTGACTCTTTCACAGTAACCTACTTAAAGCTTTTATCGTGATAGAGGAAGATGGTCGGCATCTGAGATCGAACCCATGACCTCCGAACGAAACAATGCGAAAGCCGGCATTGTAACCGCTAGTCTACCAACCACTTCAAATTTGAGATTTATAGTCTCATAGCTGTACTAAAGTCGGTAGCTACTAGGCTACTGATCTCGGTACCCTAGTGGCAAAAGCTCCGACTTCAGATCAAGAGGTCCCGGGTTCGATTCCCAGTCAGGTCAGAAATTTTCTATGTGTTTTTTCACATGAAATTTCTGCTCGGGGTTGGAATCCTGTCTCAGCAATCTCCCGTCCAATGACGGGCCCGGTTGACTGGTAGAGAATGCTAAGCATTAATTTCTCCCCGGCTATACTAACATCTGTGTATAGAAGAGTGATTTTTATTTATTTACTAAATTGTTATTTAATCCCACTGTTCCTTTCTCACTTATATGACAATCCACTTTCTTGAGAAATGTGTGTAAAAATGTTGTTTAACTTTTTAACATATATTTTTTAGTAAAGTTGTCTGTTAATGTTTCATCCCATTCAGGTGATTGGAAATACCAAAAGGGAAAATGTTGAAGACGATGGCAAGGATATGATTAACGAGATAAAAAAACTGGATCTTACTTTCTTGAAGGAGGAAAATCCACACAACAGATTCATATCCAGTATTAAAGATTTTCAACAGAATTTGAAAGTATTCCCCGAACTATGCCGCCCAATGAAAAATAAATAAACAAATTAAAACAATATTATTTATTTTTTATTTAATAAAATTGTTTGTGAATATATCTACTTAATATTTTCATTAACTGTTATACTTTTTACTATAAAAATAGATCACATTCATGTTTGTTGATTGTTTACACTGCTTAGCAGTTGCTCTAATGAAATAATATTGCTTTAGGGACAGTGTTTTTGTTATCGAATTGATAGTCTGAATAAAACTATGTTTCTTATGGTCTTGCCTATAGTCCGAAATTCTGGAAGTAAAAGCAAACACTGTTCATGTGACAGACCTATTCCTGGTGTCTCCAATTTAGTTTCCTGTGTACAACCGTCTGAAAATGTCTACTGCCTAACAACTTTGCAGTTTTAAGATCGACTATAATTTATTTATTGGACAATTTATTTCATTAGTTTGAATGTTGATCTAGTCATTTTTCTAAGAAAAATATTGGTTTTTATTCAATTTCTTGAATTTCACTATACATAGTGAATAGTCCGTAGAAAATTAATGTGTGTGTATTTTCAATGCAATGATCCCTGATTTTGGTTTAAGTTTTTTTTTCAGAAATTTTCATAGTTCATTCGTTAGTTAAGTATGTAACATTTACTTAACGCAATGGATTCAACTTGTTCTTATTATATTGTAAATTGTATATATGTATCATTATTTTATAATTAAATTTTGTTACAAGTATGCATGAGTTTCAATATTATAATAAAAACATTTCACTGGATATTTAGCTTGTTCTTTTTAGTTATTAATTTACTAAATCCACTTTTGCTCCCTTCTTTATAGGAATGGCTAAAATAATTAAATGACCTTATGATAAGGTGTGACCATATTTTAAAATAAGGAAGTTAGGATAATTATGTTGAATCTAAAGCATTTTTAGCAAAATTGACTTACTAATAAGAAAATACAAAAAAAATATATGTTTGTTAAACATTTTTCATTCTTTTGCAATAAAATTCACTTAATACTACTTTGAAAAAGCAGGACATTTTCAAAATGTCACGGGACAAATCGCCAAAAAGTGTGACTTCTGTAGTAGGCCTAGACAAAATGCATTTGGCGATCGACTACAAACGAATCCTTCGACAATGTAGAGTAGGAAGAAAATTAACTGTCCACTTTTTATGTTTTTATAAGTCTTTATTTGGTTTAAATAATTGTTTATATGTTCCAGTGGACAGTTAATTTTTTCGTACTATACATTGGCGAAATCTTTGTAGTCGAACGCCAATTTGAATTTGTCTACAGGGCCAGGTCACCTTACCTTAAGAAAATACTCAATAATCTTTCCTGGACACAGAAATCCCTAAATTTAACTGATTTATTATTTCACCATAAACATTGCAAAGACTATCCATGTGACTGTTGTACAAATAGCTTCACTCCGTCTTTCAAATCATTACGTAAATTAAACCTAATTGCCAATAATAATTGGGTAATAACGCATTTCAAAATTACTTTGGAGCTAGCCTTTTTACAGACAAAAATATACAGATTTTGATAAAGAGGTGGTGTGATCCTACATTAGATGACATTGTTTCATGGACACTGGACAGTTACACTTTTTATCATATTATAATAATGTTATTCTAAGTAAGGGAAGATTTATCATAATAAGAGATAGCAGAGTCATAGCTCTTTTAACATACTAATTATTCTTGAAACAAATACATTTTTCAGTTGAGATGGACCATAACTCAAAAAGTTCTTCGAATCTTCAATAAAATAACTAATTCTGGATATAGGTAATAAACATCAAAGTATCTCTCTAATGAAATTTGCTATTTGGCCTTCGTTTCGACAGGGTATTATTATTTTAAAGATAACACAATTTTAATGTGATCCACCAGTGAGTCCACCCATAACTAGGGAGAATTAAAAAAAATAAAACTCGGATATTAAATTTTGTAACTGGCAATCTTTATAAAAAAGTGAAATGTCTTCCATTATTATTTATCAATTTAGTTTGTCAAATGGTGATAGCATACGCTTCTTCAAAACAATAAACATGAACAAATATTTTAATCAATAGTTTCGAAACAATCAGAAAGGATCATAGGCTGAAGAAAAACGCTCCTTTCTACGATGTTGACATTTCCATAATGCCGCTTGAAGTGTAAAATTTTGCAAAGTTGTTTACGTAAAACAAGGACGGAACAAAATTCTCATATCTTTTCAAAATGGCTACTAGTGTCGATATGCAGCTTGACAAAATATGTAGAGCATGTTTACAAATTAAAAAGGACATGAGACCACTATTCAATGAACTTATAGCTGAAATGTTAATGTCTTGCGCTTCTGTGCAGGTAAAATATCTAAAATATTGATGTGTATTCTCAAAAGTCTTGTTGGACCTCCATTATAGTGACATCTCTTTCATTTACAATGAGACGCGTCCAAGTAAGTTTTCCAGAAAAACACGACCAACCCGATTGTAATTGTTTCAGTCAATATTATAGGTGACAGATGACTATTTGGTTTTATTTTGCAGAAGTCATAGGGCAGATAATTTGACACACATGATTTTTATTCATTTTTTGCCTGTTTCTATTGAAATTTTCAAATTTGGAAGATTTGTTTCAGTTCTATGTACCTAAATTAATTTATTTTAAAAATCACCCGCCAATTTTTGGAACGCAACAACAATATTTTTTTTACTACAATGGACGAAAATAATGTATTAATTATTTTTCGATTATCGACATAAAAAAATAACTTTTGTCTAATTATTAGGAGAATTTCTTTGAAAGATATTGAAATATTCATCTTCCTTCTTAAAATCAATTATTTATACAAAAATCGGTTATATCCCCTTCATAACATAAACTTTTGATCTGTCTTTGCCTGATTGCTAGATTAGAATAAAATAAGAATTAATCAAATGTAAAGCATATTAGCTGGTATTCGATTAATAAGAATATTGAAACTAAGTATCTTTCAGTTCTCTATCATTTTGTCATTTTTTGTTGCTAATTCAATCTGTGCATAATCAATACCAATATGATCTCAGAAACTACCTATGGGATTAAGAAAAAATAATTCAATATCCTATTTCTTGGAGAAGGATTTGAGATATTTAAAATCACATTACTACTTTTAGAGACATTATTTGTAAAATTCATTATGAAGATAAATCAAATTACGGGAATGCCATATTTGCCACTGATGTTTATGGCCATAGAGTGTTGCGACATGCCCATCTTGAATGTAGTCATGTGTTGCTATATAAATCATGTTCATATAAATAAATAAAAATCTAAGAACCTACTTAATATTTGGGATTAAAAGTTCATATTAATCAGGTGATCTTTTTGAGATTTAGGCTAAATTATGGCAGAGAAACGTCATTCGAGTGCAATAAAAATAATATCTATGGCAGAACATGTTTGCAGGATCGGTTAGTAATACCTATAACCTATAACTACATAGCAATTTGCAAAATTAGAAGAGGAAAAACTTATTGAATAATCTCAGTGTTGTCGTGACAATTGGTTATGGTTAATTGGAATATAATTATTAGAGATATTAAATTTCAGGTGTGCACCGCAGATGGTCTTCCCTCTCAGTTATGCATACAATGTGTGCATCAAGTTTCCCGCAGTTACGCATTCAAACAACAAGTGGAACGTTCCGACATCAAATTGAGGGAATACATCGAAATATACCCTGATAAAATTGTTGACAAGGTTAGAGAAACATTAATTCATTCATAACTCTGTATTTTTGTTAATAAGACTAACCCCACCTGAAATATTTTTGAAAGATGCAACAAAATAAATCTAACTGTGGAAAATATTTTTCCTATTCATATGTATAGTGGAAATAAAATACGCACTAAACGCCAAAAATGAAAAAAATGAGTTGAGTATGAGGAAATGTTCTATAAACCATAGTCAATATCCTAAATATTGCACTAGGTCCATATCGATAATCTAAAGGCGTAAAAAACAGATCCAAAAATCATCATAGTACTATGTCTGTATGGGGGAAAAATCAGTTTTATTAGATTATCTCAAAATGAAGTTTTTGGCGTTTAGTGCGTTTTTTATTTCCACTATACATATTATTTGTCTGTAAGTCGATATTCGTTGCCAAGACAATGAATAATACTGTGCATGGGAAATATCATATCTAAGAAATATGTAGCACTTTATCAGAGGTTCCTACACACAACTGTTGTTATAGGAAGAAATGTCAAGTTGTTTGAAATCCACGACTGATTTATAGGCCAGTCAAACAACTGACTCTTTTCTATGCCTTGTTATAGTTAAATGTAAATACATTTTTGAAAAATATTGATTTTATTTTCCATATAAAATACAAAAAAACTTTACGCCCGACCTTAATAATGTTCCATTTTTTCCTCCCAACAACTAAATACACAAATCTTACAAATTATTTGTTCAGTTTCATAAAAATCTGAAAGAATGTTTTGAAACAACGACTAATGCGGTGTTCACACGAGGCGAATATCGATAAAAATGATTGAAAGCGATATCGCCTCAAGTTGATCACCTTTCAACTTTTGTTTTCTGGTGGAACGATGCACGCATGCTCAGATATGTGCGGCGTCCGTATCTATGGTAAAATTCTGTTTATGTTCTGTTTCTTGACAGGTGACAGCAGTGCTCGAAAAGTTTTCCTCCTTAGAATCCAATTCCGCACCCAATATCTGCGTTTTTTTCTTAATTTTTCCTTAATTAGGAGTCTCCTTATATCGTCTAAAACAACATTTTCACCTGACCCCAAACACTCCGCGACTTCTACCTCGACGTCTGCCATTTTTAAAACTACGTCAAAATCAGCGCATCTGACAGATTGAATGTATGTCGGTGGACTCGTGTGAACACATCACACGATCAATGGGCGACCGAGGATATTTTTTTTTATCCAAGCGAAATCGTCTGGTCTTATATTGCCTCGTATGAACACCACATTACACGAAATAATATATAATTTCAGGGGGCCTCAAAATTAGACACCATAGGAGAATTAATAAGCGGAGGGAATGTGTCCGACAATGAAGAGCATTATACATACATGGACAATTCTGAGAGTTGTAACAACGTAGGCTTAACAAATGGTTCTGCAAGTGATATAGACACCAATACCACAGTTCATACCATTGCTGGGGACGGAACTACACTGGAAACATACTACATTACCACTCAAAATACGGACAATGGGGCAGTTTTAACTATGCAGGTAAGAATTCAAAATCTTTGTCATATCTCAAAATAATTAACACATTATAGAACCAACTATTTTGGTAAAATTATTAAATCAATGGAAAATGATAATTTTTTTTCAAATTGGAACCACTGTGAGCTTAAGACTGTTTTCTACTCTGTTTAGAACGCTGGCTTAGTGTGATCACTTTATGGTAACAATTTTCCACATTTAGGTTGTCTAAATCATTGAATTCCCGAAATTGGAATCATTGTTATTTTCAACAATCCCAAGCCCCCTGCAGCACTCGAGCCCATATCCCTAGTTGTCCCAACCAGAGGGCACAAGAAGGTTTGGAATGCTGTATAAAATGGTGAGATAGTGTAGTGCTTACATTGCAGGCCGAAGATATAAAACTGGAGAAAGAACCACCAAAATGTAGCAATCTGGACAAGTCTATGGAGACTGACGCATTCAATCTGCTAGTTGGAGAGAGTGAAAATGAGTTGGATGATGAGGAGAAGTATTTGGAGTTGGCCAGCTTCCAAGCCTCTGCATCCATAGCGCCCGGGAGACACATATGCAACCTTTGTCACAGGGAATTCAAATATTCTAAAATGCTGAAAGCGCATATGAAATCACATACTAATTGGATAAAGGTAAGAAATATCCTAATTTGGTCTATAGTACAAATAGTGTTATTCTCGTCAAAGTTTTATGATTTGATAATAATTGAAATGTTCATGGTTTCATTATATGTAGTAGAACTGTGGAAGACTGTGTTTGTAAATTATTAATGGATTTTTAGGTGTAAGCATATTATTATGTAGATATTCCTTTACAGGCGAATTGTAAAAAACCACCTATGTGTAATATTTGTGGGCGCACATTCAAAGGGCCAGGAATGCTCCGACTGCATATGAAAACTCATGAAGAAAAACCTCAGAAGCCTCCCACATGCACCATTTGTCAAAGGCAGTTTAAGACTAAAACAGTTCTCTATAGACACAGGCAGACACACTTTGAGGTAAACAACTAATCTTGCCACATACTCTATACCAGGGATGCACAGACTTATAGGTAACAGGGGCTACTGGGGAAGATTATGAGCCAAGGACGGGCCGCTATGGAAAAATTAACACTTCTTCTTCTCCCGGGAAATTATTATTCCCACATGATGGTGGGGTCTGCCTTTTGTATATTACGCCGCTCTGCCTTATGCATCCTCGGGGGTAGCTCCACAACTCCTCATATTTTGACTTACAAGTTCACGCCATCTTCGTTGGAAAATTAACTCTAAATTTTAATTTTTTAATTTGTACAAATTACAATACTAATGGTAATGAAATGATTAATGATCAAACACTGTATTTAGATTTTTTTATTTAATTATCACGGCAGTACGTCCCTGTAGGGACGGTGTGTCATTAGTACGAAGTTTTAGAAAAAAAAAAGAAACAACAATCAATGGCATGTTACAAATTACTTAGATACTTAATACTTTTGGAAAAGCAGTAAGCTATGCATTTTGTGCAAGACATGATGATTGAACAAAAACATAAAACAACATTGTTTAGGAAAATATTATTGACACTAACTAAATACAGAAATCTTGTGGAATCATTTTTACATGCAATACATACACTTATAATGGATAATTAAAATAATTTCAAATGTCGCACAGAACATCAATTGACATCACAAACAATCCAAAAACACATGACAGACTCTGGGTTCTTCCCGGCGCGGCGTAGGTTTACGTACAAAATTATCTAATCAGGTCTATTTTAAATATTCTTTTGACTTTCCAATAATTTAATTAGTCGGCGGGCCGCATGCGGCCCGCGGGCTGCGGTTTGTGCATCGCTGCTCTATACAAATAAAAATTCTTAAAGATATAGCCTTATTCTTAAAGATATAGAATCCAAGATAGCCACAGGACATTGAGTATATCCATCAGTCCTGTCACTATTTTGTGTTTTGGGATAATTTTATCTTACCAACCACTTCATATGAAAGTCACTTTGTTTATGAAAGTATTATATTTATTTTAGCAAAAAACACATCCATGTACCATTTGCGAGAAAAGTTTCATAAGCAATTACGCTTTACAAGCACATTTAGCTAGACACAGAGGGGAGAAAACTCATGCATGTGTCACTTGTGGAAAGACGTTTTACAACACCACGGATCTCAAGGTATTGCATTTCATCTATGGTTTCTATTGGTTGTTTGAATATATCAATTTACATATTCCTAAACATAATAAATTCATCAATAACAGGTTCATATACGTCTACATACGGGTGAGAAGCCATTACGGTGCACAGATTGTGGTAAAACTTTTAGAAGACATTCAACACTTTGTCAACATTTAAAAAAACATAGGGGAATCAGAGATCATGTTTGCGAAATATGTAAAAAAGGATTTTACGAAATGTCTAAATTAACAGCGCACATGAGGGTTCATACTGGTATGTATTTTTATAGAATATATTGACAGTCCCAACGTATTTAATTGAAAACCAAAACAATTTTTTTTTGCATATTCTGATTAAGCTATAAAAAAATACTTTTTCTACCTGTAGATTTTGATAATTTTCAAAAAGATTGAATCTGCAAAGAGTTCATGAGGTATAATATCAAAAGTGGCAGATACAATAAAATGCTAAGTGATTACCGAGTAAACTGTTGAAAGTTTTAAATTCAACACACTTTATTATTATTATTATTATTTGTGTGATAGGCGAGCAGCATAGCTGATGTGCCTATATCTCACTGGTTAGGTTGTTAGCCATGTGTCTGTCTATAAAACTGCCATATAAAACTATCAAAACTGACAGTTTTGATACACTTTACACAAACTATCCTAATGTAAATTTTTGAGTGTGCATTTTCTTAAAAACTGGTTGAAATGGTATCTTCAATTTTTGACACAGCTAAATGAACATTTAGTAATAAGCTCAACATTGGAAATATGTTCTATACCTAATTCTAAGTTTTTTAGTCCTGAAATAAAACAACATTGAACTTTCTCCTGCAAACTTAGAGAAATGCATATTCGATTCTATAGATAGGGGCTGTCGATATGCACTCACCTGTTATATATTTTTTCCAATAATATTTATTATTTGTAATTTTGCTGTAGGAGAGAAACCATTTGAATGTCAGTACTGTTCCCGATCGTTTGCCCAACAATCAGCCTTAATATATCACCGTAGAACACACACGGGAGAAAAACCTTATCCTTGTAAATTCTGTGACGCCAGGTTCACAACTTCTTCTGCAAGAAATAACCACATGCTGACTCATACAGGAGTCAAAAAGTAAGTTCAACTTTATTGCTATTTTCAAGTCTAACCCCTTTTTCCAAAACATGGGAAATGTGAATGATTACAAAGATTATTATGTTCCTTGTCCTTCTGTATGTACCAATCTTTCCGTATTAAGATCTTTTAAGTTTTACCTTTTTTGTGAAATTTGTACTTATAAAAATTTACGCAGTTTAGAGAAAAAACTAGATGAATTTTGTTTATTTATTTACTTGCAGGTTCCAATGTGTTGTGTGCAATAAAGGATGTAGCAATCGTACTGATCTTCGAATACATATGACTAAACATACTGGTGAAAAACTGTTTCCATGTTTGTACCCAGATTGTAATCAGAGATTCACCACGGCATCCTATTTGGCCATACACAAGAGGCATCATACGGGAGAGAAGAAATTCAACTGCCCTACATGCCAGAAAGGTATAATACTCTGAAATTGAACAATATATGTATATTAGTACGGGAAGAAAAAACTTTGTGACCATTTTATACGAAAATTGCATGGCCGCAGGAGTATGAATTTTCGCACATTTATAGTTTATATAGAAAAGGAGTGGCGAAAGCTAATTTTTTTTTTAATTTGTGAATAAAAACTAGATTAAATCAATAAAAAAAACATTACAAACACTATTGTAAAGTTATGTATTTGATATCATACACAGACTACTTATAAAGATCATTGACCTAAATTGAGCTATATAAAAAAACATTACGCACACTACTGTAATGTTATGTATTTGATACTCACACACACTCCGACCTCGGTAGCCTAGTTGTACTAGCGTGGGCTTCAGATCCGAGGTCCCGGGTTCGATTCCCGGTCGGGTCAGAGTTTTTCTAAGTGTTTTTTCACTTGCAATTTCTACCCGGGGTTGGCCTGTCCTTTGTATAGAAAAGTGTTATATTATTATATATTTGACATTGACACAGACGCATATATTCTTTTGTTTATCTGTGGTCAAATTGAGAATCTATTAATATTGTTTGTCTTTAATAATAATGGAAAAAGCTTTCGACATATGTATACTGGAAATAAAATACGCACTAAGCGCCAAAAACTAAAAAAATGAGTTGAGTATCAGAAAATGTTCTATAAACCATTGCCAATAGCCTAAATATTGCACTTAGTCCATATCGATGATCTAAAGGCGTAAAAAACAGATCCAAAAATCATCATAGGGAGCGTTCAAGTATTACGTAACGCAATGTGGGGGGGAGGGGGGGGGGTTATTCTTGTAAAACGTTACTATTGTATTACCGGCGCCGCAACAAAGGTATTAAGTGACTCCAGTAATAATTGTGATTTGAGGCATTCATAGTTGTAGTATGTGCGTTAGGCAATGTTTAGAGAATGGGAAGAGGGGTAACAAAGAGCGTTACGATGCATCTCGGGGGGGGGGGGGGGGTATAATGTTAAAAAATGCGTTACGTAATACTTGAACAGTCCCATAGTACTATGTTTGTATGGGGGAAAAATCAGTTTTATTAGATTATCTCAAAATGAAGTTTTTGGCGTTTAGTGCGTATTTTATTTCCACTATACATATGTAGCTATCAGCATTTCAAACTTATAATTTAAATTAGTTATGGTGTAATTTCGAGCACTGGTCGACCACTAGTCAACCATAGATTTGCAAACCTCTCTCTGAAACAATTTAGATAATCTCCTTACCTATGTTATAATTAATGACATGAGCATTTCCTTTGTGTGCAGGCTATGTTGAATCGGGATCATTCAAACGACATCTTAAAACACATTCAAAGCACCAAATAGAGGCTGCGAAACAAGATAACGAAAATAATGACAGCAACAGTAGCAGTAGCAACAATGATACTTCATCCAGTGGACAGCAGCAGCTCACCAATGAACTTGCACAATCTCAAGCCAAAACATTTGCATGCACTTTGTGCCCCAAATCTTACACACAGGGACAAAATCTGAAGAAACATATGATGACGCACGGACTCTTGAATCAGGTTATTCACAATATTCCATCCCATTTAATATTCGTTTCAAGCATTGAATTATATGTACAAGTAGTAGAAGTGACAAGTGCGTCAATTGAAAGCAAGTAATAAAAGTTTGTTATTTGCTATCCCGCTTGTCATAATAATTTAAACAGCAAGATGGAAAGAGACAATAACAGTTATTGTTCTGAACGCCTCTTCTAATAGATAGTACACATTAATTCAATAGTTTAAATCAAGAAAAGACCAATTGATTCAGGTTCTATTGTAGTATTTATTTGACGACGCAGTCCGAGCAATAAATTATTCTACCTGGCATCGGTTAGGGAAATGTTCAAATTCTAAAGCATCAATATTTTTAATATATTTTTTTATGAAATTGTTTCTTAATTCTTTAACTTATAATCATATTTTTTACAGTGAACAAACCTATTGTTATCATTTAAAAATACCTACTCATGCTTTTTTCTAAGAAAATTTTCAGTATTGTACCTTTTATTTTTTGTTGTTTCCATGTGATTATTCATAAGATGGGTTTTATAATTTTACAATAGCTCTTGACTTTTATCTCAGAAACATTACAAAAAAATGTTACTCAAACTTTTTTTTTATACTTTCACCTCGATTCTTTCATAAAAATGACTCGATGTAGTCATCTAATGATAAACATCACTACCTCTTTTTACCTGCCATAAGCATAATAAGTGCGAAAGAGATAGGGAGTTAGAATTGTTTTATTATTGGAACTGTCCCACTAAAAAAATACTACTTTAGCTAGAATAGCCTAGTTGGGTTTGAATTTTTTCACTTGACATTTACACTGACTTTGACTCTCTAAATTCTATAATGTTCTTAGCCATATTGAATAAAAATTGAATCAAGGAAACATTCCCTTCCTATGAAATTACTTTGTACGGTTCCATATTAATTATTGTATCATTGTCAAACTTTATAAATATTGATAGCTGCATGTATTTGAAATTTATTTTAATTATTATAATTTGAATACCTTGTTTCAGGCAACATTAGCGGTGGTGACCACAAACCCTCACCAACAAACCCAACAACCACAAGTGACGGTTGTAACTACGCAACAACAACAGCAACAAAACCAGCAGGCGCAGCAACAGCAAGTGATACAACAACAGGTTATTCAGCAGCAACTGGTACAACAGCAACCACAGCCTCAACTGCAAGTTCAAACCATACAAATACATCCACAACATGTCACTGCACAACCCATACAAATACACGTAAGTATTCCATTATTACAGGCTATTCTCCAAGCAACAAAAGAGTAAGGTTCACGCTGAATATTTATTTCATAAAAACTATTCCTCAAGCTCAATAGGAGACAATGTATGCGGAACATTGTTTTGTTGAATGAAGCAAAAGAGGTTTGTCTGTTTAAGGAAGCAATGAAGTCCGTACTCTCTGCCTCCCCCTTCGGGAAACGGCGTGATGGGAAAAAAAATACTAGCTTATACCGGTCTCGTTTAACGTCTTCAAATGATGGCTATCGCTTTTACTGAAATTTAACCATAAAGATCTTTTCATTTTAAAAATTTACTAAATATTTTGAATGATTTATATTAGAGATGAAACGGATAGCATTTTTGCCGGATACTGGATATTCGGCTAACTAAGCAGCCGAATACCGGATAACCGGCCGCCGAATATCCGGCGTATGTTTATGATTGGTTGGTGCATCAATATAGGATCATTGGGTTCATTGTAGAAAAAAACCATCAACCTCATTAGTTATGATGGTGTGATAATATTTTTTTCCTATGATTAGTGTTTTTAACTTTTACCCTCAGAACCAAGGTCGTAGCCAAAATAGCATTAGTGCAGAGGTTCCCAATCTGTTTAGGTTTACGGCTCCCTTTATATCCAATCGAATCCAAACTCCCTTTACGCTGCACTTAGGAGCATAGGGAGGCAACAAGACATCTCCATTGCGCTCGATTTTGGGCAATGTTTATGACCTCCTCACACACCATGTCTAGATTCCTCAGCTCTGCTTCGAAGGAGCGGAACATGAACCCTGGTGGGAGGAAGAACAACGCTTCCCTTAAAATATCAGTGTTTTTATTTTCAAAATTTATAAAATACGCTGAATGCTAAAGAAGTATTTAGTACCTAGAGCCCGTGCAGTGCATGAATTATGCTTACGTAGGCGGCATAATATACCAATTGGACTGACTCCGTTGCCGTAACGTTATTGTTCCAAAAATCGCGGAATCTATCTGCATCTTCCAGCAGGATGATATATGACGAAACATATTTTTATTAAACTTTCCTTATTTACGGAGACAATCGAAGCCGCTTACTACCTCTATATAAAGAAATAAGAACCTATTCATTCTCCATAATTTACTCTTATTGCATTATGTTTGCTAATCAATTTTCTAAGTTGTAGATTTTTTCTTTTGAGTACAAGGTGTATTTCTTAAGTGATTCTTACTAAACTAATCAATCAGTTATCCAAATATAAGCATTTTTAACTATCCGGTAATGAATAAGGAGAGAGAGCTGCTGACCACTGTCAAAAAACGAAAAGCCGCATACTTTGGCCATATCTTTCGCAACGACAAATATGCTCTCCTTCAACTGATTGTGGAAGGGAAGATAGAGGGCAGGCGAGGTATGGGCCGTAAAAGAGCCTCTTGGCTTAAGAATCTACGACAGTGGTTTGGTGTGCCAGAGGCTGCAGAATTGGTGAGACTTGCCCAGGACCGTGAGACTTATTCACAGATGGTCGCCAACCTCCGATAGGAGTGGCACTAAAAGAAGAAGAAGAAGAACTATCCGGTATCCGGCCGGATAGGTGCTAGTTATCCGGTATTCGGCCGGATAGCATTTAAGCTGCCGGATACCGGATAGTTGCTGGATATCCGTTTCATCTCTAATTTATATCTAACATTACCACAATTATATTATACCTGCAAGGTTCAGCGATGATTAAAATCTAATATAAGGTGTGCGACTTACATATATTAAAAAATAATAAATAAGTCATCATGTAGATAAGTAGAATTTAAAATTTTCATAAATACTTTCACTGTCATCTAAATAATCAGTTTTGTAAAAGATATGTTGAGAATCAATACTCCAGTAAATGATCCAGCGCTCAATAGCAGTGCCTGTGTCAAAATGCAAAAGTACAGCAGGCTAGATGCCTGAAAATATTTTCGAGCAAAAGAGAACCCACATCCTGTGATTCTTACCTGCTGCTAGATCAGGGCATGTTTTATCTCGGGAGCTCAGATATTAGTTACCCAAAATGTTTAGTAAGTGTCGAAAAGAACACTAAGTTAAAGTGTATTTTGTGATGCTGCATGCTATATAGCCGTGGCTTCAATGTTAACTATGTGTCATAACTTATATGAATATTTGTGATTTTACAAGGCTGTTGGCGTGCATCAAGTCCAACAACAGCAAGTTCATGTGGCAGCTTCAGCGTGTCAACCAACTGTTCAGATACCAAATATTGTACAGGTACTTTATTTTAAATGTCATTCTAAATTTGTTTGAGTTTTTTGTGTCCATTGCTGGTTTAGTGTGATCACTCTTATTGCTATTTATTACGAATGAGACAAAGAGAACAACCTGATTCAGTCAATCATAAATATTATATGGAAAGTTATATCAATCCCAACACGTGCGCTTCTTCTAAGCTTTTCTACCTGCGCTGTTCTCGACCAGTTTCATGTCATCCACCCATCTTTTTTGGGTTCTCCCTATTGGCCTCTTGTCTTCATATGATCCATTTAAAATTCTTAGTTCGCATTTTAGTTTATATACCGTAGACAAATAAAAACAAAACATCTGTAGAATTCAAAAAATTGACCAAAGAAATTCATTGTTTGCAATTTAAATTGTTTTCAATTCAAAAGAAAAACAGCCAATATAAAAAAGAATGAAGATGAAATTAACAAAAAACAAGAATGATGTTTGTATCTGTATAGTTTTTTCATTGGTCTGCGCTATTTTTGTACATTTAATGTTTGCCAAGTAAAATATTAATTTGTTGTTACATTTCAGGTGCAACCAGCACACGTAGCCGTGGCGGGCTTACAGCAGCATGAATTATCCACAGTGTCTGTAGGAAACATCGCACACAGATTCATATTGCAGCCACCACATTCCATGTATTTGCACCACTAGGGTATCGGGACCGGGACTAGCCACTATTTTCAATTTTAGCATCGATGTATTTTCTAAATGTTTAATTTATTTTCTCTATGTATTATTATGTTTTCTGAAATATGTAAGGCTAAATTCTAATTGCACTAAATAAAAAAATATATATACTTTTATTAATTCTTAAAATATTTCACAACTTGTATATAGATAGTCCTATTAAATACAACAAAATCAAATGGAATAAAAATGAATTATTATTATTATTTATTATATTAAACAAAATGTACATATATAAATAAATTATCTCTAAGTAATATGGTGAAATTATTTATTATGTGACCTCCTCTCTTAATGGTTTTATTTGGAACTGGTTATCTAGAACTTTTCAACATGGATTTGAGTACTTTTTCGAGTGATTCTGATTTTTCTAATAGACCCCTGGCCTTTTTTTGTTGTCTTACTTTCCTGTCGTATTTTAATTTGGCCTCCACTCCCATACACATTTTTATGTGGCGATCATCATACGAAGGTGACGAATAAGCCATTTTGAGAAGATGAAATGCGACGGGACTGTATCCTAACTGGGATAAAGCCAGAGCGAGAAATAGCCAGCCTCTAGCAACTCCATCTGGATCTTCACTATCTACAGACAATTTTATTTGACGAAGTGATACCTTTAAAGCCATTATCGCCTAAAACATAAATAATATATTCATTAAATTACATGAGTCACTAAATTATTTTGTTAATGTTCTTTATCGTTATACTTACACATTTGTTTGATAGTTCTCCAAGTGCCGAAAATGCACCCCCTAATGTGGATAGCCATGCTGCAGCGCATTCTCTTTCAATACACAAATGAATTTGTCTCCACAAGCGTAGGCCCCTGAATAATAAAAAAACTTAATTTGGAATAGACATTAGAAATAAAACATTTCATATTTATTCCATTAAGAGAAAAATATAGAAAGAAATGGAAGATTTTTTTCCAGATATTATCCCTTTTCCAGATATTATCCCAATCAGCGATAATGTTTAAAACTGCAAGAATTAAGGCATGTCATATACCACCTAGCTGGAATCATTACAAGGAATTTCATAGCTGATTTTATTTAAGGACAACTGCAAATATCAACAGAGGTAATTCTAATGACAATGATTTGAGAAATATAGTTACCAAGCGTAATCAATCTTGTATGAATCTTTAGAAAATAATTCTAATATAATTCCTTCTTGATTATTATGGTTTTTCAGACTTTTCGTTGATAAATTTTGGGATATTAGCTTTTTAAAATTTAAACAAACGCATTGTCTGTAATATTTAGAACTGTCCATTTCATTTACCAATGGTTTTATAAATAATATATTCAATGGCACACACAACATAACAGGTAAACAGGATAGATTTGACACGTTATTGTTGTTTATTGATTGATTCTTTAAAGCACATTTAAGTGCTTTTATACCGTCATCGTCAATGCATATTAATTTCATTTCATTTTTTTCTTCTGTGTGATATCTTAAAACGTTTTTGTTAGTGGAATGTTTTGTTGATTTATTCTTGTCTTCTAAGCTTATGTTGCTCAATGAAGAATCTAAGACATATTCTTTCACTCCCAATCTGTTCAAAGTATATATGCTTCTTAGATTATTATCAATAAATACATAAAATACAATTGATTTTTGTGACTTCATATTGTGAGGTTATGTTTTTAAGAATCTAGAAACAACTGTCAAACGAATTTCAACTAAGTAATGACAACCCATAGAAGAAATAATGAAAACTCAAATCGATATCTATAGAATAAAATACTATGGAAGTGCCTCTAGAGCCGTAGACGGAAACATCAAAAATTTGGTACGACAGAGACATTTTTAAAATATTTTTTTTCATGATAAATATTCAATATTTTTAAGATATTGAAAGTGTTTGCACTAGAATAAAGATTGAAGAACATCACAATATTTTTTTCAAGAAGCTATCTTTAACAACAACGATAAAACATTGCATGAAAAAACACCAAAAAAACAGCGATTACCCTACCCCAGAGCCTTAAAATTCCACAAATCATAATTGTTTTTTAGGTGTCTGTGTATCTTGGTCAGAGATATGAAAGAACTACTAGCGCCGCGAGTAGCCACTTTTTGAACTGTGAGTATTTTTTACCACGGTAGTGAAACTTCCATAGAAACCATAGACAATATATTTGACAGATAAGTTTGACACCTCATGGTCCTAGGGCTTGGAGGAATTATTATATGGAGAGATTGACAGCTGAGTTTTGTACGAGAGCAAGTGATGTCACTAGAGGGGGTGTGAGGAAATACTGGCGGCCATCTTGGTTGCACCATATTTCAACAATTCGTATGGAATAATTGAAAATATATATCAGAACTTCGAGTAGTTTGAAATATCTTGTGTATTTGACTTAAATTAATCATCTCTTCAGTTTAAGGAAAGATTTGAAATAAAGTTCACCAAATAAAACCAACATAACATTAAATCATCACAATTTAATATGAAAAAAAAAACTGTAATTAAACTTTAAAAGAGTAATAATATGTCTACTCGTAAACGTAGTTATTAACAACAAAACATTAAAAAGGAGATCCAGCAACATGTTCGTTAAAACAGAGAATAATAATATGTTCCCGTAAGTTCCATTAAGATGGCGTCGTAATTCATTTTTCCCCCCGACCCCGCGGCTTCAAAAGTTTTACCAATGAATCCATCCATAACCATAGATTCATCCAAGTCCTAGGGTAGCCTAGTATGTACAGGGAACCAGATTCGCGCTAAAAATTCAAATGGCGTCAACAATTCAAATGCGCCTAAAATTCAAATATATTCGGTTTGCAGAGGGTAAAATGGATTCGGGGGTGTGTGCGAAGATGTATGGGGGGCTCTGCCCCCCAAACCCCCCTAAATAATTATGTTCTAACCTAACCTAACCTATTTTCATAACTGTTAGTCATGAAAATAGGCTAACGAACCTATTTTTTATGAATTTGGCTCTGCCAAAGTGAACACAAATACACTTTAGACATCTTTCACAGAAAAAAAAACGGATAAATAGAAAAAAAAACGAAAAAAAAGGTCCGCCCCCACTGGGATTCGAACCAACAACCATCATTACCAACGGCGGCGACTATAACCGTAGGACCATTGTGAACTTGCTAGCAATGCTGAAAAACTTTAATATCTACTGATAGTGTCACGCATGCGCACTTTATGCAAGGATTCTATTGGAAATATTTTCGGAAATTATTGGAACTACAGCCGCGCAGCCGCATGACAGCTGTTATTGAGTTGCTTATATTTCGAAGCTTGATATGATAAGTTTTGTGATTTTATTTTACGTAAATATATTATTTTTGTATCGTTGTATGATATTTGGACGCTTTATTCCCTGTTTTCATTCATGTGTTGCGATATAGGTCGCTTTGTTTTGTTTTCATCAGTGCAGCGATGTTTGAACGATCTGTCTCGTAATTTAATGCAAAATCTGTGGATAAATATTGGAAAGTCTGAGTGATGAACAAATCTCAAGAAATATGAGGTTTTGTGATAATTTTCTTTAAGTCTTCACTCGTGATATAAATTTTATTTAAAAAAAAATATTATGTAAAAGCACTAAGTATAAAAAACAAATAAATGTAATTTATTTTATTGGATTGTTTTTATTTTAATTTATGGATTATAACATCTCAAATTTTAATTCCTTTTCATAAAATATATAGTGTAAAATATTCATCAACACACTGACATAATATTCAATTTTGTCCATAACTTATGAATATTTATAGTTTCTTAAAGTGACTTATCCTATTTCTAAAATGGATATATTTTTGTTTTAATTTAACATTTTAATCTTGAATGTGTAAAAAAAGTTTAAAATGTTACGTTAAAATAAAAATATATTTGCTGATGAAATAGAGTAGGTCATTTTTGAAACTATTTATATTCATAAGTTAAGGATAAAATTAAATATATTGAGGGGTATAAGATTTGAAAGCGCGCATGCGCGTAATTTTAGTAGGATGAACAAAATATGGCGTTGTATTCCCAGTCTACAAAAAAACGCTCGAGTTGCCACTCTATTTTAAGTAGTATTATTATACTCTATGTTTTTTACATTTTAAAATCTCGCCTGGCCGCCATACAAAAAGTGCTTTGTATGACAGTTTCGACCTCTCGTTAGAGAGTATATTGTGTTCTGTCAGCCGACTACTACTTACAAGCCATGCTCCAGGTAAGTTTGGCAACATCGCAGTGGTCCTAATACATCTTCCGATCGTTGTTGAAATGCATAGATATCAAGTGACATTACGCGTAAATATTGGAGCGTGGTGAATTGTTTGGGCCGTATATTCTTCGATAAAGTTAATATAAAGGTGCTATATAGTAAATCATTGTTACTTAAATAATAATTTATAGTTTTGGTATATCAAATAAACCAATAAAGGAATAAAAGGTAAGAGAAAACTCTCTCAATATGTTAGAATCTTGTTTGACAAGCTTGTTTCAATATGCTATCATTTTCTTGTGAAAATTGCCGTCTAACATCAGTAATATTAAATTATTTAGGATAATTAATGCATTTATATCTGCATTGTTTTGAGTGTTAAAAGTTAAAATATGATAAAATATATATTTTAGTAGTTCGTCTATAACCTAATTTGAGGTTAGGATGTCGCATTCGCGTTAGGATGTCATTCAATTCGCAGACTATGACAATAATACGCTTCTCTACACTCTCATCATTTTGTCATTAATTATTTTGTCATCATTTTTTGTAGATAGTTATTGTATTTTAACGCCTTATGTAGCTCAGTACTTCTCTTAGAATAATGTACTCCTAAGTGGTATTGAAATCATACATTTACCATTAATGTGAATACTACATGCGTGTTAAGCTATGTCTTTCTAATAATGTGTAATTAATAATTAATTAATACTATTTATTTCAGATGCCTGGATGCTGCTGCACTGCTGCTGGTTGAAAATCAAATTACGACTCATCAGTCAAGATTGAAGGCAGTATTTACATTCGTCTTTCTTCATGAGTAAGAATTAAGAAAAAAGTGGTTACGAGCTATTTCCAAGAGATAATTGGTCACCATGAAACACATCTTACATATATGTTCGAAACATTTTACGCCTGATCAAGTTATTAGCAAACTTCTCGAAGATGGAACTGTTATTGATGAACCAATGACACGGCCAAAGTTAGTTAAAGATGCCGTTCCATGTTCCATTCACAATTTGCCAGAGTATTCATTGAAATCATCAACTGCATCTAGAACTGACGCTGAATCTCGAAGAAAAATGATTGCCCAGAAGCGTGAAGAGGTGTCGACCAAGTTTTCAGATGACAAATCAAAAGTTTTAGTGATTTTATAATTAATATGAATCTAGACTTTGCAAGTGGCTTTATAAAACAGAAAACATATTATGCTATATGTGTACAATTAATTGCAGTGTTGATAGTGGTGTAATTGTTGTAAACAGTTCAGTAATTGAGAGTGATTTTAGTGTTACTTTAGGTAGTACATCCATCATCTTGAATAATGATAGTATGTCTCTTAATATGCATGTATCGAAAAATTTAAGTAGTATCTATTGTTATTTCGAAGGCTGGCTTAGTGTGATCTTAGATTTAAAGCAGGTATTACTAAAGTTGTATTAATTCTTTAGTCGATTCATATGAATTTATATATTATCGATTAGCAAGCCATATAGGTATATATATTTTGGTTTCTCGTGGTAACACGTTAGAATACTGTCATTTTTATGTTTCAATAAATAGATTCTCATCACATACTATTACATTTTTCATTTATTACCTATCTGCTTATGTAGCTTATATTTTAAATTATTAAAATAAGGAAGAAACCTCATTATAAAATGCACTGGAATGCAAATAGACTGGCGGTTACAATGCCGGCTTTCGTACTGTTTCGTGCGGAGGTCGTGGGTTCGATCCCAGGTGCCGACCATCTTCCTCTTTCACGACACAAGCTTTAAGTAGTTTACTGTGAAAGAGTCAAAGAGTGTATTTGTGTTTACTTTTAGTGAGCACAGATTCATTAAAAAATATCTGGATATAGTTCTCTATCTTTGGATAAGCATATTTCTTCTATAGTAAATCGGTCCTTCAATTATTTTGAACAACTCGGACAAATTCAAAGATGTCTCTTAGTGGATGCAGCTAAGACCCTAGTAATTTTGAAGCCATTAATGATATGTCTATTCAATCAATCAATGACACAGTTTTTTCAGATCGCACACAAAACTCAAAGAAGTTGACTAGAAGTCGTTCCAAGTATGTCGACAGGCCACATAGCATCTCGCTTGGCTTGGAATGAGCTACCCTATCACATCAGACATACCTACTGACAACATCAATATGGTCAAAAAGTCATTTAAGACCACTAAGACTCATCTTTGTAGATCTTCCCTTCTAGGTTATTCCTGATAACATATTGTTATTATTGTATGATTAATTTCTGACATCCTAATTAATATCCTTAATTATCTCACTGAGTACCTATTACAGTTTATTTTAATCCACATTTCATTGAATTGAATATTGTTTCATAAGAATGCGAGGTAAAAAAACAACCTACCCGCCTATAATAATTTCGAATTCCCCTCTCTTTGATTAGGACCACTAGCATAAACAAATGCGATGTTGCCAAACTGTACAGCATGGCTTGTAAGTAATAGTCGGCTATGGTTCTGTGGTTTCGACCAGTTTCGACCCACTGACCAATACCAGAGTTTTGCAACATTATTTCTCGAAATCTGGTGTCTTATAAAGAAATAAATATTAATTCACGAATAAAAACACCGCATGATAACATAATAATACATTGATGTTTTTTATATTCACTCTAAGATCATATTTCGAAACTTTTTCATAACCGGTAATTCTATTTTTTGCGTCTGTTATACAAATTTCATTCCCAAATACTACCAACATTACCACCACGATGTACCAACATCACCATATTCTTGTTGGCAAGTACAACCAGAGTTAACCCCCCCTGACAGTTAACCCCCGCAGAAAACCGTTTATAAACACATAAAGTGCACATAAACACGAAGATTATTAAAATACAGTCAAATATTGTGTTTTATAATTTATCGATTTGTATTAATTTGTTCATATTATAATGGATGAAAGTGTTGAAATCGACAATGGAATAAGTTTCAATGGGGATTGTAATTTATGTGGGAAAACTGATATGGTTTATGACATATTTAAAACGAAATATGAGGATCACTCTTCCTTTTCTAAAATATTTGAAGAGTGCATGTCTTTGAAGGTACTTTGATGATATCAAACCCTTAACTTCAGAGTTGCGATGAAATTTTAGACCGGGTTAAAGATTTTCCATTTAGGAAGGGTGGTTTTAACTCACATTTACATAGAGCTAGAACTTACAATCAACTAGATTTTTAAACTAAAATGGATGAACACAAAAACCTGGTTAAACTTTTTCATAGCACTTAAAGCCTTTTATCATTTTTTCTAGATCATATGCATTATTTTCAACTTGTCTTACTAATATATTTGAATTGTTTTCAGATATCACCCAACGATTTATGTTTTGTATGCCACTCATGCTTGGAGGAGGCTGTAGATACATTAAATTTCAAAAACACATGGGACAACTCACATTCCTCTCTTTCAAAATATTTTGAATCTTTTAATAAGGCAAACAATGTTAATCAGACTGGCGATGGCCGTGACTCGGTTGACCCAAAACCAGATAACCTAGCAGGATTATACCCCTGTAGTCTTTGTTGCAAGCCCTTCTTCTCATTGAAAAATCTACAGCATCACGTGGTTTTACACATTCACAGCACCCAATGCAGGATTTGTAAATTAGAATGTTACGAAACAAACTTACTAAAGAAACACTATAATGAACACATGAAAAACAAAGTAAGACTATGCAATTGGTGTGGAGGAAGTGTTGTGAATGGATTTCATGATTTTGATAAAAGTGTCGCCTGCCCGGTTTGTAATTTCATCTATCCTTGCAATTTATTTTTACAAAACCACATCGCAGTGGAGCATCCCGAGCATATGTCCCGAAACAAAATCACACTTGTAATGAGAAATAAACTAACTGAAGTTTTTCAAGATCTAGATGATGATGCAAATAACAGTTCAACAGCTTTAGCAAATGAATGGAACAAGATAGTTGAATATAAATGTAGTGAATGCAACAAAATTTTTAACACGATGGAGAAGTTAGAGAGTCACCTGTCATTACTTAAGTGTGTTTATGTGTGTGATATTTGCGGGATGAGTTACAAACTGAAAACTCAATTAAGAGTGCATATGATGGATAAACATTTGGGTGTCAGGCCCCATCTCTGCTACTTTTGTGGAAAAAGTTTTGTAAGGAGAGGCATGCTCAAATCTCATCAACAAGTTCACACCAAAGAGCGATCATTCCAGTGCCACGAGTGTGGTAACAAGTTTGTCAGTGCGGCAACACTTAGGTATCATTCCAGGCTGCACACCGGAGAGAAGCCGTATGTTTGTTTCATTTGTGGCCAAGGCTTTGTTAAATGTTCTCGTCTTAGAGAACACGAACAGAGGGCGCACATTGGCAAGTTGCAGTGTCCCGTTTGCTTAACAACATTTTCTCAGAGATGTTCTCTCAAGACGCATATGGACAGGTTCCATCCAAACATTTATGACAGGAAGCAAAGTTATCTAATGACCATTAATCATGGTGAAAAACTGGAAGATATACAACCAACCAATGATGATTCATATACCATACATATTTTTCAGGATAAACAAGAATATTAAAACAATTTCAATTGGTTGTGCCAACATCTACTATATACTCGGAAGCAATATCATTACTAATCCTACCTTACCTTTACAGTTGAACTTATTTACAAATTTATATGTTCACTTTACAAAAATATAACCTCTTAGCAAGTGAGTTATGAGATATTGGTTATAAAATTAGTGTTGAAATTGTATTTGGATGTTTTATTTATTTTATTTTTTATCATGCAAAACAATCCCTTGTTGGATAGCTTCACCTAGCGTAATGTGTCCAGATATTTTAGAACCTAATATGACATGGTCAAGGGGTATTGGCATTATAACGCCATACAGGTTGACAAGGATGTCTTTCCGCACTGGCCTATTGGTCAACCGAAGCTGGTTTCTCCTTGTATAACTCTCAACATGGTGCTCAGGGGACAACGTCAAGGTGTTATTCTTTTAAACTGGAGGAGACCAAAAGTTCATCTGGCTGCATACTAATTAATTTTTTTCCAGATAAAACATTCTCATTGAATAACAGAAAAACCAATTGGCTTAAATTTTCAATAGGTAATTCCAACAATGCACATTCAATTTGATGATTCATAATGTATTTTTTAGGAAAATGAATCCGTGCTCACTCCAAATGAACACCAAAACGCATTCCTTCAGTGCGAGTAGATATGTATCTCCCTCCTCCCTCGACAACTCGGGCTGTACGTATGTTAAGATGGTTGAAAATAAAATGACAATACCTATATTTAAATTGATTTATTGAATAAAATTGTTTAGAAATTTGTACTTAAGGTCATAAGAGTGTTTATTGATAATGTTTTTACTGGTCAGGTAAATAAATAGTAAAGGGGCTGATGTTGACAATGAAGTTATCACTTTGTACATCATCTGTGTTACTGGCCGATACCACTGACATCTGTTTTTTCATAAGATAACTCTCATTTCTGCTATAAGTCTTTGGGTGAAATCTATCCATGTGTGTTTTTAGGGAACTTCTTTGCGAAAACGTTGTTCCGCATTTGGGACATTGTAACTTTCCAATGTGCCATTTTTGTTCGTGTTCTTTTAATCGTGAGCTCTTCACGAACGCTTCACCACACAAAGAACACACGTAAGGTTTTTCACCAGTGTGAAGTCTAGAATGGTAACGAAGTGTCGCCACGCTTACAAATTTCTTTTCACAAATATAACATTGAAATCGTTTTTCTTGAATATGGACCTGTTGATGAGACACAAGCATGCTGCGTCGAACAAAACTTCTTCCGCACACATAACATAGGTGAGGCCTGACACCTAAATGTTTGTCCATCATGTGTATTTTTAATTGAGATTTGATTTTATAATTAGCACCACAAATGTCACAAATATAAATGCAGTTTAGTGAATTGCAGTGTGTGTTGGCCCCTAACAATGTGTGGAAGGTTTTATTACACAGAGTGCACTTGAACCCTCCTGAATCTGTTTGTTTAATGCCACTGCTTATCACTTGTTTATTATCTTTCAAGTCTCTATCCACCAATGACTCATTTCCCACACACGCATGATCTTTTTGGACATGTTGATTTAAAAAGTAGACACAAGGAAAAACAAAATGACATTCTTGACAAGGATAATTGAAATTGTCTGAAGAATGGAAACCTCGTTTCAGTAGACCCCCACAATGAGGGCAAGCTGTCTCGTGAGCTCTTTTGTGAATGTTTTTATGAATTTTCAAATCCCCGACATTTGTATGAGTGGCTTTACATATCTCACATCTGAAACATGACACCATGTGGTCCGACAGAGCTTGTCGAGTGAAGAAAGGAATCACACAATTTTGACAAAAGAAAATACTATCACTTGAATTTTTATCAAATGTTAAGTGATTGTTCCTAGTTTCTATTTTGTTACATATGTACTGAGTACATTCACCATTCTTTGCCTGTACTATTAAAACCACCCCTTCTTCTTCAATATTTGAATTTTTCGCATTGTTTTTCTTCCCAATTGAATTATACAATTTCTCTTTGAATTCCAACGCTTTGGCAGCTTTCTCTATACAATTAAGGCAGGCCGCCTCAGGGTACCCATCTCCAGAAATAACCTTAAAAAAACTGTTGATTATTATCATTCTAATAATAATGCTAACATTCACTCTACATTACCTTACTAATCAGGAATGATAATATTAGAATGGAATCTGCAGTGAATGTTAGCGTAGTGACTAGAATGAAAGTGAATAAATTTAGGGTACGTTGAGAGAATGACAAAAAGGATTAATTATAAAACTGAGAGAATGGGTGCACGGAGACATGGCCAGCCTTTAAGGCGGGCTATATCAGGAGTACAAGGAATAGAGGAAAATGTATAAGGAAGATTATGATACAAAACATGTTTGTCTCGATAGGAAAGAATGGAAGTCTGTACTCTGCCTACCCTCTCTATGAAATGGAGTTATGGAGGAAAAACATTATCAATTATTTATGTAGATACCTACTGTAATTTGTCTGATGCTTTTGATTATTGTATGTATTATTTTTTACCAAACTGGTTTCAAAGGTGCAATGACAAAATCACTTTATATTATCCAAACAATTGTGGAATCACCATAAGATCCCAGAACGGATGGTTTTATATGGGGTGAATACAGGATCAAAATTATTGATGTCACAAGTGTATTAGATTCACAGCTATCTCTCACCTTTTTACTGAACATTCTATCGAATATCTCAGATATGGTATTGTATTTGCCGTAGGAAGATTCAAAAATATTAAACAAGTTTTCATTTTCTTTGAGACAAACTCTGCATACGCCATGTCTTAGCATATCTTCTGCAACCAGATTGAATATCTTTTCTGCCTCCATCGTTTATATGATTACACTTGGTATTTAATAGTATCTCGCCAGTGTCATAATATATTATTTATTTTGATTCATTCAAGTGTGAGAAACAAAAAGAAAATAGTAATAAGTTACAGACGTGTACCTATCACATTTCTTATTTCCTGATACAAGTGGCTTTAATAATGGTTATCATACAATTTAGAATATCTACCAGAGTTTAATTAATATAAACTTTACAACTAGGAAGCTGCTTAAGAAGTAAATACAGTAAATATTCACAACTAGCTTATACCCGTCTTGCTTTGCGTTGTTGATTCCGAATGTCAGGCTTGATCGGTAGGTAATTAAACAGGTTCTAGTCTAGCTTCCCATTACTTTGCAGACCTCTATAACTGACATAAGCACAGAAAAAGAAGAATGAAACTTTCACAATTCATAAAAAGAGAGAAGAATGACGCTTTTTATGTTTATTAAAATTTTGTATGAAGATCCTAAAGAAATTTTAAAATAGCTCTAAATATAGAAAAGTTAATGCAGCAAATTGTATTAAAGAACCTTCTCCGGCATTTTGCACGGCTCTGTGCAGATTCATATCTGACGTAGCATTTGTATTTTGAGCGTGATGCTATGACATACGGTAAAAAGCAAATAAAAAAACATTTCTGAATTATTATGTAGATTTACCACGCAACTTTCTTAATTTTTTCTTTCATAAGAACCTTCTACTGATAAAAGCCAACACGACAAAAAAAGAATTAGTGAAATGGGTTCAGCCGTTTAGACCTGATGCTCCCATATACGGTAAAAGGCAAATAAAAAAACATTTCTGAATTATCATGTAGATAAAATGCAATTTACGATGTAAAAACTTAATTAATTTTAGCTAATAAGCTATTGAATTATGTTAAGTTATCGTTGATTTGGGTGAAGGATGACGTTCGATGGGACATAAGCTTGAAATCAAAACATTTCCTCTTTAATTGCTTTACTTTTAAAAAAATCCAATAGATGGCGGTGTAGTAGGAAGTACATAACATGTGATGTATGTTTGCGTATTGTATAGATACGTCGAAAGAATTGACCCATTTAAACCAATTTTTCAGAATTATTATGTTAAGATTATTAGTGAAAACCTCTCGTTAGAGAGTATAATATACTATACAATATATAATATACACATATTATGTGTTCTGTGGTGAAAACTGACATCCAAAGAGAATATAATACCTTACGGATATCCAAGTAACCATAGATTGCCGTAGATATTAGACAATTTAGGGCCCCTTGCACCAAAGTGATTTAACCTTGGTTAGTGGAAAAGAAGACCAAATAACGAAATTTTGTCTTGCACCACCACTGACCAGAGATCAAGCGACCAAATAAATAGCAAAAAGTTAAACCACCAAAATAGAACGGTTAACATCGCTAGTCGGGTACTAAGTTCGGTGCTTTCGAGTTATCAACTGTCAAATACGTTATTATGTATAATCAGTGGCCGCGGTTTTTGTTAAAACTACAATATCAAAACGACGTGGACAAATGTTGAAGAGAAATTTGGATTGCAAATGAAGATAGTAAGTTTTAATAACATTTGATATCCAATCAATTCTTTTTTGTATTGTTCATAATATGTAGTTATTATAAACGCAACAATATCTTTCATGTGCATTACCACCTTCCCGGCTTCAGTGAAATGTTTACCGTATATTATATTATTATCTAGTATGTTTACAATAAATGGAACTAAATTCAATTCGGTAATACTCCAGTTTAGTCACTCCTAATGATTTCGAGGTTATCTTATATACGATTTGAATATAACCTAATGTTAAATCTTGTTGTTGAATTTCAGAATACGCCGGCGGATATGGAGGAAGTGGCGGTTATGCCGCTCAATACTCTGTGCCCCCACCAGCAACTGGGGTGAGTGCCTCAGGTGCCCACGCTAGAATTGCTCCCAATGGGGAAAACAAGGTTTGTGTATTTTTGATTCTTTTTATTTACAAAATTGGTTTCTTTCTCGTAATTCGCTTAAAATATCATTGGAGGCTTGGTGGCTAATATATAAAATGTATAATTGACCTCCTACCGAGTCCTACAGTGATGTTGGACAATTGGTAGCCTGAGTTGGCTCTCACATAGCTATCAGGGTTGAGATGTTGTTTCAGACATTTTCTCTCATGCAATATTGTTTCCTTGAAAAGTGTACCTACCCGTGCGACCAAAAAGCTAATTTTCAAAATTACTAACAACTATTGCAAAAGTTTTTAAATTTAACAATTTGACGTTGTGGTTCAGAGCATTTTATTTCTTTGTACATGTCTAAAAAAAGACTGTTCGTAATGTTACAGTCACTTTTCTAGAAAATCAATGCATTATTATCCTTTTATTATTGCCAATGGATGAGTTACTGTTGGGCATACTTCCTCATATAAACATGATTTTTCAGGAGCAGACTACAACAACGGAGCTTATAATGTAACACCTAAGGAGGCGCTAACTCTAGAGGGTACGGTGGTGCCAACACCAAGAAAGGACAGTCAGGTGGTTACAGCGGGTCCAATGTCAGCGAAGGTGACAGGGGCTGCAATGCTGGAGATGGCCAGAATGGGTACGGGGCGCCTTTGAAGGCGGAGAGGTTACAGAAGGGCCAGTGAGGCCAGGGGACAATGAGCGTGGGTATGGAGGGGACAACGAGCGTGGGTATGGAGGGGACAACAGGGGGTATATGGAAGTAATGAGAGACGAGTATACAGGAGAGGGGGCGGAGTAGGATATGTGTAAGTTTTCCTGCATCATATTATTATTTTATACACATAATACTCTTAACATGTCATGTTTCCCTAGTCAACTGATAACAAACTTGTTTCAATAGCAACCTATTACATGCAAATGTATTTTTATTTACAGAAATGAAACTGAGAAAGAAATCTAAATATTGAAGGGAGCAGTTTGCAGTGGAATTTGGTAAAATGCTACGATCTAGGAATATGCATCAGCGACTGCAGTAAATGGCCTTAAATTTCTCTTAAGGATATAATAAACCCGAGACAATCAAGTGGAATCCTTAGAGGTCCAAATATCATCATCATTCTCCTTTTGAACTCTATGTGAAAATGAAGATGAACGTAATTATGTAGTATGTTCTTTAAAAGTCTTCTTCCATATACAATTAAAAATCATCAGGATCAACTATTATTTATCATTTAGTAGCAGCGTGTAAAAGTTGGTACAAGATTTTGTCTACCAGTCAACATCTGCAACTTCTTATACTTCACAAGGGATTTAAGACTATCACCAAGGAGATCATTTTTATTAAAATTAATTTATAGTAGGAGAGACCTGTTCAAATTTATTCATTTAAAGGAGATTCAAATATTAGTATCCTTAAAAGTTAAATCTTGTATTGATAAAATTTTTATGAAATGGTATAATTATTTCACTATGTATGTTACAATTTTATACATAACGTGACTAAAAAAACTTAGTAATGGGTTGTTTTCCTACGGATACGCTGCTACTATAAATAGCGGTGAATATGTCAGTTGAGAACATTGTCAATATTGTTTCCGTATTAACAAAAAACAATGACATATAATTTTGAAAGACGCCGTCTTGTCAGACGACACACCGTTCCCTAGGAACTCACTGCATAAGGGATAGTTTTGGCCAAGTATGTGTACAATAATATGATCCATGGAGATCATTATACCCCTTATGATTGCCATATGATACCATAATATATTTGATTAACAAAACAATTAAGTAATATAAAAAATTATAATAAGTACTAAGTAAGCATGTTAGAAGGTAAATAACAAGAAATAAAGAATATGTAGAAAAATATTCATATTCCTGTTCCTTGGTAAAAATGAGCAATAATTTCTCAAATTCTTTCATGAGCTAAGGAACATTTTTTCTCTTTTACCTCCTTTTTAAGGACATCAATAGTACACTATTTTATACTATGCCCCTTATGTTTTATTTCATTCAATTTGTATTGCCTTTTATTGGTTGCCATAATCTGTAAATAAACGAGAAATCCTACTGTGTTTTTGATTTTATATCTAACGAACATAGACCCAGAGCTGGAAAATAGAGTTTTAATCGTTGATATTGGACACCATGGAAACTACGAGCTAGAACCAATTAATGGGCGACGACAGTTCTTTGTCATTTTGTTTCTCGTTGTTAGTTTCTTGGTGACTATATCAACGATCAAGAACATATGCTCTATTTTCCAACTCTGGGTTTACATTCGTTTGGTATAAACACACCCGAATAGATCTTCAATGCTTTGGGCAGAAGGTGCTTGCTGATAATCCATTTCAAAAAAAGAAAGTCTTGTGTAATTCTATCACACAATGTAATTTCAACAAATTTTCTGAGAATGCCATCTCCTTTATGAAATGTAAAAGAGTTTTTTTTAAAACTTATTGTTGTTCATATTATGCATAGCACTTATGTTTATTATTTTTGTAATTAAAGAAAATATAAAAAAAACAGTGGATAGTTTCATTTAAGCCATAGAGCAGTTGACAAAGAAATGGTGCCGCACAATGGAATATCTTCCAGTTAAAGCGTAGGTTCTCAACGGAGGTGCTAACATACTCCTGTGGGAATTTGGTACTTTCAAGAGGGTAGTAGAAGACCCGGAGAAAATGAAATAGTAAGAGGGTAGATAAAATAAAGTTTGAAAAGGAAAAAAGTCATCCTTGTGCATTTAATAATTGATCTCATTAGAGCAGTTTACTATCTACTAAGAAATAGAAGTCTTTGTTGTCATCACTCATCGCAAAGGCGAAAGCTGTTGTGATGAGAGGTGTTTATTTTAACTGTAATAAAGAAATAGGTGAGTGATCTAGGATCCGCGTTCCATGTTCCTAGATAAGCCAGTGATAGTATAGAGAAACTTCAAAGAATTTCAGGCGAGCACAAACGTACATGCAAACAAATAACAAGTCAGATAAACCCAAAATCCAGTATGAGCGTTCTTAACACAACCACATTGAAGATTACAAATCTAATATAACATGAGATATTTGAAAGATTCCGGCTTTCCAAGAAACAAAAATCATTTTGGAACTCGCATTATAACATAATTTGACAAACGTCAAATGGTTCTAAACAATAACAACGTTTGTGCGCATGCGTGCATCTAGAGTGACCATAGTAAAATAATTATTTAAATTTAGGATATTATGCTGCCACTTTAGTCTCTAGAGATCATAAAATCACTTTTTGTGAGATTAATTGTCATGTAAAATATAAATATTTATTAAAACTTAATTAAGGTTAATTTTACAATCGATAAAGTTTATGTTATCATAAGTATATTTTTCGATAAATCTCGAGAAGTAACCCATTTATCATTATACACCTGGCATCCCAGAAATAGTAAACCATAGATCAAAAATGGTTGGTGCAAGACAATTTTATTTGTGGACTTGATCTCTGGTTTACTAGTTCCAGCAGCCCGATTCACGGAAAAGTTTAAGCTAAGTTCGAACGAAGTTCGATTCAAACTTTTGTGAATAGGGCTGCTGGTAATAATAATAATTGTAGGCGGCGACTATCTACAGTCTATGGGTAAGAACACGTAGAAAGCCGATTCCGACCCACGCCGACCGGCTCATAGATTGTTGTCTATGGTTTCAATGCATTTAAATGGGCATGCCGGAAAGCGGGTTCCTGCTTTTTCTGTGGGCACCCCCATTCAAATGCATAGTAACATTCTTTGCGCAGGTCGGCGCGGATCGGAATCGGCTTTCTACGTGTTCTTACACTATGTACCTATTCACGGAGGGTTTGAATCGAACTTCGTTCGAACTTCGAACTAAACTTACACTTAAACTTTTCCGTGAATCGGGCTGCAGACTTCGCCATATTTAGTCCGTCTGATGGCGCAAGCGGGCCTTAATAAGGCCGCCACTATTTCACGAGAGTCTAAATCGCACAGGAAATATTCAATCTATCTCGCTCTAATATATTAGCTATCTCGCTCAACAATTATCATGCGAATGCATCTGTCAAAAACTGAGAAGCGTGGCTAAATTAAATACTTCTAATCGTCTGTCCGTCATCATTCGCAAGGACTAAAGACTTTGTCGATTGACTTATATTTCACTCTAAATAAATACACGATTGGAGCTTGAAATACTTACTTGAAATATCAATTACTTGCCTGTCATTAATGAATTCGCTGTTATATCGACGATATACATAGGTAGAATATTACTTATTAATATTTTCAAAAGAAAGTTTCTACTTTCATTCCGTATTCTTCCGATAAATGTCTGACTAGCAGTTTATTAGATTTCTTTTAAATCTAATTATTGATTTCTTTTAAATCTAATTATTGATGACATTTTCCTAACACTTTACACACAACGTTTATGCTTGTATTCACTGTTTTGTATTTTTGCATGAGGAACACCGTTGTGTTGGATGCAACAAAATATTTTACATATGTATGCCTACCTCTATAATTATGTTTTGATTGTGTTGTGTATTTGTGATTTATTATACTATGTTATTGTAAAAAAGGCTCTTAAGCCGTATATTGAATAAAATAAAAAAATAAAATATTTCTATCTGATTTCGAAAACATTATGTTTCAATGGAAGATAGGTTCATTATTACAGTATATTATATTTTTATCTATTATAGGGATCGGATAAGTTATAACAAAAGTTATAAAGTTAACTCTCTCACCAAGCCTCACGGCTCGCAACAATACATACCTACACCGAAACAGAGACGGCAATATATTAGAGCGAGATAGATTGAATATTTCCTGGGCGATTTATACTCTCGTACTATTTCCACTGCCATAGAAAAAAGAATTTTTATTTTTTTTATTTTATGGTGTTGCAATATGAAAAAAATAATAGAAATGAAATTGTCGTTTTATTTTTCAAATATTGCAACTTAAAAAGCAGAATACACAAGAATTTAGAGGAAAAATAAATAATACCCAAAAAAATATGATCATACGTTCAAATTCTAGACTATAACACATTTTATATTTCCTTTTTCTATGCCAATGACTTTTAAATACGAAGCGTTAAATTGTCGACGAATCCTTCTGCTGTGCGCAGGTGTTTGAATACGCGTACCGCGGTGAAGTGAACATAGAACCACGACGGTAAATCAATTTGAAAAGCAGTATTATTATATTATACTCTATGATCACTGATCAGTTTTGATCTGTCGTCGGCGTCTGGTTGTTAACTTTGTTATTCAGATAACTTGGCAAACCACAAGCACAGTTAACATACCCATATCTAGAGCCAGCTTAAAAAAACTACATGAAACTCTCGTAACCATCTGTTCAAATTTTTTTTACAATAAATGGGAACATTTCTTCAAAAGATGATCGAGCTAAGGCCATCCCTTTTGATAAAGCGGAAAACCGCATTTGGAACATTGGTGCTGTCACGCACATGAGTGAGTGTCAAGATTTGGGCTCTAACCCTGTCTACCTATTTTGTTTGGATTATTTTCATCATGTTTGCTACCACATCATTTTAACCTATTGCAGCTTTTTATTCAAAAAGTTTTTAATTTGATTAAGATATTAAAGCTGCTTTAAAAAGTCTTAAGAATGAAAAATGACAAGGAACATTCCGGCTGAACTATTCAAGTATTATACCTATTAATAGCAATGGACACCATAAAACCCAACTTCATAAGAGAGCTCAAGTATGGAATCATATTACTACACAAGCTTTAAGTAGCTTACTGTGAAAGAATCAGAGTGTATTTTGTGTTCACTTTGACTGAGCACAGATTCATTTGTTTGAAAAAAATATATATATAATTATATATTTAAAAAAATGGACATTAATGTTATGGGAAACAATAATATACCCATAACATTACATATTTTAATTATAAGACTAATCGAAACTATTAACTAAACAAAACGCAATGCACTGTACATATTGTTTTTTTTACAAAAAATAAGGCAATACAAATCATTAAATGATTGATCTCCAATGTGAGTAAGAACTCGTGTTTTGGAGAGGTAACTTAAGTATGATATCAATATGAGTGTCCCATATCCCATACCAATGTCAAATCCTTTTCATTTTTTATCTCCATAATATGATTATTTTTCTTTTGGCGTGAAAGAAATAAATGACGAGTGTCAAGATCAAGATTAGTCAAGATCCACAGCATTATTTTGAATTTTGCCGCCAATTTGTCATGCACAGTTTAAACGTCAAACAGGATTCGTCGACAATTTAACGCTTCGTTTTTAAATTGACATCGACGCCACCTGGTGGAGAACTGAGACTTTGGAATAATGATTGTCATTTACAGAAGTTAACTATTTCCACCGCCATAGACAAAAAATGAGTTTTCTATTCTTTTCGCGCAAGTTATTATTATACAGGATTTTTCCTCTTGGACGCACTTGGTCACTTCTTGGATGTATGGCGGCATGTTGACCATGAAGTTTCGCCGTATTTGCCAGGCCGCCAACTGCAGAGTGCAAGCAAAGAAAGGTTGGTAAACATAACAATACACATTTCCGTTCGGTTCCACAAAGCGGTGTTATTGTTTTGTTTTGATGTTTTGTTTATTGTGCAAAGCTGGAGTGGACGCCATTATGGCCCATATTTTGTATTTTATTTCGTAGTGGCAGTTTACGGATTACTATTTATACAATGGTTTGAAAAAATAAGGTAGGTGATTACTATATTGATTGTTACTGCCTTTCGTAACAATTGTTCCTAAAAGATCGTCTATTTTGTTGAAATATATTTGCCTACTCCAAGAATCTTATTGTCAATCTATTTGTTACCTATAATTGCATATTCAAACTTCCTTATTCATGTAATTGTAAATCATCTTAACCCAACTTCCATTAATAATATCCTATCACGGTAATTATTTACTTTAAGGGATTCTTCGATTTTTCATATGAATCACATCAAATTTATATGCAGATTGGTAAATAAGCATGTTATGGGTTGATTTGATAACATTTGAAGTATTTTATCAACCAATTTTAAGTAAAAATCAATTTTAAAAGTTGCCTATTTTCTCATACAAACCTATCTTTCACAGAGTGACATTTTATTTTTTGATTCTAAAATTGGTGTTTTTGTTTGAAAAATGAAAATATTGTTGGTTATTGTCATTTAGTTAGTCACTTTGGATAGATTAGGGGATTTGATAACATCCTCGATTGATAACACTACGACTTGAAATAGGTTAGGCTAGGTTGGAACGTAGTTTTGAATTTGAATTCAAACACCAATTTTGAATTTGAATTTAATTTTGAATCAAAAAATAAAAATCACTCCCTGAAAGAAAAATTTGTATGAGAAAATAGGCAACTTTTAAAATTGGTTGATAAAATACTTCAAATGTTATCAACTCAATCCATAACATTAGCTTATTTACCAATCTGCATATAAATTGATATGTATTTCATTTAAAAAATCGAAGAAGCCCTTAAAGTAAATAATTACCATTCAAACTTTTCTGAGTTGTGGTACCGTGCTCCATGAGTGTATGATCTTGTTGATAATTTTCATATTCCTGTGGTAGTTTTGACTATTGAAATGACCTCTGTGAGTGTGAGCAGACACCAAGGAGGTGGTTTAACTACCAAAAAAACTGGAGGGTGATAGGCATGCATTTTGTTGTCAATTCTCATTAGATAGTAACTAATATCATTGTGAAATTTCTGTTACAGGTAATCTCGTTGTATAGAAGTTCAAAAAGAGGCTTATGCATTATTCAGGTGATTATGATTACAAGATATATTAGAGAAAATCAATCATGGTTTCACCGATTCTATAAATTCAGGCCAGAGTATCAGACAGAATAGACAGGTCACATGTGCTTGCAAGTATGTGTGTGGGCTTACAAAGAGCTCCTTTCCTGTAATTTACTCTCACCACTGACCCATCAATCTCTTACTGACACACCATTCCCCTGCACAACCAAAACTAATGCAATGCGGACAGTGTAGTTTTTGACACCCCATCTATGAGTTTTTTTATTTTAGTTCTAGGGAGACCTTGGTCTTTAAAGTAGCAATACAAAGATTTTGCGGGTAATCCTCTCACTCACACCTCTACAGCATATTATAATATTATGCACTTAAGCCATTTTGAACTGATTTATTTACTAGTTTCTTGTTTTTGTTTAGTTTCCACTGGTGGTCTTTTCTCAATATTTGTTTCCTAAGGAACAATAGCTCCACATAAATAACTTTTTTCATGCATGCCCATTTAAATGGATTGAAACCATAGACAACATTCTTTGCACCAGTCGGAACTGGCTTTCTTTTCTTTTCTCCGTAAGGGATGAGAAGCAGATCATTTTTCGAAGAGCATATAGTACCCATTAGGATAATCCAGTCATTTGGTTTTAGATAGAATTTCAGATGGCTGTGTGTTCTGCCACCCACATTGAATTTATTATGAAAGTCAACTATACTTTTCAAATTTCTTGAATCTTTTTCCTCTTTTGTAGTTTCTACTATGTTTCACATTATGTTACTGAGGTTATTTTTTTCAATTATTCATTTATCAATATCCTCCTTTTTTTACTCCATTTAGGGGCATAAGGGAGGCAACAGGAGCCCTCCCCTGCACTCATTACTGGGCAGTTTTGATGACCTCTTCCCACACCATGTCCAGACAACTCAGTTCTGCCTCAAAGGAACGGAACACGTATGAGAGACCCAGTTGGGGTTAAGGATAGCATTCACTTCGACTAACTGTCATTTGGGATCCGCAATGAATGTCCCAGCCATGTCCATCTCCTCTCAACTCTGGTGGAAGTTATGGGCCTGTACTGGTTGCGCTGGCATGTAGCATCCTTCATGGTGCAGTGATACCACCTTATGTCCAATATCCGTCGCTGGCACTTTGATTCAAAGGTGGATACCTTTTACGCCTTGGAATTGTTCAGGTGAGGAATAGGTACCACATTTGCATCAGTTTACATCTAAACGCTGACATTTTCCATGCTTTTCAATGCCTTCGTTCTTTTTCGAGCGTTAGGGCTTTCCATACCTTGGTGAGGTTGTTAAAGGCATCACTTGCTGTGCTGATATTTTAATCTACCATGCTCAATCATTGATGGATATTGGCAAATGTTTATCGGATAAATGGTTGATAGACCAGCGGTTACGACGCCGGCTTTCTCACTGTTTCGTGCGGAGGTCGTGGGTTCGAATCCCGGCCGTGTCGACCATTTTCCGCTTTCACGACACAAGCATTTGCTTACTGTGAAAGATGTCAAAAGTGTATTTGTGTTCACTTCGAGTGAGCACAGAGTCATTTTTAAAAAAAAAAATAAAAAAAAATGTTATTCGCTATGAGCTCCGTCTTACTAGCTTTGACTCGAATGCCGAGGCTTGCTGTTTTCAGAGTCTTGAAACACCGTTCTGTAATTCCTCCACTGTCATACTGAACAACGCTTGGTCATCCACATACTCCAGATTGCACATTTGACCATCTCTCTGTGTTGCTAATTTATCTCTTGCTCCCAAGAGAATAATAAATATACATTTCTAAATCTGTAAAGTGGTTGGTGGACCAGTGGTACCAGTCGACAACTTTGGTACGTACAGCGTATTGGAGGTCGTGGGTTCGAATCCCGGTGCCGCCAACCATTTTCCACTTTCACAACACAAGTTTTGCTTTATGTGAAAGATGTCGAAAGTGTGTTTGTGTTCACTTTACGTAAGCCCAGATTCATTTAAAAAAAAAAAAAACAATGACTGGAGATTAATTTAAAAAAAAAGTAACAAATGACTAGAGAGTTAAACTCTTTACAATGTTTGCTAATCAATTTCTAAGTTGTAGATAAATGTAAGAACTGTACTTCAAATTGAAGGCCTGGACCCAGCCCAAGGGGGGGTCATGACCCCCCCCCCCTGGATCCGCCCTTGCTCTTATGTTCATTTGGTATAAACGCACCCTTAGTTGGTGTTCCTTATTGCTAGATGTGTATTATTCCATTTCAAATCTACTTATCTATTGAAACTTCCAGAATCTGATGCTGCGGACGACTATACCAGCCTAAGAAGTATTCTGCTACTACTCGTACATCACAACTTGTTGAGAGGACCAACTGTACGGGAAATTCCACTACCTACCTTTAAATGAAAAAGAAGAGGAAATGCTAGGATAGTCATTCTGTTCATCTAGGATGGTAGAGATTTAGTTGCAAAGAATAATCAGACTATCGTTGTATGCCTACACTTTTTACAAATAATGTTATTCTATATTATGTTTTATAGCTGATTATAATAAAAAAATAATTTCATCTAAGATTTTTTATTCCTTTTCTTATACAGTGTTACACTTAAAAGTCTGTCATGAATTGTGTGTAAAATGTCTGAGAACAATTCCGCAGTTATTAACTCTTTGACAAGCACTGAGGAGATTAACACTATTTAAAAGCTGCTTATGATGGAAGAAATAAAGTCTACGTAAGAAATAATCTCTGGTTGATCTTGGACTATTCATTAGTCAGACAGGACTTATACAGTTAATATTGATATAGAAAAATGTGGAAGAAGTGTTAATGAACAGAAGGGCACGAGACATTTTCCAAAAAGTAAACTCAAATTGTCCCTCATGATTTGCAGGACTGCATTTTTATTGGTTGGATTTTGTTTTCATATCATAGTAATTTAAACTTCATTATCGGAACGATGAGAAAATGAATAATTATTTTTAAAGGATAAAAAAGTTGTATGTTGACACAGGAAAAGAGTATAGGTTTGAGGTAAAAATGATATTTTGAAAAGTTGTTTGAATCCGAGGATGAAAGCGACAGATTGTACGAAGTAGTTTGTAAATTAATAGAACTACAAAAGTCTGCAAATTATTGTGTATAAACTTATGAACGAGAAAGAAAAGGGATCCGCCCTTGACAGAGGACCATACCTTAGATGACTGGAGGAAAGCCATTATCTATCTACTGTATAAAGGGTAGGGTTTGCAGTTTACTACGGTAACTATTGTGCAATCAGCTAGTTGAACAATGTGGATAAAATATTCAGTAGAATCTTAATAGAAAGGGTTTGGTACGGGTGTGCTGATGTCTTTGTTCTGCGAATGATTACCGAAATGTTCCGAGTAAGCTTCAGAAGCTTTTCTGTTTATTTGGAAAAGGAATATGGTAAGGTTAAGATAGATTGGGATGAGTGGACGACAGGCTGATTAGTGCGAATGCTCCGCTATATTTGATAAGTTCTCACCTTCCGCCTGAGTTTTATCTTAGGAAGGGTGTATCATGTGACCTAATGAAAAACAAATCCGTCATGATGATGGTACCTGTAGATTCTGTGTTATTTAGGTATTCTATTTAGCAGAGGTGGAAGGTGTGAAAAGGAGATTGAAAGAAGGAAACTGGCTGGTAGAAGGGTTAGCGGTGCACTATGACCTCTAATGAGAAATAAGAACGTATCTCTTAAATCCAAACAGTTGATGCACATGCACAATGCAATCCTGATACCATCCATGATGTGTGGGAGTGAAACATGGACGAAAAATCTGGAAGTTGGAATGAATGCTGTGGAATTGAGATCACTCCGTAGGATATGCGGAAAGAGACTGATTGATAAGGTGAGGAATGTGAATATTAGAAAGGAATGTGGAGTGGATGTTAGCGTAGTGACTAGAATGAAAGTAAATAAATTAAGGTGGTTTGGGCATGTAGAGAGAATGAACGAGGAAAGAATGACAAAAAGGATATATAAATCTGAAAGAATGGGTGCACGCAGACGAGGTCGACCTCGAATGGCATGGTCCGATCATATCGGTTCAAAAGAAATAGGAGAGCATGTATGCGGAATGTTATGCGTTTGGAAGCAGCAAAAGAGATTTGTTTGGATAGGAAAGAATGGAAATCCATACTCTCTGCCTACCCCCTTAGGGAAACGGCGTGATGGGTAAAAAAAATAAAACTATACTGATACATTTGTTACTCGTAACAAGAGTTGATTTATCAATTTATAAACCTCTGATAGTAAATTAATGTTATACAAAACGTAATATAAAATCAGAATGCAGATAGTGAGAGCCCATCGTAAGTATCTATAATTATTAAGTTCAAGATAAATGTAAGATTAGTCTACCAAACAGCTGGCTAGGTGCAGCCAAATATGGATGGTGTAACTGGATAGGCGATTGGAGCTGGTTAACAATCACTTTAGGCTGTAGAGAAATAATGCAGCTTTCTGTGAGCTCAAAAAGAAATATATGAGGATAAAGAATGCAAATGGTTATTGAAATCCGTAAGATGAGAAAGGTAAATGTCTTAGGAAAAAAATGGGTGCATGTTGCCATAGGAACATTGGGGGTGAAGAGAATTGTTTGAAACCGAGAAGTAATTGCAAATGAACAGAACTATGAAATTCACAAAATCAATAAATAAATAAATAATGCTTTATTGTTACAAAAAATGCAGTCCTGATCAATCCATTCACGAGAGTCAAAGGGCGGACTTATCCCGCACGATCTCTTCCAGCCAACCCAAATTACAAACAAAAATAATAATAAGAATACAGACAGTAGAAAGCAAAATAATAATCACATGAGATCACACAATGTAGAGATAAAAATAAAGATTTAAAAAGGTAAAATTCATACAAAATCAAACTCAAATAAAACCAAACACATACCCACGTAAAATAAATTAAAAACAAATCCAATAAATTAGAATAAATTCAATGGGCTAAAAGAAATTCATTAATTATTCAAAATAAATTCAAGTAATCAACCAAAGTTCAACACATTACAACAAGTCCAAAATAAATTCACAAGAATTATAAATAAAATACTCAAGATCACACAATGAAAAGATAAAAATAAAGAGATATAAGATTTGAAAAGGAAGTAAAATTCATACAAAATCAAACTCAAATAAAATTAAATACATACATAAAATAAATCAAAAACAAACTCAATAAATTCAATGAACCAAAATAAATTCAATAATTTTTATTTTATAAGGCAATCCACCCGATCTCGAGTGATTTGTGAATTCAATAAAATAATAACAAGATAAAATACACAGCATCAAAGAGTTGGGAAGAGGGATCCTCTTTAAATTTGGAGTACGGTTTTTCCTTGTCGTCAGCGATTTTTTAAAAGTGTTAATAGTCTGTGAGCCTCATATATAGAGGGGAAGTTGGTTCCACAACCTTGCGGCACAAACGGTGAAGGACTCAGAATAGAATTGTGAGCGATGGGATGGGATGAGCAGCAATTTATTTTGATCAGAACGTTGGTGCGAACTGAGAAAGGTGAATCTCTATGTGAGGTAGTTAGGGGAGGACGGGTTTTGAAGTATTTTGTACAGCAAACAGAGAGTATACAGGTCTCTTCTCTCTCGCATGGTTTTCCATTGAAGTTGAAGCCTGTATTCAGAAATGTGATCATATTTTCGTAGAGAGAAGATGTACTGTTTTGAAGACGTTCCAATGTGGACTCGACCTCCACTGCCATATCTAGATAGCAAATATCGGCATAGTCAAATAGTAGGTGAAGCAAGGATTGAACTAAGAGCTTTTTAATATCTGGACTGAGGAAATTTTGGAGTCTTCTAAGTGCATGAAGTGATGAGTATCCGCTCTCCAGCTCCGCCCTCCAAACCCCCCTAAATAATTATGTTCTAACCTAAGGTTAGTTAACAGGTGCTTACTAACCTAATTTTTTAATGAATTGGTAGTAATGTCAAAGTACGAGTAGATCTCAACAGAGAATTTATATACGAGGAAAGGAAAGGTGTAAGGTTCGGTTGACAGAAAATGACGCGGATCAAACACATGGATTCAGTGAAATCCAAGTCAGAAGCAAAAGAAATACGGGAGGTTGTATGAGAAATGGTATATAGGTGAAGAAGCGCTATTTTGTTTGAATAGAAAAAAGTGGAGGTCGGTTCTTTCAGCCTACAACTTAAAAGGAAACGGCGTATTTGGTAAAAAATATTAGTTTAGCAATATAATAGAAAAACACTCGCTAATGGCAAGGTATTGGGTATGTTTTAACGACTTTGATCTCGGTAGTCGGTAGCATAAGGTATTTGCACCGAAAATAATTTTAGTCTGAAAGATTATTTTAATTCAATTGATGGTAATGCCGTAATGTTCCTTAAATATTTACATGAAATATAACTAGGTTTCTTTAAATTCTAATAATTTAGTTATACCGATTAAGCATTAATAAGAACCGTATATTATTATATATTTCAAAATTTCGTTGTCATTACGTGCTCATTACTATTATATTATTAAGCTGTCAATTATTTTTGACATTCCCGCATTCTATATTTATCTTGATATCCGTATAACGCCATCTACTGTCAGAAATCAGAAACACAATATGCTACTAACTTCGTGGTCAACATGCTCCAATACATTAGGCTGAGAACACGTAGAAAGCAGGTGGCGGGTTTCCGGTTGCAAGAAACCGTTGCCCGCTTAAATTTGCGCTGGGTACACGGACACAGAGAACGCCGGCAAAGTTTGTTTGTGGTCTAGCAATCTGTGTTAAATACTCCATACTCTATGCTTGTGATCTTGTCAAAGTTAATAACTGTCAATAACATAATTGGCTGTCGTCCGCAGTAATGAATGAAAACTTTTCAAATTATGATTTTTTTCTCATCTAGTGCCCATCAATAAAATTAAAAGTTACAAGCGTTCATCCCATTAACTGTGATCGGTTTGTACATGGCGCCCATGGCGGATACCACAATATGCAAAGTTAAAGAACGACAAGGAAAGATTCCTACCAGTACTCCAGGATGTGTTATGGTGCAATCTTCGACGTGTTTGCGTTAAGGATGCTAAATGTGGATTTATTTTATCACTGGCTATCCATGAACATGAAGGGGTTCCTAGATTACTCACCTAGTACAATTTCGAAATATGAATTATTTCCTGTTTCTCTAAATAAAGTTAACTGCTTCGATGAGATCAACTGAATGCATTAGTGCTTCATTATGTTGATATGGATACATTTTTGTCCTTTTAATGTTTTTTTAACTTTCTCACTCTATAAAAGGTAAAAATGTACTTTAGAGATCTACTCAAGCCAAAAATTCAAATATGTTCGGTTTGCAGAGGGTAAAATGGATTCGGGGGTGCTTGTGAAGAAGTATGGTAACCTATTTTCATGACTGTTAGTCATGAACACAAATCAAGCAGACAAGTTACGTTCCATTTAAATTTCCTCGTTTCATAGTTGGAAGCGATATATCTATCTATCCACACAGTGGGACTTCTTTGTCGACTGCTCTACAGTAAAAAAAAGAAACTACACATTTTTTTATTTCAATGAATATATTTTGTCTATACATTGTCATTCATAGAACACATTTATAGTTCAATATATTACCCTACCCTGAATATTAAACATTTGATTGAATGGAGACGGTAGTCTCTGAAAAGCGCTTCATGTTTGAATCGTTTTATGATAGAACTATATATAAAGGTCTCCTCAAGAATGTCACTAGGTCCTTGAGCTCTTATGGTCTTGAATAATAAGGAGGGTAGACTTTTAGAGAAAGTTAGATAGTTTGGTTTTCTTATAGGGAAAAGGGCTCGGCTTGAGTTAAGAAATTAAATACGAGTTTTAGAATAGAGGTAAGAATTTATTCAGTCTTGTACTTAAAGATATAAATTTGACATCACATGAAATTGAGAAAAGAAGGTTTGATTCAATATTAAATAAAAAAAGGCTTGCTTTTTTCCATAAAATTATAATGATAAATAAAACTTGTAACAAGGATATTTGAAAAGTTACCGAGGTGCAAAAAATAATTAGATAGCCGTGTCTGCAAATGGAGTGTGTTAGATATTCTGTGCAATCCTCTATGAAATAAGGTTTTGTGTGAAATAAACAATAAATTGATATTCATCCCTGTGTCGAATGAAAAGGTAAACTGTTTATTTTGCATGTATGCTAAATTGGTGCTATTAATGTTGTGAGAAATTTTCGGTAGGTGGCGGAATTTCATCTGTAGATGGTGTGATTTCTCCTATAAATGTGAGCATCACCAAGCACTTTCTGCAAAACACAGTAAGACATCTTGTTTATGAATATGGCATAAAACAAAGAAAGACAATACAAATGTAGAAATAAAAGCAACAATCATGAATAAAAATTATATGTACCTATATATTTAAAAATATGAGTATGGGCTCACTCAAAGCAAACACAAATACACTTTTGACATCTTTCACACTAACCAAAGGGTTGTGTTGTGAAAGTGGAAATGGTCGGCACCGGGATTCGAACCCACGACCTTCAGTATGCTGTGTGTATGCAAGCCATCGACTGATACCATTGGACTACCACCTCCATACAAATTAAATTTCTTCTAAATAATGTTCTTCCAAATAAATATCTTCGCTAATATCTCTATTGATAACACATGTACTGGGTGATTGTTATAAATCCCTTGTGAAGTATAGAGTAGGAAATGTTGACTGGTATACACAATCTTTTACTAATTTTTGCAACCTGCTTCTAAATGATAATAGATGATCCTTAATATTTATTTGCTTAGAGACACTCTAACTTCTGCTTTAGAAGTTAATGTGTTTCAAGTGTGGACTTGACAGACTGAACAAGTGAATACTGTTGTGAGATCAAACATATCAGCATAGCTGCCTGTCTGATAACATTAATAGTAAAAATAATAATATCTAATGACGTATCGTACTTACATATTTGATGACATGCATCTTTTCCTGCAACTGCGGAATGCTTGCATTATTATATATGTGGCATGTCTTCCTGCTCTGACAATAAAGAAGACTGTATTTGGAAATTTACTGATAGCTCTTGGGAGTTGAGAAGACAGGAAGCTATCATTTGGGGATTCTAAAACAATATTTGCATGTGTATTTGGACCTCTTAGATTTCCACTTGACTGCCTCGGTTTTACTATATCCCTAAGAGATAAGAGCGATTGATAGTACGGCCATTTATGTACATTGTCGTTGATGGATCTTCTGAGCTAATGGTAGAATTTTATCATATTCAACTGCGGACTGGCTCCTTAAATATTTCCATTTCTTTCTCAGTTTAATTTCTGTAAATGAAAATACCATTACATGTAATAAGTTGTTATTGAAATAAGAATGATTTATTATAAATTTCTACAAAACAATAAAATTCTATACAATTAAATATACAGAGAGTGAGTTTATCATTGGACAGAGATATCTTCCAATTGATTTTCATTAACATTTCAAAAACATTCAGGATAAAACGTTTTAAAATTACAAACAGTTTTATTCCATAGTTCTAAACGCTATTGTGGGCGCTTCTTAAAAATTCATTACAACTGACTTTGGAGGTTAGAGAAACTGTATTTCAAATAAGCTATAGGCGAGCAGTTTATAGCTGATGTGCCCATATCTAGCTCAATCAAAATCAATCATTATTCTTCAAATACTCGTCTTATAAAGGCGTCAAAAGTGCATTTGTGTTCACTTCGAGTAAGCTCGTGTTTCCTCAGGTGCGTGACCTGATTCATTGTTAACATTTCACTAAAGCTGGGAATGTGGTGATGCCCATGCAAGATCTTTAAGGTCTCTAATAATATCCACACATTATTATTTAAAAACCATGTGTTACTGCAATATGTAGATACATAAACACAATGAATATCAATTGTTATTAAAACTTACCAATCGAGATTTCTCTCCAACATTTTTATTGCTGTGCAATTTGTTTCCTTTATCTTAAATAGGAGTTTTAGCAAAACCCGCGGCAATAAAATTCCCGGTATCCATCGAGTTATATAATAATATTTTGACGACTCGACATGACAGTAATGACACATAACAAGAGAAAAAATGACAGAACCAGCGTCTGCCTGCCCAAAAAAGAATGTCCAATTCATTCCGGTAAATATGCCCGCGTCGCGTGCTAGTGCCTGAAAGCGGGCCCCTGTTTTTATTGTGCGTACGTCCATTCAAATGCATAGAAACATTCTTTTCGCCGGTCGGCAGGTATCGGAATCGGCTTTCTACGTGTTCGCGCCCTTATACAGTACTATTATATTGTCTATGGTTATTATATCTGTCAGATTATTTGAAAGTTTTGTTTTCATTCGTTGAAAGTGAGGTTAGTAGTTAGCTGCGAAGAATATTTTGATGAACATTAACTAACTTACATTATTTTCGGTAATTTTCAGTCAAAATGCGTTTGTATCAAGAATTTATCAATTGGAACACTTTTGCAGAGTACTATGAGACGTTTCTGGTCTCATCCGTCAATCCCATATTTAGCATAAAAAAAATCAATTACAATAGATGCGCATAACCAAAGAACAAAAAATCCAATCGTAGAGAACATAAAAATATGCTATTATTCTATTACATTCAGCTGCATACATGGGAGGCCTTCTAAAACATCTAAGAAAGGCGTGCGTCTATTCCAAAAAACTTATAAATAAAAGTGTCTGGCAGAAATTAAAGTGAAATTTAATAAGGATCCTAATAATTTGGTCACTGAAGCATGCACTTTAGATCATGTTGATGCATTTGGCCAAACAGTGCACGAAATAGACCAGGAAACATTTAATATGCATTCAAGACGCAGGGGCCTGAACAGCCAAAACTTCCTGATAACCACGTTACAGCATATCGAATGACACGATGTTCAAGTCGTAAAGAATTCTCATGTATATTTAGGGTTTCCGCTGTAGTCCACACAAAAATTCTTGATCAAAATAAATAATAATAACCCTACACGACTATCATTTCCAATTCACTTGTCAACGATCTGTCATTATTTTTGTGTCTATGGTCGTAAGAGCTTCCATAAACAAAACATATTAATTCTTTTTTTTTTTTAATCTATGGCGGTGGAAATAGCAGCTGCGCAAAAGAAAACGTGTCTTGACAGTCCATAGATAAATACATATATCATTATCATGAAAAGGAGGTAGTTTTTTCAAAAAATGGTCGCACGTGCAAACGTTCCGCCAAAGAGTTAATGAAATAAATAAGTCAAATTATTGAAATATTATTTGCGTGTGTTGTCATGTGTTCTGTTGTATTCATGTTACAATATAAAATTATTTTAAGGCCATATTGATATTGTAATAAGTGCAACAAAGATGTCTAATTTCAAAAAAGAGATTGCAAAATGTAAACATCCGAATAGTAGAAAAACCAAAGCCTTAACTAAACGATCTAAAAAAGAGTCTCATAAGCAAGAGGCCAAATTAGGTCAGATGATAAAACAGAATATAATTGGCGAAAAAATCAAATGGTTTCAAGAAAATTTACCAGAAGATAAATCTATCTATAGTAAAAGAGACGTGTATGATCTGTTAACTAAGTACATGGAACGTTTCGATGAAGAACTATCCCAAATCGAAATAAAGAACACAGTTGGAATAAGAAAGAATAGACAACATGCTAGTCGTGAAGGTATCATAAAGATGACACAGAAGACAGAATTAGAAGAACACCAGTCTTGCGGATTATTAATTCCAGACTTAATGGACGCTGAACAAGTAAAAATGTTGAAAGAGTGGAACGGAGAACTGAAATACATCCAAAACTTTAAGCTGAGAAGATTTCCTAAATCAATGTTTCTTAATTGTTTATAATAAAATTTAAATAAAAGCTAAAAAAACTCATTTTCATTAAACAACATAATCATAATGTCACCATGAATCAACAAAGCAACATTGTCTAAGTTTACTCATTGGTAAAAACGACCTTTGAGTTGTGTTGAAGTCCTAAGGAAGCGACGATTTCCACAACAAGAACTTTACAAACTAGATGTTAGAAAGATTGAATTATCTTGTTTATATCCTCGCGGATTGAAGACTGGATTTTTCCCAGTAACATAGGTAATCAAACCAATGTATTGGGAAACAATCTCGACAGACGATGATAATATCACATCTTGGACAACAGAGATGTGGGTTTACAACCACCTAGGCCAGGTTAAAAGTTCTATTTCTAGGAAACATTCGGTGTTCTCTGTTGCTAATAGTCATTTCGTTAAAACTTGTATGTCTTGTATAGTGAGTGGGGAAATATTTCAAATTTTAGCAATTTTCGAGGTTAGTGACATCTACTGGTGGATCGATACAATACTTGCACCTACTGGAGTTCTAAGTGAGTGACATCTGTTGAGGTGTAGTCGAAACAATTTTACCTACTGGAGTTCCTAAGTGAGTGACATCTGTTGGGATCTAGTGGAAACTATTTTATCAACTGAAAATCAATTTTTGTTTCTGAGATCTGATAAGACTCATTGTCTAGATTGTTTCCCAATACATTTTTTTTTTTTTTTTTGGCAATGCATCCATTTGGATGATTTATGCCACCAACAAATCAAAATGAATCATCCACCGTTATCAATCAATTTTGTGATTAAAACGTAATTGTGCCGGGTACATATAGTTACTAAATTATTACCATGTTCTTTTCAATAATTCCCAATACATTGGTAGAGATTGAATGACTATAAGGGTGTAGCGTGACGTACATTTGGATAGAATCCGGCACACAAAAATTTGCATTTATGTTTATCATAGTATTGGAAATAGCTATGGGTATAACGCATTTTTGGAATGTGGTTAAAAATAAATAAAACAAGCCAATTTCAAATACTTAAACCAGGAGTTACAACCGGTTAAGGAGACTTCTAGCGGAGGGTAGGAGCTGGGCAGAGGAATTGTTACTCTGCAAGAGGCCTCGAGACGAGGCACAAAAAGAGGCAGCGCTCCATGAATGAATTGAAGAATGTCACAATAGATCTAATTTGGTCGCAGTGAGATGACTAATATTGATGTTGAAAAGTCAGACTGTTTCATGCACCGCGCTAGAGGTCTCTAAATATTTTATTAAGCTATCCACCCACAAAAGCGAGAGATTTGAGAAAGGTACACTTATAACCATTAAAGGGTGATGTCATCTGACATTGGCTGGAGGGACAATGGCTGCCATGGCGATACACACACACCCATAAACCATAGTGATGGGTAACAAATTATTTTGCATAGCGACCCGAACTGCCCGAATCAATAGTGATCGGAATCGGTTGTCTGGTTCACTTTAGTCAGTTTTGTGATACTTTCCAGGAAAAAAACACTATTATATATTATTTTTCTTGTAAAATACAGAAATTTTGTATTGTTCGTATTAATTATTAATATCTGTATAGTGGAAATAAAATACGCACTAAACGCCAAAAACTTCATTTTGAGATAATCTAATAAAACTGATTTTTCCCCCATACAGACATACTACAATGATGATTTTTGGATCTGTTTTTTACGCCTTTAGATCATCGATATGGACTTAGTGCAATATTTAGGCTATTGGCAATGGTTTATAGAACATTTCCTCATACTCAACTCATTTTTTTCATTTTTGGCGTTTAGTGCGTATTTTATTTCCACTATACATCTTATAATCAAGTACCTTCACATTAAAATATTTTTTTCCATTATATTATCAACTAGCTTATAACCGTCTTGCTTTACGTTTTTGATTCCGATTGTCAGGCTTGATCGGTAGGTAATTAAACAGGTGCTTCCCATTGCTTAACAGACCTCTATAACTGACATAAGCACAGAAAAAGAAGAATGAAACTTTCACAATTCATAAAAAGAGAGAAGAATGACACTTTTAATGTTTATTAAAATTTTGTATGAAGATCCTAAAAAATAGTTTTTTTTAAATAGCTCTAAATATAGTAAAGTTAATGCAGCAAATTGTATTAAAGAACCTTCTCCGGCATTTTGCACGACTCTGTGCAGATTCATATCTGACGTAGCATTTGTATTTTGAGCGTGATGCTATGACATACGGTAAAAAGCAAATAATAAAACATTTCTGAATTATTATGTAGATGGAGAAGGAGGGGCTAATGCGAGTTTTATTAAATTTACCACGCAACTTTCTTAATTTTTTTTTTCATAAGAACCTTCTACTGATAAAAGCCAACACGACAAAAAAAGAATTAGTGAAATCGGTTCAGCCGTTTAGGCGTGATGCGATGACATACGGTAAAAAGCAAATAAAAAAACATTTCTGAATTATTATGTAGATGATTATTCTCGATCATAATAATAATCAAGGTCGTCGCCAGCCCGGGGCCTAGGGGAGGGCAATTTGACCCATTCATAGGCTATTTTCTATACGAAGGATGAGGAAAATATGAATTGCCTACATTTTTAAATCTCTAGGGGGGGGGCAGCTGCCCCTTCCCCATCCTTTGACTTATTTGACGCTATATGATTTGTATTCTATGTGCACACATTTAAGTGGGGCATTACATTTGTCTATTAATAACTAATCTCTACCTTATATTATATTTCAACACATATGTATTGTCTGTTTGTTGTGCCGAAGTAATAAATAAATAAATAAACATCACTTCAGTTCATAAATTCCAACTACTATGGGATAGGATGCCCTTTGACCGGTGATGTCAACATTTATGGGGGCCCAATGGACTAATTTGTTGAGGAAGGTATTTGTCTTATTTGCAGAGGCGTTTCTGTAATAGAATAGACTTGGTACAATGAAAAATAATTTAGAAACACCATTTTAACAATATTAATAGAATGCTGATAAATCGGGAGGAAAGGGGGGTCACTTTGGTAGTTGATCTGCAGAGAGTGAGACCAATCATAGGGTTTTTTTATAACAAAATACTTAAAAAATATTTTCAACTAGATCTATTTATTATTTCCTTTCTATAATAGTAATTAATTTCATAAAAAGAGTACACAAAATTAAGTAAATGTTACACAAAATGAATTGTCCATTCTAATAAAACATCTTATCAAAAATCCTCTTACAATGAATAAATACATAATTATTGTGGAGAAAGTTTGCACATGATATGACAATAAAACCATTCTAGATAACATTACAAGAACTGGATAAAATAAAATACTTTAAATAGTACTCCCACATTAATAGTATTCAATACTAGAATTTAAATTTACACAGTTCCACTGTATAAATCACATTATATGAGGGATACATCAAGTGTCGGATATCAAGCACATCAGCTCCAAAGCTGCTGCTTGATGGCATTTAATAATAATAATATATTTTATAACTATGAAAATTTAACAAATTTGATTCCCTTGTCTGTAAGGGGCCGTCTATTAATCACATGAGCACAAAAGGGGGGAGGGGGGTCCGGTAAAAAACATGAACGATCACATAGAGGGAGGGGGGTCTTGTAAAAAAAACACGTGCATTTAAGAGGTATTTTGAAACTACACCAAATATCACCAGGGGGGAGGGGTTTAAAAAGTTGCAAAAAAAAAACATCATGCGATTAATGGACAGCCCCTAAGATTCAGTTGTAACGCTTATTAAAAGTTAATCAATAATTCGAAAAAAGCACTCTAAATGATGTGTTTTTGCCACGGAAGACATGATTGTATTTTACATTGTTTTCTTCTCGTTGGAATATTAAAATATGAGTAGGTATTATTACTTTATTAAAACTAATTTGGAAATTAACACTTTTTCAGTTTCAGGTTGATTTTTCATCCTAATTTGTTGTGAATGAATATAATGCCACCAAATTCAAATGATGCTGCCTCGAAATGACCTGCTATATTTTTAACTTAGGTAATTTCATTGAAAATCATTACCAACCATTCTTTGCATTCTTAATCTATTTATTTCACTTTGGTTTGGTCACAGTTCTGTATTTAGTGTCAAATCCGGAATTTGTTCAAAATTCACAAAAACGTAAATAACTTTTGAACCACCCAATATCACTGAACATACATGGGGCTAAAATCAATAGGTATTGAGGTCCTCTACTTCCCTGCTTCGGGTTATCCAATATCTCTGTTACACCGTGTATAAAGTAAATAAAATGTTCACTTGATTTTTGTAGCATCAATCTCAACACAATTACATTATCTTTCATTCAACATCAATCACAAACACATCATTCAGAATTCTAACCCTAAGTGGACATAAGAAATATAGTCTACATCTCTCACAGATTGTCTGGCAATATTTAGGTATCTTGAGCAAACTATTTGGTTTATTTTAATATGACTGAAATATGTTGAAATCTGGATTAAGTTTTTGAAACAACTAAAAAATATTAGGTTAATCTCTTGGTTATGGCATTGCAGCTCAATAATTATTAATTAAGACAGTACAAAAAAGTTATTAAAATCTATTCACGATTTAGTATTGGGACCAGATGTTATGACAACCAGTCATGACTTCAAGATGTACTATCAGGTCGAATTACCAGAAAGAAGCGACTGGCTAGAGGACAAGATTATCTTTGAAGGCCACTCGCTGATATGGTATACTGACGGATCCAAAAACAACCTCAGAGCAGGTAGTGGTATTTACGGAGAGAAGCCACGCTACCAGGCGGCAATAAGCCTCGGTAGGCATCCCTCTGTCTTTCAAGCTGAGGTTTATGCCATACAAATATGCGCAATGATAAACCTTCAGAAAAACTATTCAGGACAAATAATCTACATCAACTCGGATAGTAAGGCCTCCCTAATGGCCTTGACATCGGCCTCAACCAATTCGAGGCTAGTGCAAAGCTGTAAAGATGTACTAAACACCTTAGGTAACAGAAATAAGGTAATATTGCGTTGGGTACCGGGACACGAAGGCATCGCAGGCAACGAAAAGGCCGACGAGCTAGCGAGGGCCGGAGCTGAGAGGAATTTTTATGGGCCTGAACCATTCTTTGGTATTCCTCATAGCACAAAACGCAAAACTCTAGCGGACATTTACAATGAACGCTCTTTTAAACTCTGGACTGAAACCCAGGGACAAAAACATTCCAAGGCGTTAATTAATGCCTACAATCAAAAATCCGTAAGGGACCTATTATCCCTTAGCAGGAACAATCTATGCATCATCACAAGGTCCCTAACTGGTCACTGCAGGCTGAATAAGCATATGTGTACCATAGGGATACTGGAGGCGTGTGCAGGATGTGCGGGGAATCACTCGAGACCCCAATGCACCTCCTATGCGAATGCCTACCAATGATGCATAACAGACACAGAAATCTGGGCAAATTCCTAATGTGCCCAGATGACATCAAAGAGTTGAACGCCAACAAAATCCTGCGCTTCCTCCTGGAGGCCGGGTTGAGCGATGAACTCTAGATACAGGGCCAGTCACAAAAGTTCCATTATGGGACGCAGTGACGGCAGCCTCCATGGAGGCTGCAGGCTAGTATTCAAATAATAAATAATAGTATTGGGACTCAAAATAATTGAAATAAAAACGTTAGTACAATAGCAGAAGGCAAAAAAGTTCATAAAAACCTACCTATCTATTTGTGCTACTATTTCCGAATTGGAAAATATAATATGTGGCAAGCACCTATTAAAGATTAACATTATTTAGATTAGATCCAGAGTGCGTGGGCAGATCATCTTTAACCACCAGTTTGCCAATAGGTTGCATTTGTTCATCAATGTAGTACAGTTTGGACATTTCCTCTTTTAGTTTATTGAGTATAGCATAGTTGGGTTGATTGACAGCGGCCTGGGACTGCAGCAAGGTGATCTGTTGCTCTTCTTGCTTCTTCTCTTTGAAACTCTTCACAGATCTCGTTCCATACAAACGCAGCAAAGATCCCCACGATTTAATGTTAGGATGGAGTGCCTGGAATATAACCAAACTTATATTATGTTAACCTATTATGACACAAAGTCGGCAAATTGCTGGTCTAGTGAACATTTTATATACAGGGTGGGGCATAATGGACTCCCTAGTTTCAAACACTGTAGAGCGTGCAGGTGTAGTGACGTTAGGTGGAGAATCGACGCCATTTTCATTTCAGTAGTCACCATGCAGTGGTCCGATAAGCATCGAGGCTTTGTCGTAGAAACGTTTGTTAAAAACAATAATAGTGTGGTGGCGACGCAGAGGGCTTTTCGGACCACTGCATGGCGACTACTTGAAATAAAAATGGCGTTGATTCGCCCACCTAACACCACTACTCCCACTCCGCTAACCCACCTGCGCACTCTACAGTGAGTGTTTGAAACTAGGGAGTCCATTATACCCTACCCTGTACAAAAATTGATAAGACAATTACTTAATATTTGCATAAAAATAATGTCAATAAATACATTGCATTATTTTAATGCACAAATACAACAAGGCCACCAAGTCAGATAAACATGTTGCATATGTAATATTTTGTCAAATAAAGATGACAGAAGTTTTGACATTGACTTTTAATATGTACCCATTAATAAATGATTAACCAAATCATCTAAAAAGTCACTTATGTCACATGTGGGTTTGTGAAGAATTGTGTTAAAAAGATCCACATATTCAAAAACTGCTTGAAAATGAAGATTAATCATTTAGCCAACAATCAAAAAATTTGAATTGTCATTCTGTCATGTAATTTAAATTTTATGTAAGTTTTAGCTGAAGCGATTCTCTACAGAGAATCTTAAAATTAAAAAGTGTCAGAATATGTTAATGTTTAGAGACCTCTACTGCTGCGCTCCACTAAGCTATCTGACATTTCAAATCCCATACAAATGAAATTGAGTTTTATGTTTAATTTTTTTTTAACCACAAACGACGTTTTCTAGATGTTTTTTGCCCCCGTTTGTTCCCAGTACAATGATTAGCATTATTCCTATTTTTTTTGGTTTCTCTAAGAAACAATTTTTTTTCTGGAACTGATTTCATACAAAATGTATGGAAGATTGGAGCGCGAAGCTGTCAAATGACGTCACACTTTACACACGTATAGATTAATAGGGGCTCGAGTACAGTAAATTAAAATGGCCACCAACGCTATCCTTCAGCACTTGTTTCCATGGTAACAATGTAAAAACCTGTCAGTAGTAACAACTGAATGAACCCTTCCTGCCCCTGATTTTTACAACATAGCACAAAACATAAAGAAAAAGAATGACAAGTGGCCCACCTGTAAAATAGCCTGGGAGGCTCTTTGTTTCCCGTGCTTCTTATTTTTACATGTGACTGTCACGGTGTGTTTCCCAACTGTCATGGTGCATTCTTTCACTTTTGGTTTGACTGACGTTATCTGTAAATTTTAAATATTACATTCATAAAATATTTAGATTTTTTGTACATGTTCTACTACAGACAATGGTGACTTTATAGTAATATGTTCCTAGACTATATTCATTAAGCAATCTGAAAATATAGTTCTGAAAGTTAAAATATTCAAATTTAATTGACCTAAAGACTAATTTGTTTACTCAACGCTACGGGTTTAGTATCAAAATAGGTTAGGGACAATTATTAGTGCAACTATATTATAGATGTTTTATTTATTTTATTGTTTGTGTTGACGAATTGGTATAGGGATTATCGACAATAATTTATTAATAAGACATTTTATGAGAAGCCCGCTGCGCCCTTGAAGTGCACAGAACTAAATGACGCAGTAAAAGTTGTCAAATGTCAAAAGAATTAAACTTAATTCCTGCATGTTTTATTCTGTATTTTCTGTGAGACAACAAATAAATTTAATATATTAAAATTACAATTTATCAGTAACCTCACAAAGAATACAACATATGAAAACTTATTAAAAAAAAATGGAAAATAAAATAACTTACTGTTAATTTGATTTCTCTATCTCCAATACCAAAATTTCTATCAAGGCAAGTTTGTAAGACAGTGTGAGGCGATGGTTCCATTGTTTTGGCACAAAAGTCCGTCACTCGAGGATCTTCAATAGTTATATCATCAAAGAACTAACAAAAAATCCAAGTTATAAAAATATAATACAGGGGGTAAGGGTATGAGTGCTAAACATTTTAATAACATAAATAGAATTAAAACTGGAAAAATGTAGCAAAATACTCACTGCTAAATCCCTATCAGAGCTTCTGCTAGCTGTGCCATGTATTTGACTATCTTGGGTGATCTTTTCTCTCATTTCTGGTATGAGAATTTCAATAGCCGCCTTTGCTGCGGCTGATTTAGCCAATCTTTTGGACATTCCGTAACCAATACCATATTTCATATTATCTATGGACACAGTGGCTGAATAAGGAGTTGCTCCATTTTCTGAAACATTTATTTTTATTAATTATTATGTATGTTAAAGCCTTTGCTTTCTATTTTTTTTTCCACACATGTAAATAATATAATAGTGGTAAATTAGAAGATATCGCTGTCTAGCAGCAGTAAGCTCATCTTCTGAGTGTTAAATTGTTTTGAATTCAATGTACAATAAAGTATAAAATAAATAATAATATATTGTATAATACAAATTTTTCTTAGTGTTTGATCTTTTATTTGTCACTAGCTGACCCGCCCATCGAACTTCGATGTAACCCAGAATAAAAAAATTATAGTTTTCGACAATAAAACTGAATTAAATTAGCTAAAAATTTATTTCATTATGTAATAATTATTATTGTTGATTCAAATGCCCGATGAAGTTCGACAAGTCATGACCACAAGTTTGTAATAAAAACTATAACTCCTCTATAGTTGTGTAACTTTTAAAAAATCCAAGAGATGACGGTGTAGTAGGAAATAAGTCACATGTGAAACATGGTACGTTATCGTACATATCTTGTTGCAAGAACAGACTCCTATAAATTCAAATTTTACCAAATTATTATGGAAAGATTTACTATTGCAAAAGAAACAAAATTAGACTTTCCAATATGCCGAAATGTTATCTACGAAAAACCCAAGGCAGTCATATATTTTTTGAACAGTGTTGAATATGTGAGCACTGAAATCTTATCTAATACTGAGCTAAAATTCCTTTTCCTACACATTATCATCTGTTACAGTTTTTTTTTTTCATAAAATAAAACACAGCTTGCTTAGATAAAACAGAAAAAAAAACAAACACATCACATATGAGTAAAAGCGGTTTACTGACCCAATTCTTTAAATTCATATGTAGGTTGTTTGCGTAACGCTCTCTGTAAATATTCGTGCAGAATGCACACGTAGCTCTTAGCACTAGGGTTCATCAGACATTCCCTTTTCTGCTTTTGGGCCCCACCCAAGACACCTAGAAATATTTTCATCAAATTAGTACCTACCTACTGTCTACTACATGCAAAAAAAGTCCAATTATAACAAGATGAATGCCACCATTAAATAGATTAAAATAAATAGCCTATCATCTGCAACCATTCAAACATATTATTCTTTTTTCATTTGAGATGTAAATTTTCCATAGAAATCAAATAAATTATCTATGGTTACTAGATATTCTCATGGAGCTATGGGACAGAAATATTTGTAATCAGCTGACTCGCCCGTCGAACTTGGACCTAACCCAGAATAAAAAAATAATTGCCTCCTGGTTTATGCAATGTTTTTTACATTTTAAACTTTTCTCCTTGTAACTACCCTCCAAGGAGTGGTATTGAGCTCATACTCCGCTTAAACCTTCCTGGACATAAGTAGAATAGATCCCCAAAGTTTCATTGAAATACATTCACTGGTCTTTGAATCTATCTAGTACACACACACACAAACATTCAGTTTTATGTATATAGATAATCTTATATGCATGCCGTGAGGTTATATCTTTATATCTGTTTAAATACATTTTCGAAATGTTAAAACATATAATACCAGTCCATTTTTAGAGTTAAGCTAATCAAGTACCTTGCTGTTCACCATCTGCTTGATTGACGGTATGCGTCTGCACTGGAAATGTTATAAGTTTGGTTCCATCTGGTAATGTTGGTCGCTGTATTGCTTTACGTATCTTCATGAATTTTCTCCTCTCTGCCCACGATCTAGACATGAAATGGCAATTCACATCAAAACATTTTGTTAAATTTGATATTATCAAATATTTCATGTACAATCATAAAGTATTACAAGTATATAAGATACACAATACACATATGATTATTATCATCTCACCAAGGCCTTTATATGGTCAAGCGATAGTTTATATTTCATTTATTGCAGCTACATGGTCTACCTAGTTGACACTAGTGGGTTCTATTTTATGAAATCATTCACGCATTTCATTGTATACAGGGGTCGTGATTTCAAGACCTATTACCGACAATTTCCATAAGACAATTAATGTAAAAGATGTCAAAGGTTTGTTTCTGTTCACGTTTGAGTGTGCTTGGTTCATTTCAATAAACAAAAACTGCATTCGGAACATCAGGTTATCCAACTTATATTCCCATATTAAGGGATATTGCTAATATCAAAAAATATGAATGGTGAGTGTATGTGCGATTTATCATATTATGAGCAGTACAGAAATTTATTTAGAAAAAAATATGAAAAGAAATATATGTAATGAAATGGGTAACTCACGTAAACTTCATAATGTTGATTGTTTTAAAATGAAATAAACTTTTGCAGTAATTAGTCAGCTCGTTGGCCTTCAGATGAAATTTAGCCCAGTTCTCTTGTGCCGTTTCCACCCTAGTGTTATCTATTAGGGGTTTGGCTTGTATTTCACAATTATTGTCTTCTCTGTTCATCAGCTTTTTGAGCAATTCTTCGTTAACTATTTTACGCCCTCCCTTATCACTACAATCATCATTCGTGGAATTGGGATTGTTTTCTATGCCAACGTCTTTTCCATCACTAACCATGCTATTTTCTTTATCTTGACCATTCAATTTGGAAACTTCTTTGGATTCATCGTTGATTTTTGCTTCAGAATTTTTCGTTTCATCTTCCTTTCTTTTTTCTTCCTCAAGAGCACGGCGATAGTTCAAACAAGGTATAGCACTAACGGGTATTTCGTGTTTCTGAAAATCACGAGAAATACATTTTTATGAAATTCTTATCTGAACTTGAATCGGTATGTTGTTCTTTCAATGAAACCTTTTATAAGTCATTTTTTGTAAAATGAGTTTTTGATGTCAAATTGTTCGTCTCACCTTAACACATATAATATCAATGAAATAATATTCTATGTGTTAAGGTTATATTGATTTTGTTACGATAAAAAAATAAATCTTTTATGTGAGGGTAACCTATAAGCTTTAAAACAGTTTTTTGTGCCTCTTGTAAAATTTATAGGTACCTACCTGAACACATCAAGATGTTTCATTGAACGAATGCCGAAATGTTCAAATATTTTGTGTATGAAAAATGAATCCATAAATATGAACTTTCACTAATAAAAATAATATGCAATGCATTCAATATACCCTTGCACTTCCAGGACCCAGAAAGTATGGTTTGGCTAAAGTACACACTCTTGACTGCTTATGAAGATAAATGGGCATTCCACTGTTATGCGGCACCTCCAGCCAACCTAATGGCAGCACCTCAAAGTGATTAACACCCTTCTCTGCAAATGTCATCAAAACCATACAAAAAACACATTCTATTTTTTTTTAACTTTGTGTAAATAAAAGAAAGTAAATCCAAAATAAAACCTTCCAATATCAACTTTTGTCTTTGATCGTATGGACACTGCCTTCTCTTCCTCTCTCCCTTATAATCTTCAGGTAAGCCCTCATCCAGCATTGTCTCAATCTCATCTCCCGGAATATCATCACATTCATCTGGAAGAGTTACAATTAAACAGATAGAACAAAAGAGCTCCACTATCAAAATTGGGTTCACTGAAATCATTGGGTATACATATACAAACCATAATCGTCATCCTCATCATAATCGGAATTGTAGTCTGAATTCTTCTGCTGATCCTCATCACCACTTTGCTGTTCAACCTGGTCTAATATCAAGAATTCTTTCAATTTGTCAACCTCTGTCTTTGTATCTTCCCCTTCACATTCATATATTATGTTCATGTACTTTTCATTGCATTTAGCAAAATCATCTTGGTTATCTCTCTCTAACGCTTCTTTTTTATCATCCATATTCTTGTACCTTTCATTGCTGTTAACATTTTCATCCTCTAATCGGCATTTTTTTGCAACTGGTTCTATATCATCCATCCTGTTAACCAAAACTGACATGAGATTTCTAAAATAGCAATTGAGTACAAATTTTATATGGGTAGGTACACTATTTCAAAAATCATTTTTTAATTATTTTTGAAAAAGTAGGCATTTAGCTGTAACCAAAATTTCCAATATAATGGGCATTTGAATTGTCTCCAATAAAGCATAGCTAACTATTAATACTGAATGAAAATATTTTTTTCCAATTCAGTTCACTCAATATAGCAAGATTTGTTGTTTCACAGTTTGCTGTAGAATTATCTTTTCGTGTCACCAAAATCTGTACTGTATGTACCTATTCCTGTACTGTATGTACCTATTGTGTCAGAATTCCACAGCCCAAAAGAACAATATTTACATTTTGCAGAACAGAAAAGAAAGGTCAATAAGTTCATCTTAAAGCCCAGGGTTTTTGAAATTCACAAACTAAATGTGCATACTTGAGGTGGTCAACCTCATGGTCCCGATCTGATTTTTCCATTTCCTGCCTCTTACAGGATGCTCGAAAAACCATCAAAAAGAGCAGAGGTGCTATTCTATGCCGGCAACCCCATGGCATTCTGTAATAAATACACCGTATTTAAGTTTTTTTCTTGTCTAATTTTGTGCCCAATTCATATTTTGGTTTATGATTTTAATTATAAAATTTTTTAAAAGTCCGAGGTTTTTTTTTTTAAAAGAAGGTCATGGGACCATATGCACTTGTGTCACCGCGACCAAAATAGATCTATTAATTGTAACATCCTTCAATGAATTCATGGAGTGTTGCCTCATCTCCAGAGGCCTCTAGCAGAGTAACAGTTCCTCTTCTCGGCTGCTGCCCTCCGTAAGAAGTCATTTGAGGCCTTACAACAAAAATGCTGCAGCTAAATGTTTCTTATGTGATAATGACATTTTATTGAATAATTCAAAATTTATTTTTAATATAAACTTCAAAATAATAAACATTATGAAACTTTCTATACCATATAATTTTAAAATTATTATAGATACTAAACTAGCGGAAAAAAAACTCGTGATATCTTTGTTTTGGGGGTAGATTTGACGTAACTCCAGACTTGGTTGCACGAATCTTAGAGCTAGCTTTCACCTTATCTTTGAGAATATGAATTGGTTGGTAGACTAGCGGTTATAACGCCGGCCTTTGTACTATTTCGTGCGGAGGTCGTGGGTTCGATCCCAGGTGCCGACCATCTTCCTCTATCACGACACATTCGGTAAACATGAGTTTTAGCGTCGTGAACATTTCTATTCGAATTATCCATAACTGTAATTTTTATGACGTTTGGCGTTTCCATAGATTTTTTATTGTATTAGTGATCAATTTTATTTAACGTTAGTTAATTTTTTATGACGTTTGGCGTTTCCATGGATTTTTTATTTTATTAGTGTTCAATTTTAATGAACAATAATTTTTAATAATTTTTCCTCAATGTGATGCGGATGAAGATGTCACCCACCGCATTAACACAGGATGGCTAAAATGGAGGTCCCTCTCTGGAGTACTGTGTGATACAAAAATGCCAGTGAGAGTAAAGGGTCAAGTATACAAGACCGCAGTAAGACCCGCAATGACATATGGCTCTGAATGTTGGGCATTAAAACAGAAACACCAACAAAGCATGCACACTGCAGAGATGAAGATGCTCAGATGGGCTGGAGGAGTAACCAGACTCGATAGAGTTAGAAATGTCCATGTCCGAGGAAGTTTCAAGGTCGCACCCATAACCAAAAAAATAACGGAAAACAGGCTTAGATGGTATGGGCATGTTATGAGACGACCACAAGACAACATGATCCAGAGAGCCATGGACATTGAAACTCAAGCCAGGAGACCAGGCAGACCACCCGCCACATGGTTGTCGAGCATCAATAGGGACCTAAAAGAATGCGAAGTGGAGCCAGAGATGGCGGTGGACAGAAAATCTTGGCGCAACAGGACACGGAGAGCCGACCCCAAATAATGGGACAAAGGCGAGGGCGAAGAAGAATTAGTGTTCAATTTTATTTAACGTTAGCGTTAGCAAGCTTTCTACTATTTTATATGATTGGATTAGGTTAGGTTAGAATTATAGGGGGGGTCATCACGCTTACCCCCGAATTTTATCGTCAGAATGAATATTTTTTAAGTAATACAATATATTAAAAATACCTTTATATAAAAATCTATGGAAACTGACAGTTATGGATAATTCGAATAGAAATGTTCGCGACGCTAAAACTCATGTTTACCACACATTCTTTAATTAGCTTGCTGTGAAAGAGTAAAAAAGAGTGTATTTCTGTTCAATTTAAGTGTGCACAGATTCATTTTTCAAAAAAAAAAATGTTTTTGGAAAATAAATAAAAATTGTTAATGACAATCTATGCAACACATCATACTAATCCCAACATCTGTAAAACACACAGAATTCTATACAATAACCTAGAATCCCGACTCGCATTCAAAAGTGAGGCCGAAATATTGCAGCTTTTGACAGTTTGGTTCCAAAAAGATCGCGGTACGACGTATATTTATTCAGTTGTTTTCTCGTGTTTTTTACACTAAAACGCATTTTTACGTTGAAATAAGTGATATTAGATCATTTTTAAGTTTCTTTATAAACGTTAACATCATTTTTTACGTTCCGTTTTGCCTACCGTACTGTCAAAATTGCCGTCCAAATCGGCTTCACTTTTTTATTATGAAGAGATATAGGAGTACTCCATCTAGGTAGTTATATATAAAAATCTATGGTAAAACAGGAGAAAATGTATCAGGGTACATTGAACTTGAGGAGTAAATTTATAAATTTAAAATCTTCTTTAAACAAAAGTGGTTAACCTTTTGAATGCGTGGCTTTATAAATGGTAAATACATTGTTCGTGTGAGGTAGAATGGCAGTTCTATTATGACCAATGGTTGAAATATCCAACACAGAGTATCAGACTGGACATTATCCATCAGCAATAATAAAACACCTCCAATTTGAATACTAGAAATAATTAACACAACTATTTTAGCTTAGACACGGCAACAGTCTTCGCACATGCTGATTCAGGCTATTTTAGAAAAATGAATTACCGCAGTGAAATCTGAACAAATATTAACAGAATCACGATGTGGCAATTCTCGACATAAATTCAAACTTTCCACAATAGCCTGTTTTCTCAGTTGTATATGTTAAAATCCGCCTCTGGAATCCGAAAAAGGTTATGAATGATTAATAAATACCTTGCAGCTCCTAATAATTCACTTAACCAAATAAAAATCAATGCAATCCCAAACCCAAACGTACATGCGAAATGACAACTCGGACAACCATAGAACATAGAACTTGACACAACATTTCTAACAGTTTCATTACTTGTCTTTAGGTAAGAACACGTAGAAAGCCGATGCCGACCCGCTCATAAATTGTTGTCTATGGTTTCAATGCATTTAAATGGGCATGCCGGAAAGCTGGTTCCTGCTTTCTCTGTGGGTACCCCCATTAAAATGCATAGTAATATTCTTTGTGCCGGCTGGCGCGGATCGGAATCGGCTTTCTACGTGTTCTTACCCTTTGGGTAAGAACACGTAGAAAGCGGATTCCGACCCGCGCCGACCGGCTCATAGATTGTTGTCTATGGTTTCAATGCATTTAAATGGGCATGCCGGAAAACGGGTTCCTGCTTTTTCTGTGGGTATCCCCATTCAAATGCATAGTAACATTCTTTGCGCTGGTCGGCGCGGGTCGGAATAGGCTTTCTACGTGTTATTAGCCTTTGCAAAAAGAATGAAACCCATATTATTTCCATAAAAAAAAAGTAGGTACATACATAAATAAAAAAACCAATCAAAACCAAATAAAGATAGAACAGAAGGATTTATTTAAATGCAAAATAATAAAAAGAGGTCCTCTGTTTTCAGTGGATGACAGCCGATTAGCCGAACTTATTAATCTAAGGAACACTTATAAACCATAGACAAATAGTTACAACTTTGACAACTGTACAAGATGACAAATACTTCGTACTGAGGGGATCTGACGGAAAACTTTTCTGGGCGAATTTTATCATAGTATTTAATTATTTCATTATTTCTATCAGCAAATCATAAATTTGTTTGTAGTTTTTGCCTCTGAAAGCCCATCCTTAAATAAAGTCATCTAATATATTAATTTAGTTTACTCCGTCAAGTAGGAGTGGTTCTCCGGGAAATACAACTGAAATCATGGCCGCAACGTTAAAGCCGTATTTAAACGCCGTTCGTCACACATTGACCGCTGCTATGTGCTTAGATCACTTTTCATCACGGGTTGTCGAAAGATATAACAAGCCCGAAGTTGAGGTTAGATCAAGCAGGGAGTTGGTCCTCAATCCCGTTATTATTTCAAGGAATGCAAACGAAAAAGTTTTGATAGAATCATCTATAAATTCTATTCGAGTTAGTATATTGATTAAACAAGCGGATGAAATCGAAAAGATTCTATGTAAAAAGTTCATGAGATTCATGATGATGAGAGCGGAGAACTTCATTATTTTGAGAAGAAAGCCGATAGAAGGATACAATATCAGTTTCCTGATAACAAACTTTCACACGGAGCAAATGTACAAGCATAAATTAGTGGACTTCGTAATTTACTTCATGGAAGAGATTGATAAAGAAATCAGCGAAATGAAATTGGCCGTTAATGCAAGAGCTAGGATATGCTCCGAAGAATTTTTAAAACGATTCTAATTATTAAACTAAGTCATTCATTTGAATATTGTAGCCTAAAATTATTATAATGCATTTATAGATGTATTCCTAGATAATTCCATTTTTTTGTATCATTTCGAGTCACAATCCTGTGCTTCATTTCCATTTCGTATGCAGAAAATTAATAGTATACATCAAACTATGATTATTGGTGAGAAAATATGACATTTTATTAAAATTGCATAGTAAATTATTTTGAAAACTTACAGGTATAAACCATGAAAAGTGTAAGCTTGAAATTTCAGTGCTGCCATTGTCATAAACCACGTTCGTTATTTTTAGCGATTTTCGAACCTGTGGGCTTGCTGGGACCAACACCACCTATATAAGAAGGCCTTAGTGCAGCGTCACATCGGGAGGCCCACCGTTCGCTTGTCTATATCTGTATGTACTTACCTGTACACTATGATATCTGTCTACACGCCGGCGGCCGTGACGCGAGAGGCCAAAAATGGCCGCCAGCACTAAGGCCTTATATAGGTGGTGTTGGCTGGGACACTCCTTTAGGGGTGAAAGCAAGAAATATGGAAGAAGAAACCTGTGGGCTTACGCTATTCAGGGATTTTACCAAATATCAATTTTCTGTAAAATTAATTTTTTCAGTATTATGATTTAGTTTGTCACTTCTATTCTTTACACTTTTGTCAAATGCCCCAATATTGATTTTTAAATAGTTGAGGCTGATGAAACCTTAATCTTTCATATTAATTATTTGATACAGAATAGATGTGTAGTTTTGCTCTAACCAACAAGACTTATTTCTGACATATCCATTATTCAACTTTATTTCAAAATGTTGACATGTCATGCGTTAGATTTGTGTTTATTGTAATTAAAGGAAACTGTATTAATCTAACTGACATCTATATTTGAAGAGGTTCATATTTATATCTTCTATAAAATTATGTTTAGATGAGAAATAATGATTTTTTTATAACTCATCATCAATAAAGACATTCTGTTCAATTTGAAATAGGTAAATTTGATAATGAAAAATTTAAATTTGATTAGAATAGTTATAATTTATAATAAGTTTATTACTAAGAATTCATTTTAAATTTATTGATGCAATTATTGGGAATGAGAAAAAATGTAAATATATTCCAGGTGAATTGTTAAAATGTGAATAAGAGGCTTGTCTATGGAACTAGTCTGAATATCGATTGAAATAGGATGAATGTTGTTAATGGACATGTTCTATCAAATATATTTGAAGAGCACACAAATACTAATTATGATTACAAGTGATTCTATCCTTGCTCTTGACTCACATCCCGCTGGTTACTTTAACCTTCAACTGTATGCAGTTTTTTTTATTAATTTATCTTTTTTACACTCCCAAAAGTGAAAATAGGGAGTCAAAGAAGTATATTATTATATATGGGATAAAAAATGTTAGCCACCTCTGCATTGGCATAGAACTAGGCATCTCCCATTTTCTAATTGGGTAATTAAAAGAATAATCTTACAAACCATACAATTTAATTTACACACAATTCCACCAAGAATGCTTGTTCAAGTAACACTTGAATAGAATTATTGTATGTTATTTTTAAAATAGCGTAACATTTTATCTTATTTTTTATTCACAAAAAAATATTTTTTATTTCAATAGATGTATTATTTCTACCAAAGAGTTTTTTTTTATTACCCTTGATAACGTCAATGAACATATTTTCTTTATGACCCCATATGGAGGCAAAAAAAGCTGTCCATTGTGCTCGATGTCAAAGATCTCGTCCCAAAACATATCTGAATTCTTCAACTTTGCTTCGAAGGAATGGAACACAAGGCTTTCTTCAGAACCCTAGTGAGGAGCATTCTATTTGCCCGATTGCCGTTCAGCATTCATGAGCACGTGTCCACATTCTCTATGTCATAATATAAAATGTTGATTGTAATGCGTCGGTGTATAGCGTAAAACATATTGGAATGGTTTTTTATTCCTAGAATTCATCTAAGCCAGTATTTTCTTAAGTGAAAAATATTTGTTCCTAGAATTTGGTCAGCAATTGCATCTATCCCCCTGCAATAACAGATGATATGATGTACTTCTGAAGAAAATTCTCTAAATACCAAAATGTTGGACTGTATGGGGGGTTGAATGCAATTTGGTGACAAGTGATGCTCGCAATCTCAGCGTTAAGAAACTGATACAGATTTCATTATTTTTTGCTTGTTTTTTTTTGGAATAAAAAATTAACAACAAAAGTCCAATTTAAAGTTCTTTTAATTTAATAGAAATATTTTTTTTTATAATTTAATGGAAAATTTAAGTAATGTAAATTGTATATAAATCACATCATGGCCGCAGAAGAAGCCTTGCGTAGAGTAAAACCTTCTCCTTTGAATGCTTTGAACTCATTATCATTATCTTTGTCTTCTTTAGCTGTTGAATTTGGTTTGGATTTTCTCAAAAATCTCAATGTTCCAATTTCATAATCATAATCTGGAATACCACGAACATAAACCTAGAAGAATAGACAATGGTTCATTATTGTAGGTGGTTTACACTTTGGATAACCCCTGTATTCACCAAGAAAAACTGAGTGTAATATCAGCTAAGCGAAAGATTAGCCTATTGTCTCCCTCAGCCTCCCTCAACGCTTATAGCTATTCATCAACGAAAACTTAGCTGAGCCTAGACTGATCGTGTGTATCCATAGATAAAACTGTCATTTATTTACGGAAGCAGTCAATAAAGTAACTAAAATGTATATAATATAATTATGATTTCTTATTTAGTTTAATTCAATGATAACAATAATTTTTATAAACAAAATCCCAACGCGTTCTTTTCAGTCGCCATTATTAGCCGTGTCTTGATCAACGCCATCTATCCATAATAGGCCAAAGCTAAATGAAGTAGATAGTACCCCCTATTCTGGATTTGTTCGAACTAAAATAAGAACGTTCCAAAATTTAAGAATTAAGGTCATATATGAATTAAAATTCGTATTCTATAAAGCGATGTGTTCTAAAAACTAAAATGACTTAAATTAGTTCACCATAAACAAAAATATGAATTATAATTGTCTATGGTCTATATCGCGCATGCGCAATTGGTCATGTTTGTTTATTAAAAATAATACGAGTGTCAAAGTAGTGACCAAATGGGTTAGGAGCATCTCAAATTTGCCTTTTTATCAGACCAACTCTTAGATTTCCTTTTGAAATAAATAAGTATAATTATTTTTAGTGCAAATCTCGTGTTGTAATATACGCAAGAGTATTTTATGAAAGTAGTGATTTTGATATAACCTCCAATTTTCGATTTCGGCATAACGAAACACGCGCAAATAATCAATTTTATGATTTTATTTACCTTAATAAAGATATTTAACACTTTTTTTAAACTTATTAGGTTAAAATAATACTTTATTATAAAAATATCATCAGATATATTTTAAGTCGCATACAATTAGGTGTGAACTAAAATTAAGAACGTTTTGACATAAGAACGCACTAAAATTGACTTAAATAGTGTTGTAGAATACCAAAATGAACTAATTTCAATATTAGTCACATTAAGAACGCTCTTAATTTTTATAGAATACCGATGTGCACTGACTAAAATTGGAACGTTCTTATATTAGTTAGTGCGCACTTAAATTGAAACAGAATCGGGCGTAGTACATTCTTACATTTATATTGTTAAAATACTTATATGTACATAAGCATTGTAACATGGAGAAAAAAAGGCAGCAGAACTTTTCGGTTATTGATAAGTGTCGATTTGTCGAGCTGATTAATTTACATATAAAATTATTACATGCCTGCTTACAAATATTGAATAAATTACGAAAAAAACGCAAAAAATTGGAAGGAGGCGGCAACAAGTATGGCGGGCGCTATAGAATAATTTTGACAGATGGACGCTTAGCGTAATGTAAGCCAGCTCTATAGCCAATCAAAATTTGAGGGAAAGGTTCACTCAAATCACGCTGAGGGAGTGTATAATATTTTGGTGAATACCAATTTTGACATTGATCGTAATTTGAGCTGATAGTACGCTCAGTTTATCTTGGTGAATACAGGCGTAAGTGCTAGTAAGGTAGGAATAAACAGATTTAGCCCGGTTGAACTAAATTCAAGTGCTGAAGAGAAATATTATTACCATGAATATTATGTGGGATATTACAGATTTAAAAAATTCTTTGTGTAAGCAAAGAAACAACTATTTGCACTGTTTTCTTGTAAAAATATTATTTTCTGGTTACCATTTTCGGTAATCCTAAATTATAGATAACTCTCTCAAATACTGAAATGACGAAATTTCCAGTACTTGTAATAAAAAATAAAAACCTTTTTTTAACCCAAAATAAACACATTTAAACTTGGTTTTTAATTACCTTTTCCTTTGTTGTTTTTAAATATTTTTTCAATAAAGTTTTCCCACAGTTTGAAAATCATTGGCTCATTTCTCTAATGTCCTGAACTAGGTAAGTATCTATATTGTTTTGATTACTGGCTGGAAGTTCGGGTATGTATAATAACAACACCTATATAAGAAGTCTTTAGTGCTGGTGCCCATTTTTCCTCTAACGTCACACAGGCCGCCCGTGCTATATGATAGATATCATAGAGTACAGGTAAGTACATACAGATATAAGGCAGTGCATACGGTGCTACAATGTGACGTCACAGTCTCAGCGCTACATGCTTCTTACATAGGTGGTGTTGTATAATAATAGGTAGCAATAATAGTTTATTTGACATCAGTAGGTATAATATGGCGACACAAAAAATCAAAAATGTATCATTTCCTATATATCCAGTTTGACGAAATATTTTTTATGGTCCCGTGAAGTTGGTTATACCGAGGTTTGACCTGTATATTTCAGAAATTATCAACACAGTAAAGGACTCTTAGACATTTTTACGAAATTATACTAATTTAATTTGTAACTTACAGGTCTGGGACGAGGATCCTCTTTGTCACTGTCCAACCGTTTCTTACTTTTTCCATCTAATCTATTTCCTTCTCCTTTGAAGGGTAAAAATCCTGATGGTTCTGGCATTAATGCCGCAAGATCTTCTTCCAAAGAAGTCCCTGCTTGTGATGATGTTCCTGGACCATCCATTCTTGTTTCTTTTTCTTTGTAACCTACAGGTGGAGCAAACTCAACCTAAAATAATCACAATCAAAAAATTTAATTCCTGTTTTCACACAGTTTCAACTAAAATGCAATAAGTTTTTACATAAATAAAAGCCAGTGTTGTAAAA